>CM077222.1:8594529-8907029 GCA_039654775.1 Spinibarbus caldwelli | reverse complement strand
CCGATGGTGAACACCATGTGTCTCTTTTGTCAGCATGTTTAAACAGATATGCTAATCGCTCGACTCCTGCGGTCATTTGTAAGCTCATACTGGGACGAGGCACTTAACATTCCACCCACTCGCCCTGTGGAGGAGAATCACGCGCTTCTCAAGACGTATCTCGCAGGCTGTTTACCGCACCAAAGGACACGTGACCAACTTTACATGAGTTTCCTTTGGTTTGACCGAAAACCTCACAACTCTGACTCAAACCCACGACTGTCACATCACAAATAGAAATTGTGTAGAGTTGGTGTCAGACTGTTCTAGATTGAACTAGACTGCTTTATAACTTAAGCTATTAAAAAGGCTTATCAGTTATTAAAGATTCTGATTATATATATATATATATATATATATATATATATATATATATATATATATATATATATATATATATATATATATATATACAGTATATAGTTTTAATGACCAATGTTTAACCAAATCCTCCTCAGAGAGATACTCAGTATTTGTTGTGTTATTTTCCATATTGTTTAGTGTTGATCCAGAAGAGCGGTGGGTTTTTCTGCAGTGTGTTTGTGAGACGTGATGTGTGCTGAAAAGCTGCAGCAGTGAACACACACTGACTTCTGCTGCGCGTCATGCGTGATCTTCACCCAACGGACCCTGAACAACAGCATGAGATCACTCAGCATGGAAATAACGCCGCTCTGATGAGGCCGTTCACGTGTGAATGTCAGAAGATGCCAGCAGATCCTCTGACAGGATCAGAGATGTGGAGATGTGGAGATGTGGAGGTTAAAATCAGCATGAACATCTGTGACAGTTTGGACATGAGGCCGGGTTACATTAATCACATAAATATAGGTACTAGTGTTGGTGTGCATGTAAAAGCACATGTCTTTTAAAAAAAGTGATCTGTTTGCTTGAGCAGACTTACACGCCAACTTCAGAATCAGTCAATCAAGAGAGTTTGGAGAGTTTCACTATTAACCCCTAACTGTTCGCATTTCAAAAGGTCAAAGTGAAGTGTACTAAACTATGTTAAATATGCACATGCACACTAATAGTTTTTAATACTTTTTTTTTTTTTTTTTTGCTTGCATTTAATATATTAGTGAAATAAAAGGTCACTTAAGTGCACTTAAAGAGAGACACTTTCCTGACTATGTTTCTTAGCACACTTAATTACACTTTTTAAAAAGTGCTTTAAAGAACATATTTTGATTAGTTGACTGACATTCTAAAGCACATGTAAAGTACTTGATTATAATTTTAACTGTACTGTGTTATTTGATGTTACATTTAAAGTTAACATATTTGAAATGTACTAAATTGCAGCTTCATTACAAATGTGAAATACAATTTGTATTTAAATACACGACATACAAGTTTCAATAGAAATGGCATTAAAGTATATTTTAGTTTATTATAAATGCTTGTCAGTATATTAATAGAAGTAATTAAGAAATTACATATAAAGACGCGGTAACACTTTATTTTAGGGTCTCTTAACTAGTTGCTTATTAGCATGCATATTACTAGAAAATTAGCCATTTATTAGTAGTAGTTAAGCACATATTAATGCCTTATTCTACATCCCTAACCCTACCCAATATGTAAACTTAACAACTGCCTTACTAACTATTAATTAGCAGCAAATTAGGAGTTTATTGAGGGAAAGTCGTAGTTAATAGTGAATTTGCCTATTCTAAAGTGTTACCAAAGATGCATTTAAGTGGGTCAGAAAGCACTGTAAAATTCAGCCAACTGCATTTAATATTAATTTAAACTACATTTTCATTTAAATGCAACTGATATAAAATTAAGTGTCTGAAAACATTACATTCAGTTCACACTAAAGTATATTATTTAAAAAAATATTATTTCCGTAATAAGTGTCCTTTTCAAAAGTATGCTAAATTGTACTTCTTCTTCACAAAGGACTGTGCTGCAGACATGAGTGAGTGACTGAAGGATACTATTTTTACACCAAACAGAAAACACCCAGAACACCCTAGCAACCCACTGCAATTCACTAAATATCAGAACTTAGCAACCACTTGGTAACACCCTAGTAATGCAGTCGAAGAGTAAACACAAACAGTTCCCAGGCCAGCTTTGCACAGGCTTGCACTCAATTTATTTTGGTGCCACTAAAATAACTTCACCTTTAACCTTTAAACAGGAGCCCAGCATACAAAAAAGAAAAAGACTATTTAACAGTGTGATTTCAAATCAAAGCACGTTTAGTATCTCCTGAAAAGGTACATTATGCCTTGTGCATGACTTGCACTGCTCTCTGCAGGGTCAGGTTAGCCCTGCTGGACTAGTTAGTGTAACCGGGCAGTCGTGTGCTATGCAGGCGTCTTAAATTGAACCAGCAGGGCATAGTTTATCACTGCAAATATTGGCTGGAAATTGCCCTGCTTATCGGAGTCTGAGATGGATGAGTCGTTTACTCCTGCCCTATAAAACTCAGCTTTCAAGCCAGAAAGAGCAGCGCTGTCATCTCCACTCGCCGTGTAATACGCTGGAATTTCACAAGCTGACATTTGTTTCGTAGACCGTCCTGCTCTGCCGTGTATCACGACGGTGGCCTAAAAATACGACTGGAGAAAATGTTTGGCCAGCACTTTTTACACACTGACTTTCTTCGAAGCGACGCCACGCGGCCTCGACCTTCCACGACCGAAGTTTCCGCCGTCTGTGAGCATGTTTGTTATTAGCGGCGGGCGGTGAACAGATGTAGATCTCTCGTGGGACGGGGCCTCTGGTGCGTCATGACGAGAAGCTTCGATCCGGCTGCTACTTTATTTTCAGCCCGACTTTTTTCTGACCTAATTTCCACATGGCATGCTGTTTATCCTTCATTTCGCTTCCCTCCCAAGCTCAGACGGCCCGCCGTGTGGCTCAATCCCTCCCGTTTAAACCGGACCTTTAATACATGCTCAGCCGGCCCATTGTTCTTATTTAAGCCTGATTTTGAGGGAAACGAGAGGATGAGAGCGAAACGGCGCGCTCCATAAATCAGAGCTCCTCTGGGACGCCAGGCAGATGGTAGCGTAAGCTCAGGCCGCTCACCGTAGATCTACACCTTTAGGTGAAATATGCCACACTTACGCGCTGGCAGATTTCATGAATATACATGAAGTAAGCCAGTGGTTTGATTTAATTTAGCTCACACTTCCAAATCTGCATGAAAGTGACAAAAAAACATAAATTGGAGTTATATAAGCTTTAGCAGCTCATTTTGAAGACTACAATCAGCCTTAATCTGTAAGATTTAATGTGCTCCTGGCATCTTGATAAGCCTAGTATGACAGCTGTTTGTTTGTTTCTTATTTATGTATTACGGTGTGACCCTCTTTATATTAAGTGCTTTTAACAACTGTGTGCTTACATTTAAATGCATAATTTCATACAATACACTTATTGTGTACATGCACGTTTTACTTTTTTTTCTGTAATTAGTTTCTGTAGTTACAACCCTAAGTTTCACTGTTGACCCTACCTCTAGCCTTAACACAAAACCTAACCATACCACCAAACCTGTACCTAAACTTACCCATATACAACCTCAATAGCAGCAAATGTGATCTGCAGGTCAATGTGAGCACAATAAGTACACTGTACCAAACAATTAATTATGTTTAATGTAAGTACATATTAGTTAAAGACACCTAATATAAAGTAGGACCGTAAAGGGTAAGTTAAAAATATCTTTCCCACAACTTCATTTCACTAGTTCATTTTAAATGATCATGTGGTTTGAACAGTACATTTTTAAAAGTACATATATTGAGTGTAGTCTCTCAGATAATATGAGCTTGCAATGCACAGCATTTATAATTACTATTATTATTATTTATTTTTTAAATTCCAATAGCATTAATTGCCATTAAAGGTGGGGTATGTATTTTTTCAAAAACGCTTTAGAAAACTGAGTCGGGTCCAGTACCAAAACAAACTTGTAGCCAATGAGCGGTAAGGGGCGTGTCTACTCATGATGCAGAGGAGAGAGTGTTCATCAGTGCACATGACATTAGCCGAGCCGAGCAACGACAGAAAGATAGAGATGGCGTATAAAAAACAAAAGAGGAAAACGTCAACAGAACAAAAGAAGGCTTAAGTCTATACTGGACGTGACAGTTGTCCTGTCGTGCCGTGCCGCACCGCGCCGCGCCGCGCCGCAACAGCTATAGTCTGTCTACACTGAACGCGACAAAGTGATCATTGAAAATCATTTGAAATTTGTGTCAATTGTCATAAATACAACGCGGCAGCAGTTTACTGTCAGGAATTTGTCGTGTTGCGGCGCTGCATCCAGTGTAGACAGCATCACTGATTATAATGAGTTCTATAGTATTTTGTCACACCGTGTGGATGACCAGTGGACAGAAATCATAATTCAGTCATAAATATGAGTAAAATTAATTTTATCTAGTTTTTTTTTTTTTATTAATTTTAACTAAAAATAGCTCATTTAAAAGTAATTATCTATTTAACCACAAATTCACCCTTCTAGAACTTACTAAAAGGCTATTTAGAAACTTTAAAGCTCAAGTTTTGAATGAGATTTAATTTATGTGCTTTAACAATACAAGCTTCACATTTCTCACTCTGAAACTCTTGCTAATAGACTTCAGTTGTAACCATTTCAGAATTATTTTCTCTGATAATTAACATTTTGCCATAAATGCTGTCAATAGAGCTGAACTTTGAATCTTGAACATTGCAAAATAATAATCCGTTGATTTGCATGTCTGGGAATTTCCAGTAGCTAAGTTCATTGGATTTATCTGTTATTGATTATGTTGTTTGTACAGGTTCATCATAATTAAAGTCCTTACAGTAATTCCTGCATTTTTTTTTTTTTTTTTTTTTCACTCTTCCGGAGCATCTGGAAGCGTTTCCAAGTGCTAGATGCAGTTCAGCGCAGCGATTACCCTGGTGTCAAGAGTTCCCATGGTAATAATAATCATCTCTTCGTCAAATGAGGACAAATATGATTCTGAAGACAGCTCGGCTTGGCTTCATGGCAGATGTAAACACTAACCACCAATAAAAGGAACAGAAATGCAAAGAGTCCTCTCAGCTTTGACAAGGTCAATAGCAGAGTGATAAAGGTTGACTCTGCTAGACTCGGCAGAAGAAGCAGATTTACCAAATGAAGCAAGTATTTCATGCTCCACCGGCCCACTCTTACACTACTAGATCACACATGCTGATTGCTCAACTGTAAATGTATCAGACCTGCATCTTTCATATCAGGTGTCATGTGGCCTTGTGCAATGTATACAGCATGTGAGCGGCATCCAATCTAAATCATGTCACAGGCGGCTCCAGTCAATTACAAGGAAGATGTAAAGGGTCACATTAATATCTGTTCTCTGGGTCAAAAATCAAATACACTTCCAGTCAACCGTTTAGACACGCTGTACTGAATCTATGTCATCATTTCTAAGACTTTTTGCTCATATTCTTGAAACTAGCTTTGTAGTCCTGACAGGAATGCAAAGGTTTACAAGTTGTTAAATAAAAACATAAAGAAATGATTGATTGTTTGAATGAATGAATGAATGAAAGAAGGAAAGAAGGAAGGAAGGAAGGAAGGAAGGAAGGAAGGAAGGAAGGAAAGTGAAATCTACACACACATATTGGGAAAAACAGACTTTTTTACTTAGATATAAATTAATTGTATATTTAATTAAAGAATTACTCAGTACTTTATTGTATAATTACACCATAAAAGGGATACCTTAAAATTGTAATCACAAATAAAATTAACGTATGTATTAAATAATCAATAATATTTTGGGTCAGTATTGATTGATTGATTGATTGATTGATCGATAATTTATTAATCAAGGACACATTTATCAAAAGTACCAATCAAGACATTTAAAGTTACAAAAGATTTATATTTCAAATAAATGAGAAATAAATTACTTTGAACTTTACATTGATCAAAAAATCCTGAAAAATTGGGCAGCGCAACTGTTTTCAACACTGATAATAACCAGAAATGTTTATTGAGCAACAAATCAGCATATTATAATGATTTCTGAAGGATCATGTGACACTGAAGACTGGAGTAATGATTCATTAACATTATATAAAATATAACATTATATAACCTACATTTGGCACAGCTGAGAGCCGCTATGATTGCAGTTTTGATTTCTCCAGCATTGATTAATAATAGACAGATTCAAAGCACTCCGCTCGCATTGACATACTTTAAAGTTTTGCTCCATTACAGCCTAAAATAGAGGCGCATGACCCCTGCACTGCTGAATGCTGAGTCTCCACACACTCCCCGGAGCCTAATCATCTTCATAAAGCCCTGAAGAGAGAATCAAAGGCACACACTAATTTAAAGAGCCGTGCAATCAGTCCTCACGACAGAGATATCAGTAATGCCGCTCATCTCAGGACACATTTAATGCCTGGAGGTTTACCCGTGATGTTTTATAGATACTGAAAGGGAAAAGCGCTGCATTATTAAAATACCACAGGAGAGTGATATTGTAAACTCAATGCAAATGCAACGAGAGCGACATTTAATATATAAGTATTAATTGGCTATGATAAATGCTCATGCATTGACCCCTAAACCCCATGGGTTGTGATCCAACAGCTTTATTTAAATTAACACACTTCTGGCGTGAAACTAAAAGCCGAAATCTTAAATATTATTGCTTAGAAAACACACAGATTATCCAATTTGAGGCCAGAGGCAGTAATGAGTTTCTGACATAATGCTAAGCATCTCAGAATTAAACCGTTTGCGCTGAAGGGCCATAACTAGATTTGCACAACACTTGCATTTTCAGGCAATTTACAGTTAAAGTATTCAGTGTTCTTGTGCAATTTGGAGGAAAAAAAATAAATAAAATAAATAAATAAATATAATAAAAAACAATTCAACCTGAATAAGAGAAATCTTTTCAGCTTCTTGTTGACTGCGGTAAAGTTGGCGTTACCCTCCGCTGAGCTCACCGAATCATTACCGGCACAAAAACACCGCACTGATGTGATAGTTTATGATCTGCCTGCAGCACTCGTGCGTGTGCGTGTGTGTGTGTGTGTGTGTGTGTGTGTGTGTGTGTGCATGTGCAGCTGAATCAGCAGGCTCGTGCTTGTCAAACACGGCACAGAAACACGCCTGTCTTGAATGTCGGATCGTGTGAAGTATGTGAACCACACGCTGCTGTTTGCCAACAGTGGGCCAAAGCACAAACAGCCCAAACAGCCCAAACCTCTTGCCCAGATACACTATCACACGCCAAAGCCACCCAATTCACACTTCCAACCCTAAAGCAAGCACACTAACCCAGTTTTAAAAATATAAACTGAATTAAAACTTTGTAATGACTTCATAATTCAGTATTAGAGATTTTAATTTTTTTGCTCATTTTAATAGCAAACTCAAGTCATTTGTTGATAACTGCGTTCTTTGTTGAATCTCAAAGGAATGAGATTTCTCTCCAAAATCAAAGCAAAAAGTACATTTTGCCTAAAGAATGAATGGAGACCATTGCAGTATTTTCATGACAAATGTCCCGTTCTCATTTTGTCTAGACTTCTTCACTATCTCAACTACCACAATGCATACTTACAACTATTTGTCACAAATTTAAATAGTAATTCTGTTCTACCATTTTTTTTTTTTTTTGGCAGCAAATAGATAGAAATATAATAAATAAATAAATAAATAAATAAATAAAGTATATAACATAATAATAATAATAATAATAATAATAATAATAATGCATTTTGACATGCACTTTACATTCACTGTGCCAAAAAAAAAATAAAATAATAAATTATATATATATATATATATATATATATACACACACACACTTGCTTTTCACTATCCAATAAGCAACCAATGGATTAAATCAAGTAATAATCTGTGGTTTTAATTCTGGAATACATCACAATATGGTAATAAAGTCAGCTGCAACATCCGCTTCATGTTGTCTTTAAGATGACCATAATAAAGCTAGTATAGTGTCTCTATAAAGCTGCTATTGGCTCACTAGCTAAAACTCAGCTTGTAAAGCACTGAAGACTTGGCACAGTGACTTTGGCTCAACACCATTTATAAAGTGTCAAGTGAGCATGTCTATAAGTCCCATATTATCTCATAAATTATCCCTCACCCCTAATATAAAAGCCCACTTGATGAATTAGGTCTTTAAATGAGCCATTTTGCGTTTTTAAGTATTTTGACACACTCTATATTCACTGCAAAAAAACACAGATTTTGATGTTTACACTACATCTGCTGGGGAGGGGAGGGGGGAGGGGGGGGGGGGGGGGGCATATTTTGATGAAGGCTACTCTCTACATTCACAGTAAAAAAAAAAAAAAAATGCATGTTTTATATGCTACATTCATAAAAAAAAGTTTTTTTTTTTGATGTACATAGTGTATACATGGCAAAAAAAATCATATTTTCATGTGCTCTACATTCACTGAAATAAAAAAAATCATGTTTTGACGTACACTCTACATTCAGTGCAAAAAAAAAAAAGAAAAAGTATTTATATAATGACAACTCTCTGAAGGTTTTAGCATTGTAGCAAATTAGCTCAAAAGGGAAATGTATATAAATAATTACAATTAATTATGATTAATTACAATTATTTATATCAGCTGCCACTGGTAACTGTAGCAGAAATAAATTGCCATCAACTAATCTGTTCGTCCAGTGAACATTCAGTGTAAGTTCATATCAACTCTAAGAAAAGATATTTCCATGGCCACAGAAAATCCTTTCCTATTAATGCATTAGAGCATGTAGCACGGGTCGAAATCATAAAGGGACATTAATTTGCAAGGCAGAACCATAAACTCATGTAATTTGTGCACAAAACTTTTAACAACTAAACGCTAACACACATACCTAATCTAAACAAACAAACAAATAAACATACACTCACGCGTACATACAAAGGGAAGTTAAAGTGGATGAATGAAACCATTAGAGAAAACAGAGAATGCAGTTATGGAAAGAGTCAGTTAACCACCTGAGTAAAACCATCAGCGCCGTTTATAACAGGGTCTATAGCTTATACTAAACCTCTGTTTTGTTTAGTTAAATGTACGATACTTGCATTGCCTTGGTCATTGACGAGTGTCTGGATACAGTCTCGGATGAAAGTCTTGATGGTTTCAAGGTTTTAGACTTGCGATCACGTTCTTCCGGGTTGAAGAGTGATGAATTCCAAAGATGTCCTGACTCGATGGTGATTGGGAGTTTCTTCCCAGGTAGAAAGTGAAAAAGAGCTAAGAAAGAGATCTGCTGAGATCCGAGGATCTTTGGTTGAATGGAAAGTCAAGGCTGCAAGGCCTGGCGCAAAAACCTAAGGGTTGATAAAAGAGTTTTATCTGCTATAGAGGTCACTCCTTTAGGGTGTCAAAGAGCCAATGGTGTCTTGAACTTTTGGAGGGAATAGTAAATATTCTTAGAACACTAATATGTTGCATAGGTATAAACATATAACATACACTCTCAATTAGATCATCCGAAGACAAATTGATTGAGACCAAACATGGTATAAGTGAGGTGATATTAACTAGTGTTCTATCATAAGCATACATAAAACAGTATACAATACACAAGAACATATACAAGAACAGTAATAATATACACAATGACCTGAAGGATATGTGTATTCATTCAAAGAAATGTTTGTCAATAAATTAATTAGAGAAGAGTCCATTTTTATGGCATAATGTCTTTCCTAAGGTTCAAAGATGGTGAGAGGGAGAACTCTCAACATGCCATTAGGTCATAAAGTTCATCTGGTCTGGCTGAAGTGTCCTGGTTGTCATGGTAACCGGGGGCCTGGAGTCATTCACAGACATACTGGCACCCAGTATGTGTATTGGGTGAGGGGTCTGTGATTATTTGTTAATCTAATGATTAACTGATTTGTTAAATCTAATGAAAAATTGTATTTCGTATTGGTCTAAATGCTACAGCATGGTAATTGATTGGTCTTGGCGGAATATATATGCCACGCTGCTGCTGCTGTTGGTTATTGCTATAGTTGTAGATTATTGCTGCTGCTGCTGCTGCAAACAAGTACAGGAACTCGCTACTGCCAATACATACGCCGATACAGTGCTGTGAATATTTAAGACATACTGCTGCTGCACAAATAGCATATATAACCCGTAGCAGATCTATACAGGTGGAGCTGGCTGGGGAAGGTGAAGGGTTTCACAGGAATTCTGAAAGTGCGCTGCGAAATGCTTTAGTGAATGCTAACCAACCATGTAAAGCAGCAAGCTTTCATCAATTTGCGTTAATGACTCATTACCCTGCACCATCCAGAGTTTCATTATAGAACTTGGCATTTTGGGGATTACTCTACATTTACTTCAAAATAAATAAATAAAATAAAATAAAATAAAATAAAATAAAATAAAATAATAAGAAAGCATTTTGACATGCACTTTACATTCAATGGAAAACAAAATCATGCATTTTGTTGTAAAAAAAAACATATTTTGACTTCCACTCTACATTCACTGAATGAATGAATGAATGAATGAATGAATGAATGAATGAAATTTGAAGTCTATATAGCCACTGCAAAACAAACAAACAAACAAACAAATAAATAAATAAATACATACATACATACATAAAGTATTTTGACATTTTTAATAAGGCCAGTAACCAGTATTTTACCTTCTGTTCCAGTAAATCTAAGATAAATGCATTTGAGAAGTATGTTAATTGAATTTTTAAGCATAATTCTTATAAAATGCAATATATAAAATAAATAAATTTATAGAAATTGCCAGAAGGGAAAGAAAAAAGTTAATTATATATTCTCTATTATAAGTCGTTTTATCTTGCACCGTTTGATTTCTAAAGTAGAAGCATCACGTTTTAAGGATATTTATATTAAAGATAAAAAAAAAATTATGCAGAAAAAGCTGTTTTTGTCTGTGCTGTTCTCTCCTTCCTCTCACCATATTGTCTCCACTCTTCTCCAAATACGCATTCGGACAATGGCGGCGTATAGCGTCACTCGGGGCGTTCTGCGGCATCAGTCTCTCCATGCTTTTAGTCCAGCACTCCTTCTCTCCCATGACCCTCTCTTTCTTCATTTCTCAAACCTTCCGGAAGGGCCAAAGGGAGAGCCCTGTGCAATTTCCTTCCTCTAATAGGTACTTCCAAAGCCCACTTCCATAGTCGTGAGAAGTGACAAGATTAAAGAATAGCTGCTCCATTCGAAAGAGGCAGGGGCAGAAACAGAGGGCAAAAATACTCCGGGTAATTATGGGGAAATCAAGCACACTGCCGCAGTCGCAGCTCAGCCGGGCTCTCACGTCACCGCTTTGGTCCCAGCGGATCAAATCGAAAGCTTTTTACTTCTCTCTCTGCCTCTGTTCTCTCTTTCCGAGCTGATATTGCACTTTAGTTTAGAAAAACAGACTAACAACATTCTCTGAAGCTTCGGCCTCCTCCACTTTGAAGCTTGTCTGTGAACAGCTTAAAAGCGGCAGAACTACAATGGAGCGATATCGAGGGCTCATCCAAAGGCCAGATGAAGAGAGAATATTAACTAGCCCAAGGCCAAAGCAATATATTATACAAGGAAACTCTACAAAACTGTCCATTTTTGTGACCCTTCATTATTTCGAGGTATGTCTTGCAAGCATGTCAAGGAATAGATCACCTAAAAATCTGCATTTTGTCATCATTTACAAACTCTAACATTCAGCCCTTTTTGAAACACGAAATGCGAATGTCTAAGCTTCTGTTTTCCATTCCAGGGTCAATAAATCATACTGCCCGTACAAAAAATGACAAAAAAGCAGTATTTTATTATACATGACAATATTCTGCAATGTGGTGTTTTGCAGAAATTACCATGCATGGTTGCTATTGTAGGTTTTCCAGTTCTAGAAACCTTATTATGCAAATTGTTCAGATTTTTAGAATGCATGTTAGCTTCTTTTCAATCAACCAGGCTGAATGAATATGCAAAGTCACTCTTTAACAGTAGGTATGGTTAAAGCAGTGCTATGCAACTTTCCATCCTGATCTCATGAGAAATTGTTACAAGCTGGTGATTTTGTATGAATTTGTACAGAAACATGATTTTTTAGAAAAAGAAAAACACATGAATGAGACTGTACGTATTAATGAGACTGTACGTATTCACATGAATTAGTCACCAATTCGCCAAATGTAAAATAGTTGTTTAACTTCCCGTTTCTGACACCCGATTGTCATGGAAATGAAAAGTCAAACAATTTTTACATGTTTTCAAACAGCCAATCAGACAATTGCATTTGCGATGGTGTTTACCATGCAACACAACAGCATATATTTTTTAAATATTTAGTTTTATTTATGCTGGTATATTTAATCCTGATGTCATTAGAAAAATATGCCTGTGATGACATTTCTGCCAAATGATATTGTGTTGCTTGTTGCACATTTCGTGACACTTTCAAAGTGAAACATCCAGTGAGTGGCACTAAAAAAGTGTTCAGTTTTATCTGAAACAGATGACCAACAGATGAACTGGCAACATTGTATCACATTGGTTGTCATATGTAACACAGCAGTTCAGAAATGAAATGTCTGGTGAGTGGCTCTAAAAGTGGGTTTGAAAATAATGTACAGCCTACACTAAATCGGACAGTAAACTTAACCAAGTGTTAACAAAAGCAAATGTGAAATAATGTAATTTTTCCTTCTTCTA
The DNA here is from genome assembly GCA_039654775.1 of Spinibarbus caldwelli. Classification (NCBI taxonomy): domain Eukaryota; kingdom Metazoa; phylum Chordata; class Actinopteri; order Cypriniformes; family Cyprinidae; genus Spinibarbus; species Spinibarbus caldwelli. The sequence goes on along the minus strand of CM077222.1, from coordinate 8,894,277 downwards.
CATGTCTTTGAGCTCTTTTATCTTGACTCTTGTTTCATGTGACTCGTACCCAAGCACTTCACATCACAACTGCAATGCTGTACCGGGTGCACTACAGAGCAAATTTACTACAACCTACATATAGAGCTATTTATGTGATGCAAACCTTTAACTTTATTAGTTTACAAATCATGCACTATGGTAAAGTGTTTTGAGCTCATAACAGAGTAGAGCTGCATGATTAATCGTTAAAAGATCATGATCTCAATTCAAACACCCATGCGATCCCATTTATAAAGGACAACGATTCACCTGTGTCTATTAAACCTTTGAAAAAATCATACTGGAACATTCAAATCTGTGTTCGCACTGCAGCTGACAAAGCAGACATTAACCATACAGTATTTGGGTAAAAAAACAGCTTCACAAACAGTCTTTCCAACTACACAGTATTATTACACACTAGATGGCGACAAGTGACTGTTAAAAAATGTATTTGTCATTGAACCATTCATTCAAGAGTTTCTTCAAAAACGCCGATTCATCCAGTAATGAAACAAGTGAAGTGTATATGAGTGAGTCATTGAAGAAATTTAATATAAAAAAAAATGGTGTATTAAATATATTATATGTTAAATACATATGTATTAAAATGTTTAATAATTCATTCAAATTAATTAAACACTTTTAAATAGACTGCAATAATATTTTGTCGCACATTATTTTGTTTAGTTCTGAATCGTGATCTCTATTTGAGACAAAAAATTGTGATTCTCAATTCATCCTTGATTTTATATATATATATATATATATATATATATATATATATATATGTATATATATATATATTAGTGCTGTCAATCGATTAAAAAATTTAATCGCGTTAATCACAGTCATGGACTGTGATTAATCATGATTAATCGCACATTTAAAATACTAGGATTTACCTGTAAATGTGTTGAAATGAAATGCATGACAAACTAGTTTAAGGAAACAGAACCTTTCACACCTCCGCCAGGTATGAGACATAATCCTTATTATTATTTTATCATTATTCATTTCTTTTTATTCAGCCATTATCAGTCTTTATACTGGTAATAAAACGTTTACCAAGCCACATCGCTTCAATCCCAGTATACACTTACCCAACTATTATCAAAAGTATTTCTAAATAAATACAACAAAACACTTTCTTGCGACCTTACGTGAAGTATTATGACAAAATGCATTAAGAAGAAGAATTGGACCTGTTCTGCAGGTGCGTTAGCGCTAACATTAGCATCATGCTTCATTAGACAATTTATGAGATTAATAGTACACTTTTACTCAGAACTCACTTTAAACCACCATCGAGTGTTTGTAATAACTTCCTTTTGCGATCACATGTGGAATCTGGTCGTTTACTGTTGTTAAAATATGCTATTCATAGCCTTTTATATCGCTGCACAAATTAGCATTTCAGATGTACACATTCATCTCAAGAAAATCACATACAAACCATATCCTATCATAATCGTGTGTTTATTATCTTATATAATCTATAGTGGCTGTTGTCATGTTTATTTCTGCTGTGTAAAAGCCTTAACGTGCTCTGGCTGAAACTCACGTTATTTGTGATGTTACAGCCGCCTCTCCGTTCTTAAGTTGCCAGGTATACATTCCAACTATAATACACATTAGTAAAAGGATCTATTTTAATTTTCATTTGTCTATATACACTTTGAGCGGCCGCGGTACATTATAAAAGTAGCCCAAAAAAAAAAAAAAAACGCAACCCGCGGCTCTGTAATTTTTCCCGCGACTGTATTTTCAAAATAGCCCACTAGTGCCGTTACCCTGGCAACACAACACTGGTTCACTGTACCCTCATCACACAATGATAGATAACCTTCTGCGCTGCGATGACGGGAAGAAGTTGGGGTCAAGCATTATCACATGATTAATTTGCGTTAAAAAAATATTAATGCGTTAAAAATTTTAGATTAATCGCATGCGTTAACGCGTTAACGTTGACACCCCTAATATATATATATATATATATATATACACACTGAAAAAAAATGACTTATTGAATTTACTAAATTTTTTTAAGGTAAGTGGTTGCAATCAATTTATTTTAGCTGCATTTAAATAAACAAATTTAGTTGATTAACTTTCAACTAAATTTGTTTATTTAAATGTAGCTAAACTAAATTGATTGCAACCACTTACCTTAAAAAAATTTAGTAAATTCAATAAGTCATTTTTTTCAGTGTGTGTATATATATATATATATATTTTTTTTTTTTTTTTTTTTTTTTTTTTTTTTTGGCATGGATAACTACGGAACCCCTAAAGGGACATTTGGGAAAAAAAAAAAAAAAAAAAAAAAAATGAAGACTTTCGCTTGCGCACGAGAAACGTTTCGCGTGAGAATGAGAAACTATCGCTTGCGCACGAGAAACTATTGTGTGCTCACGAGAAACTTTCATGTGCGCACGAGAAAAGAAGAAAAGAAAAGCATGCATGCGCATTAATTAGCCTAATTGAGATGTATTTTGGCCTTCAATACGAAAACATTGTTTCTGTTCTTGTATTTCAACACAGATAAATCACCACTGACCGGCAAAGAACAGCTTTTTTCCCTCAGGCTATATTCCACTTGAACAATACATAACATCTCAGGACTGCACATATGTACATAACTTCTCAAAACTTTTCATCTGTAAAATAGCACATTCATAATTCTTTCTATTTTCTCTATATTTTGTATATAACTTCCTAAAACATTTGCACATTCATAATTCTATTTGATATTTTTATACAGCTATTATTTTTTATTTATTTATTGTCTATTCTGTTTATTATTAGCGGTATATTTCATTATATTACCTTAAATTATATGCATGTCTGCATGTCTGTACTTTCTCCACTGGATGCCCCTGTCACCAATGTGTTAAAATATTCTTACTTCTCAAGATCAAAACATCCTTTATTAAACCACTTTGTCTGATTTAATGCATCTTTGCAGATTGCGGAGAAATGCTGATTCAGCCTCATACTCCATGAACTGCTCTAACATAATCCAAAATTAAAGTCAGTGCGATTTTTTAGTTTTGTTTTCATCAGCATGGGTTTGAAAATCATATTTCACTGGTTTGGACTCATGTCATCGAGAATTCGATATGAATATTCGGTAACACTTTAAAATAGGGAACGCTTATTCACTATTAACTACGATTTTTCCCTCAATAAATTCCTAATTTGCTGCTCATTAATAGTTAGGAAGGTAGTTGTTAAGTTTAGGTATTGGGTAGGTATGTAGAATAAGGTCATGAAGAATAAGCCATTAATATGTGCTTAATTAGTAGTAATAAATGGCTAATATTCTAGTAATATGCATGCTAATAAGCAACTAGTTAAGAGACCCTGAAATAAAGTGTTACCGAATATTCACAAAGCTGGAATGCTGCGCTTTGCAACAATAGACCTACAACTTGTGGTGAGAAGCAGCAGCAGTCGTCCAGAAGCCAGCAGAGAAAAGGTACTCCTCTCAGAAAACGTACAAATAAAGATCATTTTAGATGTTTAATTACTATTTGGAGCATTGGGATAGCTAGAAGAGGGCTTAATGAATTCATTTTTGTGAAAATCTCAAATTCGACCAAAACTGACATTTTTAATTTATTTTGCCTAGCTCAAAATTAGTCCGTGCGCATTCCGACTCATTTTGCCAGCACGGGTCACAAATAATTGTATATATAAAGTGCAATCAGTCGATTAAAAAAGTAGCTAATTAATCGCAGGTTTTTTTTTTTTTTGTTTTTTTTTTGTTGTTGTTTATTTTTGCCCTGAAATCTGCATCGTTTTTTTCACGACGATTATATGTTTAATATAAATGCTTATTAAACCAGTTTAAATGAAATATTGTATGCATGTTTAAACAGTAAAATATGTTGTATTAGGAACTGTATTTAACGAAAATAAAGGCATTTAGGCAAAGAAAGAAAGAAAGAAAGAAAGAAAGAAAAAAAAAAAAAAAAAAAACGAAAAACGAAACGAAACTAACAGCAGTTATTGAAAACCTAACTGAAGTAAAGTAATAATTGTCAAAAATAAATAATCGCTTTCGATTATATACATATTTAACTTGCTTTTAAAGTTTTATGTGAGACAATAGGCTATTGCCATATCGAAATCCAAAATTTGAGCTTTTATACTGTAGCTTTTAGGCCTCAAAATGCGTTTTAAATGTCAGAATCAGAAAGAGCTTTATTGTCAAGTGTATTTGCACACACAAAAACACAAGAAATTTGTCTTGGTGACAGGAGCATCCAGTGGAGAAAGTACAGACAGAGTGCAGACATGCATATAATTTAAGGTAATATAATGAAATATAAGGCTAACAAACAGAATAGACAATAAATTTAAAAAATAATAACTATATGGTAATAAAATATAGATGAAATAGAATTATGAATGTGCAAATGTTTTAGGAGATTATGTACAAAATAGAGAAAATAAAAAATTATGAATGTGCTATTTTACAGATGAAAAGTTTTAAGAAGTTATGTACAGATGTACAGTCCTGAGATGTTAGGCTATGTATTGTTCAGGTGGAATATAGCAGGAGGGAAAAAGCTGTTCTTATGCCATTCAGTGATGATTTATCTGTGTCCAAATGCAAGAACAGAAACAATGTTTTCATACTGAAGGCCAAAATAGATCTCAATTAGGCTAATTCATGCGCATGCATGCTCTTGTTTTCTTCTTTGTAAGATGGCAGAAGAGACGCAACCGGAAACTGTAATGCGTGAGCTCACGAAACGTTTCTCGTGCGCACGCGAAAATCTTCATTTTTTATTTTTTGCAAATGTCCCTTTAGGGGCTCCTAGATAACAGAAGCTCAGACATGAGAAAAGTAAATGGTGATAGAATTATCATTTTTAAGTGAACTAATCAATTAAATACAGACCGACTGTGTCAAAGATTACCTGTCTTTGTTCCTTCTTTGGGTGAGTATCTCTAAAGCATCTCTCTCTAAAGAAATTGAAGAAAACAGAGGACGACCGCTGGCACTGGTGCAGGCCAAAAAAAAAAAAAAACACAATGAGCGCTTTATTGCTTTTATCTGTTCTCTTTTCTTGAGTGGTTTCCGATAAAAGTTCGCCTCTCAGTGACCTCTGATCTAGAAACAGCTACTCTTAAGACTCAATTATAAGTCTTGCTTGCTTTTTAAGCAAAATGTAAATCTCAGTCGAAGGTGCTGTCAGTCACAGAGTAAATTGTAGGTAGCAAGTGGATCTGGGACATTTTGTGGAGAGGATACTTGACGCTGCTTTATTATGCTGGTCACGACTGTTCTCACTGGTACATTAAACCGTCTCCAACCAGCTCGGCAAGGAAATAATAGAGCCGAGAGGAAACCATTACCATTTAGATGTAGAGATTTCTGATTGCAAGTTATCAAAGTGGTATCGAGTTAAACTTTTGAGTGCTGGTCATCTGAGTACCTATATGACAACTGACAATTATTTCACACTGTTTCCAAGATGGACAGAATGCAATAAGACAATGTTAGACAAAAGCTTACACTTGTAGTGTAGCGTGTGGGGAGTAAGTACACTTATTTTGATGTGTTGACTAACATACTAAAGCTGAAGTAAACTGCTTGATTATAATTTTAACTGTAGTGAGTTATTCAATATTAGGCCTACATTTAAAGTTAATCAATTTTAAATGTACTAAATTGCTAAATCACTACATTTTTGTAATTACAAATTTAAATGCATGGCAAATAAGTTCCAATAGAAATTACGTTGAAGTATGTTAGTTTATCCTAAATCATTGCATTCAGCAGTACTTTAACATTATTTCAAAGACAATAGAAGTAATTATGAAATTACATATAAAGATGTCCTTCTCAAAATAAATAAATAAATAAATAAAATAACTATAATACATTTCCATTTTATTGCAAATAACATTAAATTAATGTCCAAAAACATTACATTCATTTAGCACTTCAGTATATTCTTTTAAAGCATTTTATTTTTTTCATAATAAATAGTCTTTATTTATTTTTATTTTTATTTGTTTTTATTTTTTTACTTATTTATCTATCTATCTATCTATCTATCTATCTATCTATCTATCTATCTATTCCCATGTCTAAACTGGTTATTAGTGCATATGTGCAACCAAAACTCCAAAGCTATAAAACTTGGTCATCTCTCATTTTCTTTTTTGATGATGTTGTATAATTCAAAATTAATTTGTAATTTCATTGTTTATTCTTTTCTGCATCCAGTTCCTGCCTATATATCATTTGCATATATAATTCTAAAGGTTTTTAGCACAGGTGATCAGATCTCTCTCTTTCTCCAGAAAGCTGTATCATTCACTCATTCTATATATTTAGATGAGACACAAGGATGAGGAACTTCATCTGAAGATCTGTTTGTCTTATCAACGATGGAGGGAAGGCTTACGCAATTTTACTCAATTCATCGCAAACATCTCTGCATTCGCTAATGCGTTAATTCTACAGGCACTACTGTAGCAAAACACATGTGTGCGACGTCTCCTCATGCCCTTTCGTTCTCCAGCTCGCTGGCAGCCGTTCACCACTCCAGTTGGGGTAATGCGCTGACACTGAGGTGAAGTCAAGCCAGCTGGCAAACCACATCTACCTCTTCTCCCCCTACAGGTTGCCATTGTTTATTAATAATCCCAGCGGTCTCTGTTGGCAGCGGTGAGGTTGAAGCAGCTGGTGGGCCTCAGTTGAGCTCGAGCACCGAGGTTTTCTCTGTCACGAGTGTTTCTCCCACTGCCTAAGCAGTCGGGGGCCACAGCGCAGCCTTTCATTCAGTCCTTTCATTACATAATTGTATGAATTATGGAGGTTAATTGCCGCAAATGACCATGGCTTTTAATAATTTATGAAGACCAGGCAAAAACAGTTGCCGGGCACCCGGTCGGCCATGAAGGGCCAAGCGCTTCCGTTCTCAGAACCATGTAATCAGCGTTTAAAGGGGTCTTGACATGGATTCTTTTTAATATCTTCCTTGAGGATTGCTTATAATGTTATTAAACTGTCAAATAGTCGCACAAATGGTTATTTTCAACCCTCATTCCGACACTCTGTCTCAAATGATTTGTTTTTTTGAGGATTTACTCATTTAGCGCTTGTAAGTAATCAACCACTGTTTGGCTAATGTCATTGCATGAGAAAAAAGTATCAACACCCCAAATTTTTCCATGTGAGTAAGTGTTTTGAAACATAATCCATCTAAAACAGTCATTTACAGACAAAGCATTATGACATTATTGTTAACACTTTTCTTGAAGAATTTATGCATTATAATAGTATTTTGAATGAACTAATTTTGCTTTGTAATGCACCTTATAATACACTATATGATTTGATGAATAATTGTAACCACAGTTATAATACATTATAATACTCATCTATTCATCGTTACACCTTTAGAAAGTATAATGCATTAAAGCACATGATGAACAACCAATTACAGATATTACAAGGAATCTGCAAATATTGTAATGCATTTTAAGTTACAGTTAGTTATGAAAATTAACATAATGCATTACAACCTACATCATGAACTTCCATATAATGCATTAAAGTGTTACCAAATTGTTTACTCATGCTTTGCGATGTAGATGCTGTCAGATTCAGTGCATACTTTAACAAATGTCTCTTTGCAAACTCTTTGCCTCATTTACAAAACAATCTGCAGTCAAATGATCCAAACAAACATTTCTCATCTCTCATTGGGCCCTATCATACATCTGCCGCAATGCAGCGCCAGGTGCGACGCAAGTGTTTTTTGCTAGTTTCAGCCCGACGCAAATATCATTTTCATGTCCTGCGCCATGTTGTTTAAGTGGCAAATGCATTTGCACCGATTTGTGCACTCATGGGCTTGCTGGCCTGAAAACAAGGTGTGTTCAGGCGCGTTGCTATTTTGAAGCAACTGAAATATACTCCGCCATTGACCAACTTAAACCTGTTCTAAAGTCAATGGCGCAGTAGTTTTTGTTGTTGTTATTTAAAGCGTGCGTTAGTAATATGGCGGGTGAGTCCACAACGCGCGTACACTCTGCTTATTACACACACACAGGGACGCACAGCAGCACACATACATGCCAAATATGAAAAATTAAAGGATTGCAATGTAAAATATTATTATTGTGTAGACTACATAAATATAAAAATGCCTACATGTCATAATGGATAGTCATTGCATGTATCAGGATTCGCCTACCTATTTGCTCACGCACGAGCAGCTCCATTTCCTCTCTGGAGATGCGTTCAGTCTTTGCACTTGCAAATTCTGGTGTGTAAATAGCGAATCTGCCATGGTGTGAGCGCAACTGGCTCTTAAAGGGAATGGAAGATGAGACTCTGATTGGTTTATTGCACGTTATAGCCAAAACACACCCATTACTCATTAAGAAAATAGGTACAACTCTTTACCATGCGCCAGGCGTGCCGACTGTTTTTCTTGTCGTTAAACTAGGAAAAGTGGTTTCGGACACGCAATAAGTGCACTTGCACCGTACGCTTTAGACCAGCGGTTTTCAATCCCAGTCCTAGCATACCCCCACTCTGCATATTTTGCATGTCTGTTTTTGTTAACACACCTGATTCAGATCATCAGCTCGTTAGAAGTGAGCTCCGTGCATGAACTGTGTTCGGATTGACATGGTCCCTACACAGTGTACATTGCTACCTACTCCCTGAGCAAGGGAAATCCATTGAAGTTTACTTCACTTCGGAACATTCACTCACGGAATTGCGCGGTGCCACAGCCTGCAGCATCTTCACACACAGGCGAAACTTACTAGAGAAGCGTGAAGTGTGACATAACATACCTCTGTAAAATAAATACAATTTAAATTCAAGTGTCCCACGCGAGGACTGGAATTGAGAACCGTTGCTTTGGACCATGCGCTTAAATCGTTAGGGCCCTATGTCTTCTTAATAATAAGATTAGCTTAAACTGAGTTACACTGAAACAACCTGGTGTTACCTACACACTTATATGAGTCTAAAAGATTGAAATGCCACATGCATTTACAAGCATTACAATAATTAAACATGGGCAAGAGTGTCTTTGCTAATATTCAGTAGAACAGCATGATTTTATACAATGGTTCAAAAAATTAAAAAACGGACAAATTACCTTTCAGATATGATATACCCAGCTATCTGGTTGAAATTTGCTCTGGCAACAAAAACAGTTCCACAAGAAGCCAAAACCAGATCAATACAGCACACATACTGAAATAATGACTAGTTCAATTAAAATAACAGTGTTGTCACATTAGTGTCCCACTATCTTTAATTTAAATCTATTGTGTTTTCAGCTTCTTTTCTGGCATCTCAGAGTTACATCTTCTATAATATATTTGCACAGCCATTCAGAATTTTAGAGTCTATAAGATTTGGTAATGTTTTTGAAACAAAAAGTATCTTCTGCTCAACAAGGCTGCATTTATTTGATCAAAAATACATTCAAAATTGTGAAATATTATTAAAATTTAAAATATCTGTTTTCTATGTGAATACATGTTAAAATGTCATTTATTGCTGTGATCAAACTAGATTTTCTCCAGTCTTCAGTGTCACATGATCCATCAGAATTAATTCTAATATGTTGATTTGCTGCTCAAGAGGCATTTATGATCATTATCAATGTTGAAAACAGTTGTGCTGCTGAATATTTTTGTGGAAACCATGATACATTTAATTTTTTTCAGGATTCACAGACAAATAGAAAGTTCAAAAGAACAGCATTTATTTGAACAATAAATCTTTTGTTATTTTTGTCTTTACTGTCAGTTTTGATCAATTTAATGCATGCTTTATTGATAAAAGTATTAATTTCTTTAAAAAATAATTGTACTGACCTCAATCTTTTAAAAAGTAGTGTATATTCTGCATGTAAGAAAAATTACTTTGTCAGAATATGTGGCTATTTTTGAACGGTTGTGAATAAAGAAAGCAGCTTTTCGTCAACAGAACAGTCACTTCAACCAGCTAACTAACTAAAATGCTAACCAGCCAAACTCTTTTAGAGACATCACCAATCAATTACAATTACAGCATTCTCAAATGTCAAAGAAAAACTGTTGCATATTATAGGATCCAAAACCCCACAGCATTAACAGCAGCTTTGTCCTCACTTTCTTTTCATAACACTGGCCTCTAGCTTTCAGACTATAGTCTATATTTTAGTCTATAGTGTCGTTTGACTCATAATTGCACAAATCAGATCATCTTTTCAAAGAACGGCACACATATTTCCTTCAGCCTTACTGATAGACCTATTTCAGAGACATTATTAAATGATATGAAACAGAAGACAGAGGACGAGCCGCAGTGAGATTGGGCACTTTCATAACAGCTAATATACGTAATAGCCTAATCAAACCCCCCCTATGCCCAGAACAATCTAGTTACAATTCTCACAGCCGGCTGAAATATAAACGGATACATTTTAGATAAAATTATTCTTTAGAATGTCACAGGAACATTTTACAGCGAATGCAATCAGCCAGTGTGACATCAGTGAAAATGCACTTGTGTTGTCTAAGAAATTATGAGGGACATTATAAAAATGGAGACGCAAGGTTTATGTCATAAACAAACAATAAAACTAAATGTAAACATTTTTGTTAACTGAAAAGGGACTGGAATTGTAAAAGCAAACATAACTAAAACATGAATGCAAAACAACCTGATATAAAATTTAAACCATGAACTATTTAAGGTCTAAAAAAGACCTTTAAGATCTGACAACCCCACAATGTATTTTTTTTTTCTTCTTTTTCAAAATAATAAATTTATCAGCACTAATCATGCATCACTGATGTTCATAGCTCAAAATATATTAAAATTAACACTAAACACCAATACAAAATAATAAGTAATAAAAATTTAAAGTAACAGATATAGAGTATTAAACACACACACACACACACACACACACACACACACACACACACATTATATAAATTAATGTAAATAAGCAGCACTAATAATGTTTAATGTTACTATTATAAAATAAAAATAAATAAAAAATAAATAAAAAATGACTAGGCCAATGTATGTTAATTTATTTGTTTACTTACTTACATAGAAGCTTTATTCGCATAACAGCATTCCCAAGATGGCCACCAAATGAAATGTGTTTCATTACTGACATTGTTGCTTGCTATGTACAGCATCTCAAATCACTCATTATGAGGCTGTTTCTTTAGTTCCCTATGAAGGTATTAGAGAGCAAGGCAGTGCACTGGATTTCCGAACAGAGCTCTACAGTACTGAGATATCTTATGCCCATGAAGTCAATCAATCAATATGCTGAGCTTCTATCATGTGACATTAAAGGCTTAAGTACTGTAACTACATTACAGCAATAACCATTCAAAACGTCAATGATGAAACATACGATGGAGTTCTTCTACGATGTGCAAATCCTGCCAAGACGACTGATAATGACACTGGTTCACATCACTGGAGAATCTCTCTGTAATATTTGACCCATAAATGTTTGATTTGGGCATCTATATTAACACTACAAGGCTTAGATGAATTCTGCGAGCTGGATCAATTGATCTGGCAATATTCATTTAGAGTACCTCGAGCCGATTTTATATTAGCATAGAAGGATTATTATCAGAGGGCTAATTTTAGCAGCTAACTAATTTCTGTTAACACAAGGTGTTCTGAGATTACTCAAATCACTGAAACCCAGAGATCGAATTTTTGACTATGCTTCGCAATTACCATATCCCGGAGAGAGAAGTGCTGGTATTATCTGCTTAAAGTCTTGAATTAATCAGAACACCAGAGACGTTTTCGCCTCTGTGATGCTGTAATGACATGTGCCGTGCTAGGCAGGAGTCAAGACATTTCTTTGGCAATAAAAGGAGATGACTTTGGGTAATAACGACAAAGCTAATGTACATAGTAACATCTAATCATCTTGCAATCTTATATTTAGTATTTAGTCATGTTTTGTGTTGCATAAATAATGATTTTATTTAAAATAGTCTGATTAAAGGGATAGTTCACCCAAAAATTATCATTCTCATGTCGTTCCAAACCTCTATGACTTTCTTTCTTCTGTGGAACATAAAGAATTGTTGTCCTTAAAATGGACAAAACGGTTAATGTGCACAAGATCCATTTAGTTACCAGTGTTCTTTATTAATATCTTGTAAATGATGATACAGTTTAATATATATATATATATATATATATATATATATATATATATGAGCAACTGAATTCATATTGAATAAATAAAAAGTGTGACAACTTGCCCCAGTCTCCCCTATATCCTAAAACCACAGTAGTGGTACTCATTAATTGGATAATAAATCCATATTTGGTATGAATCATGAAATTTAAACATTTAAATAACATTTAAGTCTCATCATCACCTTAGCTTTTTTTTTTTTTTCATAGATAAATAATAATAGCCAGCATTTTAAAGCATACCAGCATACCACTTCATGGGAGTCATATTGTTACATTTGTAACATTTGTAACATTGTCACACTAACATTGTTACATTTTTTGTAAAATGGGGAATCACATTGATCATTTAATGATTCTTTAAAAACAGTTAATAATTTAAAATGGTTTTAACTACAATAATTGGATGATGACTTAAATGAATTATGTCAAATTGTTATTGTATGAATGACTGAAATTAGTGTATATTAGTGTGTCTTATTGAGTGACAACATGCCTCAAAATAAGACATTTAATAAGTTTTTGTTTGTTTGTTTGTTTTTTTGTTTGTTTTTTTTTAGACAATAACATGCAGTGAAAATAATTCCAAGTATGTACACTGACTTACTGACTTCACAAATAAATATTCACTGATGTAAAAAGTATGACAACTAGCCCTGATCTCCTCTGTATCCTAAAACTGTAGTGCACCCAGGTTGGATAATAAATCTATGTTTGCTATGAATAATAAAATCTTAATTCCCAGCATTTATGTCTCATACCATGACCTCCGCTTTCATATAAACATAAATACTAGACAGCAGTTGAATCTGATGGATGCATCTGAGCCTTGTCATCTTTATGACACTACAGACCAGCACAATAAACAAGCAGGCGCTCAGTACCACATGATTCTTCCTGAGAACCAGGACGCCAAGACCCCCAGCTGCACCCTTTCACATGGCAGCCAATGCGACTCCTGCCAGCATGAGACAGTGCTCATTATTCCCTCTGCCAAAGCAGCCTCGTCGTTGATATTCTTGTCTTGGCCTGCGAGTAGAGCAAGCGTCCACAGTTCCACGTCTGTGGTCTGAGACGGGCTGAGAGAGGCTCTGAATGTAGACCATCTCTTATTTGCCTTGGTGAATGACGATCAGAACAGGTACAGAACGGCAGGTGAGGGGCGAACGTCAGGCTACGACACACACCTGCGCCGGTTTGCACTGGGTGCGTGACACTGAGTCTCCCTGAGCTTCTGCTGACATTATCAAACGATCACAAGTGAGGCTTGTTTGTGCAATTAGATATGCAATTAGATAGGTTAGCGTGTATTCATTGCATAAGTGAGTGAACACAATTGCATTGCTCAGACAATGCAAACTGGTTATTTTGCATAAAAAAAAAATAATAATAATAAAACAAATCCCTTCTACAGTCCAAACGTGGCCACTAAAAGCATGCTGTGGACTGATCATTTCAATTGACGGATGTCATAATTTTGCATACTATGACCAGATGAAAAGTGCATATCGACCAGGTTTGATTCACTGCATCAGTAATGGGATGCATCCCGGAAAAACTCTTTAGGGCTCTCGGCTGCGCCTTTGTGTCCATCATAATCACTCAATTACCAAAAGCTTCAAAGTCAAATTTGACATCAAGCGCAAAAGTGCGAGAGCTCCCCCAACAGTTAAGCGTCAGAAACACATTCACACAAGTTCACCTCCAGCTTTGAGCCTCTCCATGCCCTCAACACGCCGTTTGTGGCAGAGCTGTGAAGATCTGGCTCCTTTTCACCAGCAACACGAGCTCCTCGCCACCACACTTCCGAGCTTAATGCGAGTGTGAACACTTCATTTCCTTGTGCATCACATTCCCAGTGCGATACAGGCCTGAGGATGGAGATTGTTGTACTTTCTACTGCAGTGTGAATGTTTATTGACTTTGCAGATGCAGCAGGAAACATACAAAGGGGGGAACAGTGTTCTTGCTATCATGTTTGTCCTGAATGTGCAGTTGCTGAGTAGAGACATTTCTGACTGCAAAGCGGAATGATTCATTCAGACCCTCTGAAGACATATGGTGTCATTCTCTAATAGTGATGAGACTTAATTTATGCTTTGTGCACTAATGGGCATTTAGGCTGTGAGTTGACTCAGCAGAGATATAAAAACAGCATCAAACCCCACACACAGACATCCCCCAACCCCCCAAAATCTCGATCAATCCGCATTTAAACTTGCAACAATGAGCAATGCGTGGACTGAAAACAGATCACACACGCGCGCGTGGGTTACTCAAATCGTCAAGCATCTGCAGTCCAGAGCCAGTCCGGTTCAAATCCGTGCTGAAGACCCTATGATCCCCTCAAGAAACATCATGTACTGGCTGCGCACGAGCTCCATGAAGTGCTGCATGTAAAAATCCCTCCAACATCCAGTTTCACAAGCACCCAGAGCGCCATCGCTCACACACTGAGCGTCCAGCTCAATAAAAGCTCCTTAAAGACTCACCTGAAACTGCTGCTCCCGTGTGTCTGGAACCTGACGCTCCGCGCTGCTTTAAAGTTCTGCTTAGGCTCCGGGTCCGGCGGCGCGGCTCATGCTGCTGGCTCTGGTTCTGCTGTGCGGATGGGTCATCGGTCCCTCTCATACTCAAGAGGGAGAAATCCGGCGGTTCGGTTCGGTGAGCAGCATCTGAGAAACGGTCGAGTGTAAAAGCAGAGCTGAGGAGGAAATATCCGACAGCAGTGCAGCTCCGGATGGAGAGATGGAGAGTCCGACTGCTGCTGAGAAACGCTGAGAGAAACGAGGAGGAGGCGCCGAGCATCACTTTACTGGATTGTAGAGGAGGGTGATGGCAGACAGAAAGGGGAGGGACTGAAGCACATCCAGTGTTTGGAGGAGAGATAGAGAGAGAGAGCGTCTTTATTTCTACCCATTATTTGATTAGTGATATAATTTGCGTTTTATTATTTGACTTTGTGAATGGCATTCTATGTCGTTATGTGTGTAAATGTGCATGTATGCCAGAGATAAAGCAGATATTAGAAAGAGCGACATCCCGAGACTGTTTTTTTTTTTTTTTTTTTTTTTTTTTTTTTTTTTTTAGATGCGGACTTTAATCGTGTAGGATTGCTTTATTAAATTATAACAAAGGCATCTGTAATTACGTAATAAAGTCCGCACATAACGGATAAACAAAGACGGAATCGCTCCCGTCTTAAGCGCGGATCTGTCAGTCAAACTGAGCTCGAGAACTGTCCGTGGTGCTGAAATAAACGCTCAGTTCCTGGATTGTTCCTTGTTAAATACATGCAGCATCTGCAGGTCACATGCGGAGAGAAAATAATTTACATCCGCCCCTCAGTTGGAAAAAACAAACAAATATCGTGTTTCAAGTAATATGAGTCTGTTGGGTATGAAAGCAGGATTGCAAAGCTGGTTTTTGTTTGTTTGTTTTATTTTATTGTTAAAGCAAAAATATGTGTTTTTGATGAACTTCTGGTTATATGTTTATCCCCTGTTGTCCTCTTACAACAAGATCCACCAACATATTTGTTTAGAGCTGTTTTGGCTTAGAAACGGAACTTGATTTGTGCAAATTTCTTCACCTGATTCAGACCAGGCCATTTTTTTTTTTTTTTTTTTTTTCATTTTTTTTTTTTCCAATGGAGGAAGTGTCATTATGGATTATGTACTTGTATTTTAACCGGAAGCAACAGTTTGAAGTTAAAAACATCTTTGTTTCTTACAAACACGCATATTTTTGCTTCTCGAGACATTAACTGATAGACTGGAGTGTTGTGGATTATTGTGATGTTTTTATCAGCTGTTTGGACCCTCATTCTGACGGCACCCATTCACTGCAGAGGATCCATTGGTGAGCAAGTGATGGAATGCCACACTGTAAAACCGAATAGTGAAATGAATTAATTAAAATGAGCTAATTTCACTCAAATAATAATTGAAGTTCATTGGACTTAATTGAAATGAGGTCTGTAAACTCAAAATGCCGTTGTAGTAAGGTGAAATTAAAACTGTGTTTTCTAGTTCCCAGCATGCTTTGCATCAGACAACAAGGAAAATAAATGTAGAAATTAAGTGTTATTTTGTGTGTTTTTGCACAAAATTAACATACACTGTAAAAAGTGATGTTGACTTAACTTGAAAAAAAAAAATGAGGAAACCCGTTGCCTTAAAATTATTAAGTAAATAATAATTTAAAAAATAATAATAATAAGTTAAGTGATTCGTCAAGTTCACTTAACTTTTTTTTTTATTTTAATTATTATTTACTAAATAATTTTAAGGCAATGAGTTTCCTTTTTTCCTTTTTTTTAAGTCAACTTAGCACTTTTTTACAGTGTAGAGAGATATAAGTTGGTACTTAAATGTTTTACAGTGCACATTCCGCCAAACCTGATGAGAAAAAACAAACTTATCTACATCTTGGATGGCCAGATGATGACTGTATTTTCAGCAAATGTTATTTGTTCTGTGAACTATTCCTTTAAAAACCTTTCATTTGTGTAGTTAACATTGTAATCTGCTTCATATAACTTTGTTAGACAGTGTTAGTAAGCGATTTAAGTGTTGCAACAGTTAATTCCACTGCTATGGCTTTGCCACATAAACTTTCATTCAGAATACATCTCTGTACAAACTATTTGTTAGACTATCTAAACTGAGCAAAAGAAAGTTTGTGGTCATCGACAACATGCCAGAGATGTCGTCCACAGAGTTAAGAGCTTGTTCTGAACATTCATCTAACCTTATCCACCAAAAATCCCATATGGGTTAAGTTCATGAGAAGCTTTGAACCACAGATTAAATCTAGTATAGGAGCATTTATAGACAAAACAGAGTTAAAGCCCAGCCAGCCTTGAAAATACTTGGCAAACATAGGCATTTATACAAAACCGGAGTCAGAAGCCAGACCAATATAATAAGACCTGAACCTTAGACCAGGATCCGGCACCATTAACCGCCAAGAATCATTTGAAGGAAGTGAAATAGAGAAACTGATGAATCCAGTCCAGTATTCAGTGTTTCAAATGAAATGAGATTTCAAAAATGGTGACGATACAGTGCCGATCTGTGGTTGAGGTGATTATCACCTTAAGAACAATGGAAATAGACTGACATCTTGTCTGAGACCATGAAATGAAACCCAGACCAAGCTAACATGGTTTATATAAGCTCTCAAGACAAGGCCACAAGGCCTCAAGACTCCACGTCAGTGTTGTTTTAGAGTCATCGATATACTATTATAGTTTTTGTTAATATTTTCAATAAAACTTTCATTTTTATATTTTTTGCTTTCAAGTTTTTTTTTTTTTAAGTACTGTATGTCTACATCATTTTTATTAAATTTTCATTTTTAGTTTTAGTTATTTTAGCTCTTCAACTTACTTTATTTCAGTTTGTTGCCAAGGTAATGTTATGTTATGTTATGTTATATGTTATATGTTATATGTTATGTTATGTTATGTTATGTTATGTTATATGTGATGTTATGTGATGTGATGTTATGTTATGTGTTACATTACGTTACGTTACGTTATTGATAATAAACCTGCTCGCCTAAACAGGTCCATATAATCGGTTGTTCAAATCTGTGACAAATACTGTAAATTAGGTCAATTTCACAAAAAAATAAATACATAAATAAATAAATATAAATATAATCTAGTAAATATTACATAAAGCTGTTTGATAACATAATCCATCTCAAATTATGTCTTTAATGAACCGGCACTTTCAATTATGATTTATAGTTCTTATTTCCGTTATGTTTTCGCAGCTAATTTTCACTTGTCTTTATTGTTCCTGATACTTATTGGTGACATGTCACAGATATAACTGTTTTAAAGGCGCTTCAGGCTGTACTGAAGTCAAGCATTTATAAGCCAGCAGTTTGACACACACAGCTCACAGCAGCATGAACGTGCGCTTGATGTGTTAAAAACACTGACAACCCACTGATGACAGTTCACTGTAAGTTTGGCTTGCAGATCGTTTTCAGTCCGTCATCATTTCTAATTACCACAAACTCTCATGCCATTTTTATCTCAGAGGTTGAGCACAGATGAGTTTATGGACAGATCTATTTTCAGAATACACTGTTATAAAGTTCAGCACATCTGATCAGAGTTCTTCTATTCTTTTTTGCTCTTGAGCGCTTTGAGCAATACAGCATTTCTTTCAAATATTAAATTTCTCTGGAATGAATGGATCGCAAACCATCAAACTAAAATTCACATTGGTTTGTATTATGCAGGCAGGGCTCCAGGGCTCTGAACGTACTGTACATTTATTTTGATTCACATCATATATTCAGTAGTAGGAGACTAGAAAGAGACTGGTATGATATGATTGACCACATGTAGGCTGTGAAGAGCTTTCATCGAACACAGCCTGCCAATTTTGCCATGTGATTTGGTATTTCCTATACTGAACAAAATGGCACTTTGGACCATTTGTTAGTTAAATTCATTAGTTTTTCTTATGATTGACCTCAAATTTTGTATTAAAATGATTGACTGTAGAATGTTTGTGTATTTTGTATTTAGTGTGATTCACAACTTCCCATATTAATCATGGCTCCTTTAAAAGTACTTTAGTCATTAAATGTGCTTGCAATGTACTTGATAAAAAATGGGATTTTGACAAGTTTCTACATCTGTTTATTTATTGGATTATGAATAGCTAATTTCTCCTTGTAGAAAGGAATCGTGACAGCGATTGGCTGTTGTAAGAGAGGAGGCAGAGTGATAAGAGTTAGTAAAAGAAACACAGTAATCCAGATCAAAATGATTTGCTTTATTATTGTTTGTTTACTAACAAATCATTTGTAAGGAATTTTAAGTCTGCTTGTGATTATTTTATGAAGGACAATACTTTTTTTGAGTTTGTTACAATACAAACAAATATTTATTTATTTATTTATTTATTTATTTATTTATTTATTTTTGGGGAGTGTTGGCACTATAAAAATTAAAATATAAAAATGCATTTTAAATAAATGACTTTTTTGTGTGTGTGTACATAACCACCTCATTTGATGTGCAGTGGTTTCTTTGAAAAAAAAAAAAACTTTTTTCCTATTCTATGTAATTGTAATATTTTATAGTTAAAAAACTGAAACACGCAAAACTTAAAAAAGTTAGTTCAGATATTAAGTGTTTTTTAAAAGCTCTGACAGTACCTGAATCTTCAACAAAATGAGAGTTAAGACAAGAGAAGATGACACCTGAACAGATTAATACGTTGTAGGAATCTCTAAAGCAAAGCATTGCATGTTGACTAATGCCAGTCAGTTGAGGTCACAGAATGAGATTTGGGAAGAGGATTCTCCATCCATGTTATTTCCTTCCATGCATTTTTTTTTTCCCCCTGCAACATCACAACTGATTTTCAAGCACACAGACAGATGTCCAAACTGCCAGCAGGAGCATCTATCATGAATCATGATGAGAGCTGGAGAATGAATATGAGAGTGGAAAGTAATAGCGGTGTCATCACAGACCGGCCATCCATGTGCTCTAATGAAAGGCAATATCATCTGCAAAGGTTATCCGGCATGTCATGGTATCCATCACCTTTACAGTGCAATAGCAGCCCATCAGAGCCACTCCACATGTGACTGCGATTAGTGCTGTGTGTGGCCATTTGTATGGAAAATTGTTTAGATTAAAGTACTGAGGGATGCCATCAAAATGTCATGAATTGCAGCTGTTCACCAAACATGGCAGACGTCTTAATTCCTGAGATCTGTGAGAGAAACACATAAAAAATAGATTATCAAAGCTAAATACTATATAGAAAACTACATCCATTTCATGCACTGTAAAAAATATAATACCTTAAGGAACTGTATCTACATAAGCTAACCCTTGACTTTTGCTAAGGCCGAAGTTCCAGATGCTATGGAACTTTATTAATTCAGTCATATTAAAAATAGTTTTGACTTACTGTAAATAATCTGATTAAATTTTATATTGTACATTACCATTCAAAAGTTTGGAGTTTGTACAATTCTTAAATGTGTTTTAAAGATGTCTTTTTTGCTCACAAAGCTGAATTTATTTGTTCAAAAATACAGTACAAATTGTGACATATTACAATTTTAATAATAACTGTTTTGAATATACTGTAAAATGTAATTTATTGCTGTGATCAAAGTTGAATTTTTAACATTAATATACTCCAGTCTTCAGTGTCACATGATCCTTCAGAAAGCTTTCTAATATGCTGATTTGCTGCTCAAGAAACATTTCTGATTTTTATCAATGTTGAAAACAGTTGTGCTGCAGAATATTTTTGTGGAAACCATGATAAATGTTATTTTTCAAAATTCTTTGATGAATAGAAAGTTCACAAGAACAGCATTTGAAATAGAAATCTTTTGATACATTATAAATTTTGTTACATTATCCTATCACTTTTGACAAATTTTATTCTGTTGCAGAATAAAAGTGTTAATTTCTTTCAATCAATCAATCAATCAATCAGTCAGTAAATTTGACGTTATATTTAGACGACTCCCTCCCTCCATTCCTTCCTTCCTCCCTTCCTTCCTTCCAAACAAAGGTATTTCACCCAGACCCTCAAGATACAACCCATCAGCCGTAGGGTTCAGGTTTATGGGAATAAACTCCTTCAAAGAACGATAAATCATTGACACCAGTTGAGTTTCTCCAGCAGGGATGGTTTGGATCAGCCTAAATGAATCCAGCAGTGTGACGGGCATCTCCTACTGCCATACAGACTGATGATTGATGGCTGTTCACGACAGATTTACTGTACTGATGGATGACTTTTGTAATAGAACAGGAGCAGCGCTTGTGCTTAGACGAGTGAAGGGCAGCAATCACTGTGTATGAGACCAGCTGGAGCTCGATTTGAGCTGCTGATCAGTTTGTGCAGGACGATGGCCCGTTCTGTGTGATCTGCTGCCCTGTGAGGCGATCGCTACAGTGAGGATGCTCCACAGAGGCAGCTTAACTGTACTGACTGATGACTCTGGTAATGCTGTTTGTTGAAGAGTCATATTGATTGATTTTACTGAATGTTACTGCATCCACCTACATCATGAAATCTGTTATGGGTGGAGATGTGCAATCTAGTTTCATTTATTTTTTCTAACAATGTTCCCTTGAATTTTGTATATATATATATATATATATATATATATATATATATATATATATATATATATGTATATGTATATATATATATATATATATATAATGGATAGAGAGTTGGGCTTGTAACCCGAAGGTCTTGGGTGTATGTTCACTACTGTGTGTATGCACTTGGATGGGTTAAATGCAGAGCACAAATTCCAAGTATGGGTCACCATACTTGGCCACACACCACTTCCCTATATATATATATATATATATATATATATGGGCCATTCTACAGGATTAGTCCAATGTCAGAGTTGGAGACATCTTGAAAAAAGTGATATATTTAACATATATATATATATATATATATATATATATATATATATATATATATATATATATATATATACATTGTTAGAAAAAAAAAAAATGAATGAATCTGTAGTTTCATTTATTTTTTTCTAACAATTTTCCCTTGAATTTATATATATATATATATATATATATATATATATATATATATATATATGTATATATATATATACATATATATATACATACATACAGAATTGGTCCAAAGTCAGAGTTGGAGACATTTTGAAAAAAGTGTGTCTTTTTTTCTAAAATATGTTAATGTATGCAAATTGTATAATATCCAAGGTACACATTTCTAGTAATTGTGCAGTTAATTCTCTCAAAAACTCTCAATTAAAAGTACCCAATAAATGATGATTTTATATATATTAAGCTTACTAATGTTTTTAAATATTATTGTGGTTTTCAATAGACAATAGAAGGAGCTTGGTAAACATCTAAGATTTGAATACTTAAACTAAGATTTACTAAGATGCTAAGATTTAAATACTGGCTCATATACATATTATAATCCATTGTATCATTTTGCAAACATTGTGGGAACGTTACATTTGAATGTTGTCTGAACGTTCTGAAACCAACAGTAACATTAAAAAAAAAAAAATAAATAAATAAATAAAAAAATTTAATGAATGCCCAACTAAAACATTTCACCAAAAAAAAAAAAAATAATAAAAAATTGTTCTTGCTTGCATTCAACATTCATTCAGTTAATGGGCCTCATTCATGAAATACAAGCAGAACAGATTTGTGCGTAAATCATTCCAGCAGCCATTCTTTCATAAATTGGAACATTCGGTTTAATTTACATAAGAAAGGTTACACAAATGATTAACACAGGCATTTCTTCTGCTGGTTTTCATGAATGAGGCCCATTGTGACTTTGCTGATAGTTCTTGTGTATTCTCCTCATTCTTTGGTGTGTAGTTACCAACTATCCTGACCCTTCAGGTTTAATTTTCCTAACCGTTTCTTTCCAATTGACAACAACCAGATGTAGTGATTCCAGATGTAGGCCTTGAAGAGAACACTTAACCTCCAATCTCCACTTACCTCAGGGTCAAATGATCATTAATGGTCATGTAAAGCAGAACACTGGTTGTGTGGCAGTTGATAAAGAGCATGCTCAAACATTTTTAATATGAATGTATCACATGTTTTCCTCTATTTCTGCACTATGCACAGCGTGGCTTATGTTCCTGTTGTTCTTCATTTTGTTTGCTTACCGGTCCCTGCTGAATTCTCTGCTTGTGTTAATGAACTATCAGCTCTCATACGATATTCTAATCACCCCTCAGAGGGACACGAGCGATCCTGCACTGTGTATATTCATCATGACACGAGTGAGAGTTTGGTTTTTGGACACATGCTGCTTCAGCTGCGGCACTCTTAAAAGTCATCATGCTTGTGTTCCCATTTAAGGAGGTTTATCTATAAAAGTGTCGCTCAATCTTCTCAGCTAACAGGGAACCATCTCAGAACTTTAGATAGGAAAATATTATTTTAGTAAGATTAATAAAACATTCATACAAAGTTATCTGTTTTTTAATAATGTTCTCAAAAAGTTAGCACAAAAGCATCATCATACATCATTCATGGAATGTGTTTTCACTGCCAAATTGTTACCTTTAGATGCTCATAATGCTTTCTAAATGCTGCTTGTTTCAGAACATTCAGAAAACATTGAAAAGTAACATCCCCATAATGTTTGCAAAATAACAAAATTACAGTGAATGCAGTGGTGTAAAGTATTTGAATAAATGTAATAATTACTGTATCTTTTTGGCTGCTTTGTAGTTTTACTAAGAGTATTAGCAACTTTTACTGTCTGCTTGACTGCATTTTTGAGTAAGCATATGTACTGTTTACTCAAATACATTTGTCATGAGTAATGCAATTACTCCTTATATTTTGCATGCAACCCAAATTTTGTCTTCAGAAGTTTATGTCTGCTACAAAATAAGTGATATCACTATCTACAGGGTATTGAAGGTACTAGATCTTTGCCTTTACTCACCCAAACTTGTTGACAAGGCTACTTTAGGTGAATGCATTAGGTAGTTGTGAATGTTTCATATGAGGACTTGGCTGAGACATTTTTGAAGGATATTGGTTTGCTTTTGCCCTATTTGAGTTCTTGAGTTCTTCCTGTCTGAGACTTGTTTGTTTGTAGACGTTTAAGAGACTGTCATGTTGACCTTGATTTAGGGTGAATGCAGGTAAAGTGGGAAACTTTTTTATACCTAGATTTGTTTTATTTTTTATTATTATTATTAACTTTAAGGTCCAGCTATAATATTTCAGTTTGAAAACAGTTCATAAAATATGCTAATTACAAGGCACATGCCAATAAACATTTTGAGATCATGCACTCCAGACACATTTCGGTTTCACTTTATTTTGATGGTCCCTTTAACACATTCTGTTGACTATAAGTATAACTATAACATTGCACCTACATATCTACTAGCACTCAATAGAGTGTTAATAGTAGACTGGTAGGGATAGGCTGATGATACACAGGGCAACTTTTTGAGCAATGTTGCCAGGCAATTTTGGTTAATGTTGCCATCAACGGGCAACCAGGTGAAGACACAGGGCCAACAACTGATCTAAAGTATCCAGATAGAAATTTGTTACCCATTCTCAGTGGGAAAGTGCCCAAGCAACATTGCTCAAAAAAAGTTTTCTGGCATTAATTGCTCAAAAAGTTGTCCCGTGTATCATCAGCCTTAGGGTTAGAATGAGTTGACATGTACTTGCCAAACTACTAGGGAGTACAATGACTGTTGGGAGACCATCACAATAAAGAGTTACCATATATTAATCACACTCTAATGAGAGTTAGTTGACACATAGGTGCAACTTTAATTATTGTCAAAAGAATGTTCAATAGGGATCATCAAATTAAAAAAGTGTTACCCACATTTATTTTCAGGTAAAGTGGGCCATCCCTGATTTATCAAAAATTATCCCATGTCTTAAAAGCACATAATTTATGAACACATATGATCAAGCCAAAATATTCAACAACGTATTTAACATTCAAAAACATATAGCCTACAGACTATGAGTACAATTCACCAGTTCACTTAATTAATGTTTAAAATTCCAAACAACTGATAGAACATGTTATGTTGACATTAAATATGATTAAATCAATATCAGAATATTCAGAAATCAGAATGCTGATGAAAATGAACTCTACGACATATTAAAAATGTGACTATAACACATGCAACAACAAATATAGGGTAACAAAAATTGAATAAGAGGAATATTAAAATGGTTACTGACCATATGTGAAACCTTTTTTTTTTTCCTCTCTCTCTCTTTGTTCACTAAACGCTAAATGAACTTTAACTGTCTCCATACTTTTAAAGCTTTAATATTCTGTATCTACATTTTGCTACACTTCACAGATTGAACTTCATGCCTCGCCTTTCTTTCTATTCTCTCTTTCCTTTCTTCCATCTCTGACATCTCTGAATTTCCTGACTCCACACTCATTTCTGTTTTAAACAAGTCAACTATAAATAATCAGTGAATGTCAATTTATATAATGAATTTGAGTATAATTACTGAAGGTTAAAGGTTGCCCACTTTACCTGAATCCCACTGACCTGCTTTATCTAACACATTCAGCCAAAATAATATTTGTTTACATTTAGTGAGCCACTTTATAAGTTAGAAATGAAAATCTTATGTCAACGGATTTTCTAACTTTCACCGTGAAACAGTCCTCCTTCGAGGTATGGCTGTACCTGCCAGTGCCTAACTACAGTGACTTAGTAGTGCGCATAGGACTAATTTTGTTGTGTTGCAGCTTCTTTCCATTGTGTTGTGCTAATTTTGTTGTGTTGTGGCTTTTTTTTTCCATTGTGTTGTGACTTGTTTCCATTGTGTTGTA
Organism: Spinibarbus caldwelli; assembly: GCA_039654775.1. Taxonomy (NCBI): domain Eukaryota; kingdom Metazoa; phylum Chordata; class Actinopteri; order Cypriniformes; family Cyprinidae; genus Spinibarbus; species Spinibarbus caldwelli. Next base: position 8,868,627 of record CM077222.1, on the reverse strand, counting down.
CTAATTTCCATATTTTGTGCTCATTTCGTTGTGTTGTGGAGATTTTGTTGTGTTGTGCACTATGCCACCGTACCTAACCCTACATCAGCCCAAACTGTTTTATAATTTAGAGAAATAGTATCTCTTTAATTAAAGGCTGTTGTTACGAAAGCTCTGAAAGTGTAAATCCACTGAGCACAGTACAATCAAGCTTAAACGGCCCACTTTGTCTGAAACGGCTAACTTCACCCACTTTATTGCAATTTTGAGGTGTTCAGTTTTATTTTGACTTTAGAAAATAAACATGTTGATGATGCTTTGAACAGTAATATAATGTTCAGTAATAATGTGTTAGTGCTTAATGGGAATGTTAGAGAAATGTTCTTAGCTAGGTTTCAGAAACTTTATTAATAAAACAATGACAAGAAAGCAAACAGATGTTCATAAAAAGCTAAAGTTAGTTGTTGCTCAGTGAGGAACTGACGGTGAGGACATCTAGCTGAAGATGATTTTCATTGAACAGCATGAATGTTTTTGAGTGACACACACCAGGAAACACAACAGAACTCATCAAATTCATCCAGAACACTCAATGATGTTTGTGCTGCTGTTTTCATCCTTGCTTCTGTAAGATCACACACACACACACACACACACACACACACATACATATATAATAAACCATAATAATACATGTATCAGAGAATCACACATGAATGTCACTGATATTTTATTGCTACTTTCTTAAATTCAAATTGTTACTTTCTTAAATTCACATTCATAAATTATGATTCTGCATCCCATTTGCCACCTGAATTATATTCACAGCCAGGAACTGAGCTGGTGAAAAGCATTGTGATTTTAGGTGTGAATGGTGCACAACTCTGAATAGAGCAAAGAGCACACCTGAGTTTGAGAGTGGAAATCTGTCTGGAGAGACTGCAACTCTTCTGTAATAGATGAGCACTGAATTGCCGATAAACTGCCTGATTATGGAGAGACAGTTTTCGTTGCACGCATGAAAGGGGTGATTTGCATCATGGTTGGGATGAATGTATTCCGTGCGGTAAATACAAAGTCCGCCGTCCTGAACCGACGAGCACAGTCCCATGCACAGCATGCATGAAGAAGATCAGAATAGCGAGGTGTGGCTGATGACTATGTGTTTTCAATGCATATATTTGCATTGCATCTCACTGAGCAAAACAGCGTTTTTTTCGGTGAGGGGCTGAATTCACATTTGACGCTGTACTTCCTAATGAAGTGCTGGCATGAGTGCTATTCACCTCGAGTTTAACTGCACCAGACTTATTAAAAATGTATCCAGCAATACTAAGATTGAGCTCTCAATACAAGAGGCATTTTGCGGTTCTAGTGTTCTAGTTTCAATCTTCCATCGCCGATTGCTATTTACCGCAAGGGTATTACCGCTGTTACACAAGGGCCGCTCTCCAGATTTAGGGTGCAATTTCCTTTTAAATAACCTGTGTTAAAAGATAGATGACTCTCATTCAGTGAGGCGTAATGCAACGTTGTTACATCACAGACTTTGTCACTCGAATCCTCCACCGTCTAAAGAGCTAAGAGATGAGCACGCTGCCGCATCGCAGCGTATCAATTATTTCCCGGCAGCGCTTTCAGCCTCGCCGCGATCCTAATCTGAAGGAGCCGCTTAATACAGTCGCTGCTTCTCGTGGCAGAACGATCTACACATCAGCGCTGAGACGTGACATGTCTCTGACATCTCCAGCCCTCAGAAGTTCAGCTACAAAAAGCTCTTTGTGTCAACAGAAGACGTTGAGTCATGTAGGGTAAGGCGTACAGTAAAAGTCTCTGTTTGAGAGAATCGGGGAACGTCTCGGCCCACTGACAGCCCCAAAAGACCCGACTGTGAGAAGCTTTTTACCGAGTCAGTCTGACGGAGAAGATGGGCGACTGTTGCCTCACGATATTCACACCTACAGTAAGATTCACACAACATATGTCTGCTTGAGTCAGAGCGCTCAGAATAGAGTGAAGGTGTATGTAGGCGGCGTGGCATAGCGGCTGAGACTCATACGGGTTTGTAACCAGAAGGTTGCTGGTTCGATTTCAGCATTGAGTGTGTCGTTAGCCCTTAGAAGAGTCACTTAACCTCGGGTTACTCCTGGAGGACTGAACCTGTGAGGGTCTTCAAATGAAAACGGCAGCTAAGTGACTACCTGCCTGTTTATTACAACGCAGGCTCAGGCAGAGTGAAGTGCAAGCAGTTTATTCAGACCAGCGAGAGCAGAACATAAAAAAGAGTGATGGGTTCCCAAAGGTTTAAAAAAAATCTCCATGACCGAACATATACCCCATTTAGCAGACCTGATGCATGAGACATTTACTGTAATTAAACACGAAGACTGATTAGAACATAAGCCCATTCTTTGTGTTTAACAAGTGGCATATTGATTTTTAACAATAAAGTTTACTTTCAGAAAAAAAAAAGAAAAAAAAAAGGTACAAAAGCTGTCTGAAGGCAGAAGGTTTGGGAACTTTGGCCGCTTTGAATGGCCAAAGCCTGCCCAAGAGGCCATTTGAATGACAGGTAAAGCAACCGGTGACGTTTTATTTTGTGCTGTGCCATGTTTAGGGGCATGGAAATGTCCCCACAATAACAGACTGGTGTGTAAAACTCTTGGACATATTTTAAAGATTATATGCCACGAAGTTTAAATATTTCACATACTTTTGAAAATCTAGCATTTAGTTGATTCTGATAAGCGCTACTCATCACAGTTGTAAACATGACGGCTTTCTTATTCCATGAGGGGGTTTGGTGTCACGGCATCTTTATTTTCAGGTGGAACATTAAAGAACGTGTCACACACGTTTCCTGGAAAGCCTGTATAATTTAACCAATCCAATGACGACCTCGAAACTTCTGAAGTGTTTCCAATTTCATGTGCCATATGCATCAGACATTCAGCCAACGGTCCGTGGGCGTGAAGTCTGAAACTACCAAAATAGTACATATTGGTACCCTAAACATACATATTAGTACTTAAAAGGTACAAAAGTGTAATTATTGCCCCAGTGACAGCTTTTGTACCTTTTTTTCTGATAGTGCAGTACCTAAATGGTACAGGATAAGACCATCAGTGTTGCTTTTTCTCTGAAAGTGTATAAACCTTTCTAGACAGACCTTCTTCGATCTCAGAAGTTTAGTGATAGTGTCAGTGTTATTTCAACCTCATTTGTGCAATTTCTAAATTCCTGGTGAAGAACTACACTACCCATGATCCCAAGAGAGACACCCACCAATGAGAGAAGTCACTATAGAGGGCTTTAGTCTCCACCCACTTATTTTTTAGCAGCATTATTGGCAGTTTAGTGTCAAGTCAGTAATTTACACCGAAACAAACGATAACATCTATGCTTTCATGTCCAAAAACATTATTTTTGTCTTACATTTCATCATAAATTCAGAAAAGCTCAGTACTGACTCGTTTTTCGTCAGTGTATTTTCATGAATAGGAACGTGCACAAAGGATTGTGGGTTATTGAAGGTCACAAAACAAAGGCTACCTTCTGACTGAGACGGCCTTCAGCGACATTTGATGACACGACAGCCGAGATATGCAGCCTTCGCAGGATGCAGCCTTCCATTTGAGAAGCACCCTAAGTCATGAACCAAACCAATCAACTTCAAGGAGAAGCGCAACGGTGCAAACTTTGATTTAAAGTGAAAAAAAGTATTTCAAAATTGGACAAAAAGACAAAAAGAACTTAACTGCTTTAGTGAGGGAAAAAACTACAATCCCATGAAGCACTGTGAATGATATAGTCAAATTAAAACTATACTTCAATTTAAAATTAAGCATAAACTTTTCATTTGAAGTCTTTGATTATTTCTAAAGAAAAAAAAAATATTTTAAGGTTATTGCAAAATATGCATATATACAGTATAAAAAAAGTATGTTGACTGCATAGTGGGGCTGACACACACACACATGTCTGTCTGTACGTGCATATATATATATATATATATATATATATATATATATATATATATATATATATAAAGTGTATATATACAGTGTGTGTGTCTGATATATATATATATATATATATATATATATATATATATATATATACAGACACACACACATATATGTATGTATGTCTGTACGTGCACATATATATATATATATATATATATATATATATATATATATATATATATATAAAGTGTATATATACAGTATAAAAAAAGTATGTTGACTGCATAGTGGGGCTGACACACACACATATATGTATGTCTGCCTGTACGTGCATACATATATATATATATATATATATATATATATATATATATATATATGCACGTACAGACAGAATATGTCATTCACAGTGCTTCATAGGAATGCATTTTCCATGCTGTGCTCTTCTGCATGATTTGCTTGCGGCAACTCTCTGATTGATTGAATTTTCTGCACAGCATCATGGGAAATGTAGTTTTTATCCCACAAATTCAGCAGTTAAACACAAAGATTTTAAAAATAAGTTGAAATAATGAAAACTGATGGCTTCAGCAAAAGCATATATCATTAGCATATAACAACCTCAGAGCTCACAGTAGGTCTATCTTTGACAGTCTGTAAGTTATTGTTGAAAATCTATTTCCCTGTAGAGGAAATGAATGGAGATTTTACTCCCGGAACCCAACTGTTTCACTCTATTACCATGGAAACACGAATCACAATCACTCTAAAAGCCTTACAAATGAGGTAATCGAATCTGTTTCTCATTCAGTTTTGCAGCACAGTGTTCTCAACTAACTAGAAAGAGGGTTTTTTTTTTCTATTTATTAGAAAATTTTGTATGAACTCAAAATCCCCCAGAGAATTAATAGTGTTTTATCCTGTCCTCTATCATTTTTGCATTGCTGAACTCTGACAATGCAAAATATAAAAACCACAGAGCAACTAAACATCAAACAATCACAATGCAAATCAAACAAATGCTAACAATCTAACATTTAAATTTGTTAATAATAGCTGGCCATACAAAAGAAATAATATGATAAAATATTAGAACTTAATAATGAGTGTTTTATCATCAGTTTACACTCATGGATAAACTGTAAACTTGAATATATAGTCAGTGGCAAAAAACAAAAAGTTCAATGATATATTGTTTACACTGATTTGGCTCGATATAGCTTGCCATTGTTTTCAGAGAGATGTTTCCTCAAAAACGCTGGATTAGAAAACAAGGCACAGGAAGAGGAAACCACAGGGAAACAACAAAACACTTTCAAAACAAGAACACACAGGAAAGCAAGATCAAGAAAAGCTAACCGACTCCTTTGATTGCTTGGAGTGTGTGTGGGTTTGTTCATTTTGTTACATGCTCACAAAACTGCCAAACAGAAACCTGTGATAGATCCGTCCCTTAGCAGCACACACAGCTTCTCATCAGTAATGCAGAGGTTGTACAGCATTACCATCCAGAGTTAGCAGCTTATGGTCTTGCTTTTGAGACCTCTGGAAACCACATTAATGTGACCTCGGTCTGGGTCTCAGTTATTGCTGTCTCGGTCAAATTCTCAAAGTGTAAAATATTTGGGTCTCGGTTTATGATCCGGACTACATTTAGTGTGCTGTCTTTTCATGACCCAACACAACCCAAGAGGTCTGTATGAGACTCTTGTATGATGTTTTATTGACAATTGAGAATTGTTTTCTTCAGGACTTAAGCCTGTAAAGCCGGACAAATGAAATATTAGTCAGATTTTTATTTTATTTTATTCATTTTTTTTTTCCTCACAGTTCTTAGTTTGCTGATATTTCCTTGATGCAGTTTTGATGCTTGTGATGTAAATTAATGAGATCTTTATACACGTATAGCAGATACAGACATAAAATCATATAAATATCAATCATCACTCTATCTCTAATAATATGTCTTAGTAAGATGATATTTAAATGATGAAAACATACAATGAAATGCAATCCAGTGGTGACTGAAAGATGAACAAAACAAACGTTCCTCAAAAGATCTGATGATCTGATTTGAGAATTAAAACTCACTGATTTTAAATATAAATATATATTATATATATATATATATATATATATATATATATATATATATATATAAAATATGATGTCTCGACAATCAAGTGAAGCCAAGCTGCCTTAGTCCATTAAGTGTTCATCTGGAAATATTACTAAAGTTATTCTTATGTTTACTTTATAAACATCAATAAATATATGACAGCAAAAAGATGTGAAGAACAAGCTGAAGGTAGACGTTTTTACTAAAAGACCTTTGACTTGCTAAAAAAGTCTAAACTATCAGTTAGGGCTGCCCTCGACTAAGGATTTTTCTGGACGACTAGTAGTCGTTCATTTTAAGCATTAGTCGACTAATCGCACGTTTATTAATAAACCATTTCAGTCGTTATAATGAGCCTTTAATTCCCTACATAGCCTAACAAGCGCTCAAGCACATGCATAAAGCTTGCCACAGCGCACCGGCAGAAGTAATGATTATGAATGTGTCAGGGAAAAACAGCAAGTAGACTGCATTAACATTTTAATAATTTGATAAGATAGTGTTTTCTTTGTTCTCTGTTTAAGAGATTAACTTGGCGACACGACTCATCATCTCCGCAGTAATGATGCACCTTGTTTCATACAGATTACATAATCTGAAAATATTTGTTTTCCATTTGAATTGGTTCATTTGAAAGTAGACATTCCACTCTCTATAGATATATTTTTAATGTCTGTAATGCAAAGATAGACTATACACGAAGTTTCGCGCTCAAGTTCACAGACCAAGATGACAGAAAGCGCATCCTGTTTGCTTTCATTATTTTACAAAAGCCCGTTTTTTTTTGTTATTGTGAGTCCACACAAATAAACGTAGAGTCTTTACAGATTTGAACTATGTATTACTCCTATCTGTATGATCAAAAATGACAGAGTATTTTAAGAGCAAGTGAGTGCACCGGCGCCTCCATCTGTCCTGCAGTGAGCCCTACTATTCAGGTTCCACACACCACGGACACTTGAACAGCGCGCATATTTCTAGGTTAATGTGCAAAGTTGCTAATACTTAAATATTTCAGATGATAAGCCATATTTGAGGTCTATGAATGATAGGCAAATGTTTGGATGTCCTGCCTTATGTACTGTATTACCATAGACTAGCCGTTAACGATATGTCCGTCACGAACTGTGTGACTTCGCGTGTGGATTTTTTTTATTTATTTTTTTTCTGCGACTAATAAAATGTTGGTCAACTAAGCCTCTTCTGGTTGACTAATGATTAGTCAACTATTAGGGGGCTGTAACAGGGCTGACGAGACGTGAGACGTGCGGATCCAAGTGCAAGCTTTATTGTGAAACAAAGTCAAAATACAGGCAGGGTCGAACAAATGGCAAAGATGTATATAGAGGGCAAGACAAGAGAGGTAATCCAAAACATGAGCAATAATCCAGGCAAGGCGTGAACAATATCCAAAGGGCAAAGCAGAGAGATAGTCCAGGTACACAGAAATAATCCAGGCAGGGGCAAACAGAGTCCGAACGGCTAGGCAGAGGGTAAATCCAGGAAACACGGGCTAGGGTCAAAACACAAAAAAAACAAGCAAGGCAAGACAAAGACTAAGGTTACACGGAATGGCAGACTAGGACTAGGGAAACACGGAAATGGCATGGTAAGGCAGCTAGCGCTTGAGGAGTGCTATACGCAGATCAATACTCGGCAATGTGACTGAGGAAGTCCATGGCTTATGTAGTGTGTGTGATTGTGTGATGGGTATCAGGTGTGAGCTTGTGATTAGGGAAATGGCTGCTGGGAAATGTAGTCCGGGGTAATGTGTAGCAGTCTGTGTGGTGTGAGAGTCAATGTGATGACCGGGCGACCTCTGGTGGTGAACAAACGGAAGTCCATGGACCAGATTCATGACAGGGGCAGCCCTACTATCAATTAAACATCAGAAGGCATGAAAAAAGGCATGATGTGAAACATCTCCATCCACAGATAGGTGTATAATTAGACTGAAAATGTGTCGAAGATGTCAATGCACTGCTGAAATATTTCTGTCAGTGCTGTTGCAATATGTTTTTGCTTATATAGTGAGGTTGTATAGGTGATTGCAGCCTTCTATCTATATAAATGTCAGAAGAATACTGCGAGAAGAGCATTTACTGTCGGTTATCACAACTAAATGTTGAGCAGCACACTTAGCACTGAACATGGATCTTCTAGCTTATGACTGGCACCTTGTTAAACTGGCATACCTGAACACGGCAGCGCTCTCATAGGTGCACACACACAGCTGTTGAGTGATGGAGCATTTAAGGTGTAATTGCTCTGATAAATCTTGATTAAACACCACAGATGTGCCGTGTGTGCTCGTGTGATCATACTGTCAAATCAGCTTATCTTTATAAGTAACAGGGGGGAGTTTTTGAATTCGAAGAAGAAATGTGCTCCTACTTGACAGACCTTAACAAAATACAATAAAATAATCTGTAACAATTTCATGCCAATCATATTAGCACTTGTAGTCCAAGACCTTCAGCTGCAGCGGAGAGTGTTTGTTAGACATGCTGTTGTCATATAGTGCATAAATATTGCGGTGGCCTCATTGCATTTATTCCACTGCAATAACTTTTAGTTTTGTCTGTATTGTAAACTAATGCAAAATCCACAGAAGGCTGTTATTCAGAAGGTCACCGTGTGTTTCTATTTGCATACTGAAATAAGAGGACAGAGTGGAAGCTCTCCGGGAGAGAAAACAACATTATAATAAAGACTGAACAATTGGCTATTATCAAGCCCTTATCCTTTTGAATAATTCAGAGAATTCCCTTGTTGACAAATCTGTGAGGAGATTCACCGTACATCATTTTCAAAGAGTAAAATGTAATATGTTCACCACTGAACAGTGGAAATGTACGTCTGCTGTGTGTGTGCATGCATTAATTATATATTAAGATTGGCTCACTTTGCAACACTATGGAAACAGAGAGGGAACAAGTTTATGTTCTGGTATGATTTGTTCTGATCTCTTTTTCTGAGCTTGAAGTGAACACTGGCCTGTAGCATGAAGCGAGATGAACAAACTCAGAGTTTCAGAGTAGGTTTAGAGCTGACAAAACCAAACAAATCCAACCTGGTTTAGATCAGGATCAGTGGGCTCACAAAGCTCGATATAAACGTTCTCTGTCAACTATGAGTTTGAACCAGAGTTTATGATTAATTCTGGAGTGCGTGCACCTGAAAGTGTGACGTGTGCAGCAAACAGCCAATCACACGGAACGTGCAGAGCATCAGCAAAGTGTCAGTTGGATTCACTTCTCACAAGAATCAGTGCAATTCATTTTTCTGCTGAAGATTAAAAGATGTCGTTATTAAAAATAGATTTAAATGCATTTACAAGGCAGGAATAAACAATTCTGCTGCAGCAAAACTTTGAGAAGGCAACAGAAAGAAAATATATGACTATGCAAAGGAATCAACTGAATTTAATTATTTATATAGTTTCCCACAGAGCTCAAAAGGAAAACATATAAGTTGTCATTTTACAAGTTGGATATTTTAAAGCTTTTCTATTTGCATTTACATTTGATTTAATTTAAATGCAAAGCTCAAAATTAATTTCCACTTCATATAATAATTATATGAATTATATGAATTACAAACAATTATAATTAAAATAATATAAATATAATAAATAAGTATCCGCAAAAGTCGGCCAATTTTGTCTCTAAAATTCTAACTGCTTTAATTTGGAGCTAGCGATATGGGGGAGTGGCTTCATTGCATCGGATATATGTCACTTTGCTCACAACTGATTGGTCCAGTTTGGGATTGCCATCTCTAACCCAGAATAAAACCTGCTCCGGAGCAGGGTACCTTGTAGCGTAAGTTACCATGGTGACGAAACCCGCTCAAAACCAACCCATCTTCTTGAGCCCGAAAACTCAGAGTTTGCTCAAACTAAACACAAACTTACCTGAGTAAAACCTGAAACTGGCTTCGTGCTAAAGGCCACAGTTTATATCTGGTCTGGTTTGTTCTAGTCTGAAGTGAACATTCTGTTCTGGTCCCCTCTGTTTTGGTCTGAGCATTCTGGTCTGATCTGGAGTGAACATCTGGTCAGGTCATGATTAGTTGTTTTTCTGATCTTGAAGTAAACATTCTGTTCTTGTCTGTTCTGAAGTAAACATTCTGTTTAGATCTGGGGCCTGTACCATGAAGTCGGTTTAGCTGGCTAGCCAGGTAAGTTTCAGTTTAGTTTGCACCAATCCTGGGTTTTAGGTAGCATGAAAGTGGCTTGGCTTTTAGCTGCGTTCATTGTCATATTAACTTACACTGCACAGCTAGCCTGCTCCAGGGCAGGTTATGTTCTGGGTTAGAGAGCTCAAACTGAAATCGGACCAATCAGATGTGAGCAAAGTGACACATGTTTGACACAAAAAAGTCACTCCCCCAGTTTCTCTTCCTACAAATTAAAGGTCACTATAAAGTACCTTAAAAAATAAATAAATAAATAAATAAATAAAAATAGTCTGGCTTTAATGATAATTACAATTTACATATGATTTATATATTTATAATATGATTTATATTATTATTAATCTATTACACACAAGGACTTTTAGTTTAACAATTATTATAAGGCATTTCTTTTAAATACAGCCAATCACAAGCCTTGGTTAAAGGTTAAAGGTTTTGCTAAAGGTTAAGAGATTGAAGAATATGATGAATTTAAATGCATTTACAATGAAAAAAGTACTTGTTCATGAAAGAGGACAAATAAAATAAATTATCTTGATATCTATAGTGAAACTTGTTAAGTTAGTTTATATAGTTGGAAATATACAGCGATAGAGACTCGAACATGTAAGGTCACATAGTTATTTTTAAAGCATTATCTATTGATTCTACAGCTTATTTTTATTATATGTGATCTGTATATATTAACATTCATTTAAAATAAATGATTTATAATAACTGTTAAACTGAAATTGCTTGTGTGTAATGGATCAATAATAATATAAATCATATAAAATAACTCAATTTTTGGTTTTGGTCAGACAATTTTATTTTTTTATTTATTTATTTTATTTTTTTTTTAGTACTAGTGACCTTTAATTTGGAGCAAGAGAAACTGGGGGAGTGACTTTTTTTGTGTCAGACATGTGTCACTTTGCTCACATCTGATTGGTCCAATTTCAGTTTGCGATCTCTAACTCAGAACATAACCTGCCCTGAGTTAGCTGTGGGGTGTAAATTACTATGGCAATGGACGCAGCTAAAAGCCAAGCCACTTTCATGGTACCTAAAATTGGTGCAAACTAAGCTAAAACTTACCTGGCTAGCCAGCTAATCCGGGTTCATGGTACAGGCCCCAGATTGGAGAGAGTTTGAAGCAGAGTTTGTGACTAGGCTTGCTTGAGATGAGCAAAATCTGCGCAGAAACCAGTTAGAAAAGTGTCCGAGTTACGTCCGCCTTGATCTGATGTCATGCTGACGTGTGCCAAAAAACTCTTGCGACAGCGAGGCGGCTGTGTCGGATTGAGCAGTCGCGCATAGTTGTTCTCCACCGACTGTGCTGATCAAAAGCATGATGGGAAACGAATGACTGACGACACAGCTTAATGCTCATTGGTTCAGACAACCGTGATGCTGCGTTCTCTTCTAAAATGTTTTATTTTTTATCTGATTTCATGCGATTATGTATTTAAATTTAGCATGAATATTCCCAAACACTATATCAGTGCGATCTGTGTGTGAGATATGTGATTGTTGTCATATATCTATAAAAATCTAAAATACATGTTTGTATTAAAGTAAAAATGGATGATAAATACGCCTTTCGTATGTAATTAAATAGCAAGCACTTTGAGTGTCTTACTCATCATATTTATTTTCATATAAAACAGCATAACTGAAATTATATCATGTTTATCAGCAGCACAGCACGTGAGTGAGAATAACGCCATATCTGCCTTTGATCTCGTAGGTATCTGCTCCACTTGTTCCACTTCGAAAGGTCAGAACTGTCCATCTTGACTGTGTTTATTTTTTTGATTTGTTTCTCAAGTGAACATTCTGTTCTCGTCTGTTCTGGATTGGTCTGTTCTGAAGTTATTATTCTGTTTTGGTCTGTTCTGTTCTGTTCTGAAGTCATTGTAAGGAGTGGGAAACGCTGGCTGAGGGTCAGATTCCTTAGATATATTTAAATTTAGACTATGTCTTGTTAAAGACCTGGACTGAGACCTGAGAAAGACACATGAGACAATAATAGTTGAATTTCTTAAAATTACCAGTTCAGAAGTTTGCATACACTTGATATTTAATACTGTGTTGTTACCTGAATGATCCACTGTCAGCAAACAACCCAGAGAGAAAGGGGTAAGTACTCAAAACAGCAGATTTATTGACAAGAGGGGCAACCAGATGAAAAGCAACAGTCTACAGGTGAGTAGTACTGGGATTTCAAGCTTTCAAATCTCTTAGCTGGAGGTAACAGATGATCGTCTCTTACAGGTGATCTGGAGGTGCGAAGGAGTGGTGGAGAACAGGAGCGGTGGAGCGAAGGAGTATCTGAGGGTAAGCAAACACAGGAAAGTAACAAGGTAGGTAGTCAGGCTTAGTAAGGCACAGCAAACTGTAGACCAGACGAAGAGGCAGTGGGGAGAGTGCAGTGATAAAGAGAACTTGATGAGCCATGACAGGTGCTGGTGATCAGTAACCAGGTGATTGGGATCTGGTGAACGCTGGGACTGATGACTGTAGTGACGGTGGTGACTGAAACTGCCTGACATCCACAGCGTTTTTTTTTTTTTTTTTTTTTTTTTAGTGATAGTTGTTCATAGGTCCCCTTTTTTTGTCCTGAACAGTTAAACTGCTCACTGTCCTTCAGAAAAATCCTTCAGGTCCCACAAATTATTTGTTTTTTTTCAGCATTTTTTGTGTATTTGGACCCTTTCCAACAATGACTGTGTGATTTTGAGATCTATCTTTTTACCCTGAGGACAATTGAGGGACTCTTATGCAATCATTACTGAAGGTTCAAATCCTCACTGATGCTTCAGAATGAAAAACAATACATTAAGAGCCAGGTGTCACGCTACTGTGTTGAAGGAGATGGGCAAACAGAAGATGAATGTTAACAGTCTTTATTAAATCCACAAAGAAGGTATAATCCACACAGGGGAGGCTGCAAACACACGTAACAAGACGTTTAAGATCCGACAACACACACTGAACAGACAGGAACTTAAGTACACAAGCAAATGATGATAATCAACGAGCATCTGATAGAACACACCTGAACATAATGACATAATCAGACACCAACGGGAAACTAGGTCAATGGAAAACATGAGGGATCAAAACACAACAAAAATGTTCATAGGTGTGACAGTTCGCCCCCTCCCGGAAGGCGCGACCTTGCGCCGCAGAGAAGAAAAGGGTAAGGAGAAGGCAGAGGGATAGTGACAAGGGATAGCATAGGGCTGGCAGAAAGGCAGGCAGATGATTCTGGTGGAGGTTCCGGAGGAGGACGACAAACAGACTCCAGGGTGGAGCTGATGGAGGGAGGAGCCAGGATGGCAACAGAAGGAGCCAAGGCGGATCAGACAGAGGGAGGAGCCAGGAAGAAGACATGAGGGACTTGGGGCAGGAGAAGCCAGGCGGGACCCAGGCTGCAGCCATGAAGGCGACACATGGTGGAGCCGACGGAGGGAGGAGCCATGGTGGAGGAAGGGCTGATGACTCTGACGCTGGCTGTCCGTCTATGGTGGGCTCTGGCATATGCTCTGCACAGCGGAGTGATGGTGGGCTGGGCTCTGGGGCTGGTGTCATCGTCCACAGGTCCAATGGTCATGGACGGTCCAAATGACACCAGCACCCACTCGACATAGTCCATGAAGCTCCCTTGAAGGCCTTCCCTGGACAACTGCGCACGTGTTGTGGTGTTAAGTCCAGCATGAACAAGACATGTAACAAGATGTTTAAGACCCGATAACACACACTAAACAGACAGGAACTTAAGTACACAAGCAAATGATGATAATCAACGAGACACACCTGAACATAATGACATCAGACACGAACGGGAAACTAGGTCAGTGGAGCACATGTGGGATGAAAACCCAACAAAATAGTCCATAGGTGTGACACCAGGAGTGTAAACTTTTGAACAGAATGAAGATTTGTTTTTCGTATTTTGCCTAAACATCATATTTTTCAACATCAAAAGTTTAATTTATTACTGCCCTTCAGAAGCTACAGAAGATACTTGCATGTTTCCCAGAAGACAAAATAAATTAATTTACCCTGATCTTCAAACTAAACAAGTTTTCACCCTCCGGCTCTTAATGCATCGTGTTTCGTTCTGAAAGATCAGTGAGCATTTGTACCTTCTGTAATATCACAAAAAAACAAAAAAAACAAATTCACAACAAAGATGTGGATCATTCAGGTAACAACACAGTATTAAGTATCAAGTGTATGTAAACTTTTAAACGGGGTCATTTTTAGAAATTCAGCTATTATTTTCTCTTGTGGACTATATGAAAATGTCTTTATGTGAAATATCTTGTTCAGGTCAGTACTAAATAAATAATAATAATAATAACAACAATATGCATTTTGTATGATCCCTCTTATTTTGGTAAAATAATTAACGTTTTGCAGATTCTGCAAGGTGTATGTAAACTTTTTACCTCAACTGTATGTATGCAGTGTTTTGTATCAAATGGGTAAGTACATAGTAGTTAAGGCCACCTAAAGTGTGACCAGAAAAAAGAAAAAAAAAAAAAAAAAAAACTATTGAGACCCTGATGGTACAGGAGAAACGTCCACAATCACAGCACCAGTAATCTATTGCAAAGACTTTAATGCATTAACATGTCAACCAATAGCACTGGAGCAATTAGCATATTCATGATTCGGTAGTGATTATGGTTTGGGTGACACCCCCAACCCATGTGGGCCAAATCTGATTTAAATCTACTTTCATGCCAGCAGAGGAGCACGACACACAGCTGTGAACATTGGCATATGCGCAAACCCGTTTGATAAGGACATTTGCTTAATCGACTTGCCTGTCAAAGCAAATATTCCTCCTCACTACCTGCTGCCGCACTCTCTCTCTCTCTCCTCCGTTTCTCTGTCTGTGCACTGAAATTTTCTCCCCTCAAAGCCAATTTGCAGACTTGGGTTAAGTAAACACCTGTTTCCTGCGAAACTCCCCGGAGGCCCTGCCAGACAATTTACACCACTAACAAGCACAGGAATACACCAGAGAACCAGAGAGGAGTTGCTTTCCATTTATTTTTGCTTCAGAGGGACGAGCACTGCCTGATCAACCAATTAATGTGTGACCGAGCAGTGAGGAAAGGACCCAGTGGTCAGTGTAGCTCATGAAGGTTTCTATAAGGTGTACAAGGATGGATCGCGGCCCGGACTGATAGGGCCAGTGGCCTCTGACTGCAAAGGACTGACATCCAAAAACAAGACAATGTAAATCTGAAATCAAATTAAATCAAATGTAAATCTGAAATCAAACAGGGCCTGAATGTGCACCGGTGAAATAGACGACAAATTGGGATTGTGTTTTGTTGCTCCTCAGCACTTAACAATGCATTAGCAATATTGCAGCTTTTAAATTGCATACAAGTCTACATTGTAATCATTGTTTATCCTTTGAATTGTGATATACCAGACCTATTGATTCTTGATGCATTTGCAAAATAAAAATGTGGAAGGCACACTTTTGAGTTATAAAGTCACAATTATTATGAAAAAAAGAAAGCTCCAAATTCAGAGATTTGTGGGATGTAAAGTCACAAATGCAATGATGTACTCTCTTTAGGCTAATTATTGTATGGGACAACAAAAAGAAACCTCCAAAGCGAACAAGATGCAACCTATTTTAGGGCTTTAAATATTGTGTGAGTGTGTGTGTTTAAATAATTTTGTATTCTTGGCCTTGACCTGATCCAATTTTATATGGAACTAAAGAGCCAAAGATTTATGATCACAGTGTGAAACTGGAGAGAAAATACACAGACCTCAATGCTTTAAATTAACTGTAATGAACTTTTAGACTTTGTCATATACTACAGAATTCTTGGCATTGTGAAAAAGTATTGAATGTGCACTTGTAGTGTACTTCAGATCTTAAAAGTATACAGTGGGTACGGAAAGTATTCAGACCCCCTTCACTTTTTTCAATTTTGTTATGTTGCAACCTGATACTACAATTGTTTAAATTCATTTTTTTTTCTCATTACTCTACACTCTGTCCTTTATAATGACAAAGTGAAAACAGAATTTTAGAAATGTCTGTAAATTTATTAAAAAGAAAAAACTGAAATATCACATTTACATAAGTATTCAGACCCTTTGCAACAACACTTGAAATTTCGCTCAGGTGCCTCCCATGTCTCTTGATCATTGCAGAGATGTTTCTACACCTTGATTGGGGTCCGCCTGTGGTAAATTAAATTGATTGGACATGATTTGGAAAGGCACACACCTCTCTGTAAAAGGCCTCACAGCTGATAATGCATATCAGAGCGAAAACCAAGCCACGAGGTCAAAGGAACTGCCTGCAGAGCTCAGACACAGGATTGTATTGAGGCACAGATCTGAGGAAGGCTACAAAAAAAATTCTGCTGCTCTGAAGGTTCCCAAGAGCACAGTGGCTTCCATAATTCTCAAATGGAAGAAGATTGGCACAACCAGGACTCTTCCAAGAGCTGGTCCCCAGCCAAACTGAGCAATTGATGGAGAAGGGGCTTGTATAGACTGGTGACCAAGAACCTGGTGGTCACTCTAGTTGAGCTCCATGATCATATATGCAGATGGGAGAAACCTACAGAAGGACAAACATCACTGCAACACTCCACCGATCTGGGCTTTATGGCAGTGTGGCCAAACTCAATCCTCTCCTCAGTGAAGACACAAGAAAACACACTTGGAATTTGCAATAAAGCACCTAAAGGACCCTCAGACTCTGAGAAACAAGATTACCTGGTCTGATGAACCTCAATTCTAAGCATCATGTTTGAAGGAAACCGGCTCTTCTCATCACCTGCAGAGTACCATCCCAAAAGTAAAGTGTGCTGGTAGCAGCCTCATGCTGTTGGGCTGTTTTTCAGCGGCAGGGACTGAGGAACTCATCAGAGTAGAAGAAAAGCTCAATGAACCAAAATATTGAGATAGCCTTAATGAAAACCCAGTCCAGGGCATTCAAAACCTCAGACTGGGCCGAAGGTTCACCTTCTTACATGACAATGACCCTAAGCACACAGCCAAGGCAACACAGGAGTGGCTTAGGGACAACTCTGTGAATGTCCTAGAGTGACCCAGCCAGAGCCCTGACTTGAACCCTATCGAACATCTCTGGAGAGACCTGAAAAAGGCTGTCAACAGACGGTTCACATCCAACCTGACTGAGCTTGAGAGGATTTGGAAAGAAGAATGGCAGAAATTCCCCCAATCCAGTTGTGCAAAGCTTGTTGCGTCATACCCAAAAAGACTCTAGGCTGTAATTGCTGCCAAAGGTGCTTCAACTAAGTACTGAGTAAAGGGTCTGAATACTTATGTAAATGTGATATTTCAGTTTTTTCTTTTTAATAAATTTACAAACATTTCTAAAATTCTGTTTTCACTTTGTCATTATAAAGGACAGAGTGTAGAGTAATGAGAAAAAAAAAAGAATTTAAACAATTGTAGTATCAGACTGCAGCATAACAAAATTGAAAAAAGTGAAGGGGGTCTGAATACTTTCCGTACCCACTGTATTTAATATGCTAAAAACAACTGTACTTACAGATAATATTAATGAAAAAGGCCACTTAAGTGTAGAGAGACGATCATGTGTTTAACACACTTAAGTACACTTTTAAAAACTGAACTTTGTGATAATGTCAAATTAAAAGTTTTTTAAACCATTATTTTAATAACCTTGTCGTGCTTTAAAAAAGTACATACTAAAGTGCATGTATAAAGTAATTGATTATAAACTGCAACTTCATCATTACTAAAGTGTAATTACAAATATGTAAAACATGTCATACCATTTTCATTAGAAATGGAATTAAAGTATATTATAGTTTACCATAAATGCTTGTTAGTACATTCAGCAGTAACCATATTTCAAAAACTATATATTCTGACTGGCTGACAATCATTTAGTTACTTTGAACTGAATTTCCCACTTTATCACTTTATGTGAATGTGAATGTTGTCGTTTGTACATTGTACTGCTATCAATTAAACTGCCCATTAATTAGTTTGTTATTTTGTTTTTTAATTTACTGTACAACATGTTAGAAATAAAAACAACATTGGGTCTTGACTCAGGCAGTTTGTATATTTAATATTTTGTAAGGGCTGCTGTTTTGTTGTGGATATGAGACCTTATCTGTGAATTTCAGTGATGAATGTGCTCTCGGAAAGAGCTGCATTTAAACTACGCAAGTGATAAAGCTTTACGATAAGCAAATGCACACCAGCACAAGAGCAAACACTAGCAAAACAAAGTCTCACAGATAGCACAATAACTTTTTCATTCAACAATATAGTGTCTGAAATCAAATGCATTTTACATAAACAATATTATGCCCACGCAAACAGCGTTAAAATACAGGTGGCATAAACAGCCTTTGCTCTTGTATAAACTGTTGTTTAATCACATTATTGCTTTGTTAGGGAGCTTTATTTAAACAATGCATAAAACTGGCATAAATGGTTGAATCCATCAACAAAACTGTCTCTGTGTGAAACTGAACGCCATTGCCTTTCCTCTTCTTATGAAATCCTGAAATGCCCCAATGATCAATTTTTAATTGCAGTAAAGTGTTTTATTTGATACACTTTAGTACTGAATGAGATACAAGTATTTTGCATTATAATCAACATTCCTCTCAGCCTATTAACCATCTTAGAATATATTATATATTTATTTGCTTGTCACAATGCATTATGGGATTCTGTTTACTGCGAAGAATATATGTAATACTGCCCTAATTTGGCCAAAAGAAGGTATATTAGATTTACATTTATTCATTTAGCAGTTGCTTTTATCCAAAGCACCTTGCAAAATGCAAATAATTTATCGTAAGAGCAACATTCTTAGCACACAACGCACACAACATTCTTAGCACACAATTCCAAGTTTAAACTATAAGCTAGATGAGAATAAAAGATGAAAACTAAAATAGTATTTCTTGCAAAACATAATCCAATAATCTTTGTTTTGTTTACAACCGTGCCTGATTCTGTAGATGAACAAATGGACAAATATGTTTTAATTCAGCTAATGTTTGCTAAAGCAGCATATGTATTTATGTGAAGACGCTGAATAATAGAGCAGTTCACACATAGCACACACTTTCCTCTTTCTCACACACACATCCGAGAAACAGTGGAAAATATGCAATGACTGTGAAAAAAGCACTGTGTTCCAAGCATGTGTATAAAAAGCAAAACCTTGGATGGCATGTTTTCATGAAGAAGGAATTTGTCACGATAATGTATCTCATATCCTCTCGTCTTTACCGCTCAACCAATTACACACTGCTGGAGACATCATGAATGACAATATTGAGGGCATCAGTCAGCGCTGCGCGCTCGCAGGGTTACACATCAGTTTTAGGTAACATATCGACTGCAAGTCGACGCATCGCATCCAATAAGGCGAATCACCTTGGGCTTTGCCTCGGATCTCCAGTGAGCTCGTACTCCTGAACGCCGAACACCGCTTTATCGGCTGTTTGAAAGAGACTCAGAGAGAAAATCAGAAAATAATGTTGTTACCAACCAACCAGCAGAGTGGCCGAGACATCAGCAGATGCTGTGGGTGTGTTTGCAGTACACATACAGTATATATTTTTCATTTTAACCTGCACAAGAGTAACATTTAAGCTCTGTTCCAAAACCTTGTGAGATGCCAAAAATGAAAGGCATCATACTGGTTCCGATATGATTATAAAATATTTTTTTCAAAGGCAGTATTGCATGTTTTTATGTTGGAGTAGACAATCCCAGAATACACTGTGATAAAAATCAGTGGGGAAACAAATCATCCAAAGATGGCTGAAAAATGTAATATTTCATTAACATTCATGCATTCGAAAGGAAGCTGACATACATTGCATTAAAAGTATACAGTTTATCACTTCACCTCTTGAGAGAGAGAGAAAAAAAAGTCAACTTTAGCAAATTTATTTTTAAGTTAAAATAAACCTTAAAATAATATACTTACATTAAGTGTGAACTGAATGTAATGTTTTCAATCACTTAATTGCATATCAATTAAATTAAATTAATTATACATTACATTAATGTTAAATGCAATTAGCTGAATTTTATAGTGATTCTTTAACCCACTTAAGTGGGACTTAAGTAAATCTGTATATATAATTTCACAATTGCTTCTATTCTCTTTAACATATAGTTAAAGTGTATTGTTGAATGTACTGACAAGCATTTATGATAAACTTAAATATAATGTTATTTTTATTGAAACTTGGCTAATACTTTATTTTAAGGTGTCTTGTTACACGCTACATGTACTTACTATTATAATAACAATAAATGATGCATAATTACATGCAAGTAACCCTAATCCTAATCCTAACCCTAACCATATAGTAAGTACATGTAGTTGATTAATATTACTCAGTACTTAAATGTACAATTGCACTGTACACCTGGACACCATAAAATAAATGTAACCGAAACTTGTATTTAAATATGTAGTACATTTAAAACATTTTAACTTTAAATTTTAAAATAACCAAGTACTTTGCATGCTCTTTATAGTATGTTAGTCCATACACCAGAATAATGATTTAAAATTTATTTAAAATCATAATTTGACATTAATATAAACAGCACTTTTTAGAAATATACTGTATTTGTTATATGACATGGATCTAAGTGCAGAAGTTTTAATAAAAGAAACAAAACACATGGAGCACCAGGAACAGAAGCATGACATGAACCATAACATCAAATGACTGATAAAATATAAGATAAACACAGGGGTTATATAAGCAGAGTAGAGCCAATGAACTGACTAGAACCATGGAAACTGAAAATAAATAAATAAATATATATATATATATATATATATATAGATGTTGTCCAATTAATTACCATAACAATTAACAAGGGACAAGGCACACAGCAAACAGGAGCAGAACACACACAGACAACATGTAACAATAGTCATGAAAGTATTTCTCTTAAAACACACTTTTTGTAAGTGGCCTTTTATTTTATTATAATATTATGTGCAAATACAGATTTTTTCTAAATAATTAATATTATAAATATCAGTATTAGTGCGTGTATATATATATATATATATATATATGTATATGTATATGTGTGTGTGTGTGTGTGTGACAAAAATTGCTTAAAATAAATAAATAAATAACACTGTTCATCCAGTGTGTGTTTTTATATTTTTGAGTGCCACCAAAGTCCCCTCAAGGCAAGTCATGTCATCATATCATAAAATGCCTCTCGGGCAGCTCCTGTCTCTCTGAATGGGGAAACATCAAATTCTCCGAAACGGTTCACCAAGCTTACGATTAAATTTCATATTTGAAATCACCAATGAAATCTGACAACAACTGTATCATAAATGTTTATTTTGCTCAAATAGTGTTAAAAAAAGCTTATTTTTCAGACTAGATCAGCCAGTGCTCATGCGCAGTCCTGAGTGCACGTTTCAGAATGCTGATTGTTTCTATAGCAACCAGGACTTCTAACGATTGGCTCTTTTTGCTTAGAAGGCGGGGCTTACTTCAATAAAGCGGCCATATTGAGCGTTGCATTTTTCCCCATTCAAAACTATACGAGTGACACGTCTTGGCTATTCTGTAGTCGTTGGTGTCACTAATATTAGTTTAGCAATATGCAATATGATTTTCACTGCAGTGAAATCAATGGTGAGGCAAGTGTGTTTCATGTGAACTGTGCTATTGTGATGTAAACAGTCCCAAAATGCCAAGCTTTATTTCAAAGTCCTTTATTTCAGTTTGGACTGATTCTAGTTTAATGATATCAGGAAGTGATGTGGACGGTACAGCATTCTGCATATAAAAACTCTATCTGTCTCTGAAAACAAGACCACAGGAAAGATTGTCGATGATAGTCGCTGGATGAAGTACTGAATATACTATTGATGGCCCACACCAGCTTTACTCTGTGACCCACAGAGATTCGTGCCATTAACTGACTATATAAATCAGCATCACCTTCACATAGCCCGCAAGGACAGACTCCATCCATTTACAGTCATTTGATCTTATTTTTCACTTCTAATGAATGGCACAGTTTCATTAACAACTGACCACAGGGAAATGAGGCCTATTGATCTGTTTACCAGGTAGAGTGTTGACTTGAATATCGAGCTTCACAAGACTAAAGCAAATGGCCTTCATTTGATGTGTTTCACTGAACATTAACCAGTCTTGTGGGGGGTTGTATCACTCTCAATGAGAGATCTGAACATCCTCTAAAGCAGCTGCTAAAAGTAGAAAGCTGTGAACAGGTGTTTGTGCGTCACATAGCATAAAACATTTTCACATTCAGCACTTTCATGCAGTTCGGAAAGTTCACTGGCATATGCTGAAAAATCTTGTTTTTTTTTTTTTTTTTTATCCTCCACAGCTTTGTTGCAAAATGTAGCAGTCTGCCTACCTTGGCAACATTTAAAGCATCGTGAGCGCAGCAGAGGCCGTTCCAAAATGTAGGTGGTGAAATCATGCTTTCCAAGTGTGGCAATAAGTGGTCAGGTAGGAGAAGTTACCAATAATAAGAGAAATCCTATAAATTGACTACGCCACCTGGAATACACCAGGACAGAACAGCCCCATATAAGGGCACACAGGTTCGTTGCTAAAGGCAGGGTGAACATAAAGACAAATCTCAGTAAAAGGCACGTTATTCAAACACACAATTAATTAATAAAAACACAGTCAGTCCATACAATACGTCACACAAGATCTCAAAATCACAATACAAGTAACATACAAGTTGAAACTATAACAAAAAGACAAAACAGAGCAGCAGTGCAGTCAGTTACTTGATGTTCATTCGGCTTCAATTAAGATCATTGGAAACCCCTGGACGTGCAATCAAACCTGCCAAACATTGAACAGAAAAGTTACTCATAAAAATGATTAAAAACAAACAAACTCTATACATACCAAGGAAATGGTACAATGCTGCAATACACATGGTCGCTCACCACGCAGGCTTCCAGCTACTTGCAGGCCCGTGACTAAAAACAAACAAGGTAATAAGCCTCTCCATTGAACAGGAAAAAGGCATCTTTAAAACGGGGACTAACCTGAGAACTGACCAACACCCAGCACACATGACAGACAGGAGGATAACCCAACTGCTAGCACTCATGCAACGCACCACATGTCACAAAGGGGCAGTACCAAGGATGATGCATCCCAAGCAGCCAAACACTTCCCTCTTTTATAATTCACCACACAGGCACTAATCGGCTCATGAAACTTACACAACTAACCAATCATAATGGAGTACAAACACTGATTGGTTCACCTGTTTGGATGACGCCAGCCAATCATACCGGGGCTAAACCTCACTCTGCTACATACGATTCATCCATCTGACTGATATGTAACGTTCATTAGAAGTCCAAATCTACAACTTCCTGTGGAAGATTATTGTTTCGATTCCACAGAGATGCACACATGGCAGCACACAAAGAAAATAAATAAATAAATTATTTGTAAATAAATACATGATATATAGGAATCAGATTTTTTTTCCCCCAAAGACAAAACCATTCATGCAAAGTAAAACAATTATTTTTTATAGAGACCATACCATACTTAATCAATAATAATTAGTTTATTGTAATGTGTTTTTAAGGTAGATTTTTTTCCCCCTCCTTTTTTTAAGCATAAATGTGTTTAATTTTGATGCTTTGATACTTTTTCCTCTCTCTCTCCAGAAAACATTATTTATTTTTTGCAGTAGAAAATTGTTTTTGTAATTGCACAAGTTGACCTTCAACACCATTTTTCTACAAGGATAAATCTAATATTTTGAAAAAAAAAAAAAAAAAAAAAGATAATCGAAAAATGTCTCATGAGCAGGTAAGTACCTTATACACCGAAGATGGATTTTTTATGTGTTCACTTATTTTAAGTTTGTTATTTTCAGAAAAAAAAAAAAATGAAAAAAAATAAATAAATAAATAAATAATATATATATATATATATATATATATATATATATATATATATGGGTAGTTGACATATAGGCAGTAAAGAATGTTATTTATTTTTTATTTTTTTGTAAAATACCTTTTTTGAAAAATAAATGCATATATTTATGTAGTGTGAAGTCTGATCTTTGAGAAATATAAAAGGTCACTAACTTCGTCAATTCTTTCACTGCGTTTTTTAACATTTTTACTGAACTGTACCATAAATTTGTGTGACAAAAATGGTGTGACAGCAAAAATTAAAAAAATTAAAAAATTTAAAAAAAAAACTCTTAATAATACATAAATAGCATGAGAGAGATTTATCTTGATTGTTAGACATTTATTTTCATATAGCACTATTTATTTAATATGAAATTATAATTAACATCATTTTTCCCCCCATAATTTGTTGGACAATTTCAAGACAAACTTTGCTGTCATTTGTTCAAAACTGCTGAAAATTATACCATTTTAAGTTGAGTGATATTTTTATCTCCCCTACTGCGATACTCAACTGTTTTTTTAAAGATATTTTGAGATAAAAACAAATCTGTGGTTATTTTATGTGTGTCACACCATAGGACATTTATGCCACACTAAAGGACAGAAATGGTAGTTATTAAATTATTTCTATTTAATTTTGAACATACCAAAGGATAAAGTAAGTTTAATTTTGATACAAACAATATCAAAATGTTTTTTTTTAAACAAAACAAAAAGTAATTTTCATCAAATTCAGTCTCGTAGTCAATCTTTGTCCTGTAGTGTGACAGTATAGGTGTCACACCGGAGGACATTTTCTGTCACACTATAGGACGTTTCAGCCTTTTCTGTCAATTAATGACCTTGCTATCCCAAGCTAACCTGTCATTAGAGGTAAGCATGACACGTTTGCATAATTTTCCATGATTATGTAGTTTGACATGCAGTTTTTAATTAAAAATATAATATAATTTAGGGTTGTCAAACCAAAGGACAACAAAACGTAACACTTTTGTAGTGGTTCCAAAAACGTTAAATATTTGAACAATTCTGAGAAAAAATGACCATGTGCACGTCATGGGCTTCACAGGGGGCTTCAGTAACATGACCATGAATAGGGTCCTTCAACTAATTAAAGCTTGTATCAATGTATCAAGTTCCTACGCTTTCAGAAATATATGGATGAAAAAAAATATTGCCATTTACTAAAATAGACACTTGTACAATTATGCCGGAGGTATTTATTAACATTTTTATGCTTTTCTGTTTTATTTATAAAAGTTTTAATTTATTGAACCATGCTTGAGACAGTCACACCATAGGACAATTTTGAGATTTGGCTCAAAAATTGTACAAATCAAATAACACTGCAGCTTTTATAACAACAGGTCCATGTAGGGCAAAGAAATGTTTAACTATTTACTGCATTTTAAATAACAACAATATTAATTATGTTCATTTTTATCTTGGGGGACAGTGAAAATGCCATGTCATGTCAACAACCCATATCCTGTACATATATATATATATATATATGTACACTTTTTAATACAGTCTGACACACACATTTTCTATTTTTTTACACATGCATTGTCTCTTTTTTTTATGTCCGTACACTCACTCGGAGTCTGTTGTAAGATGTGAGAAGGTGAGGAAATGTCAGATCCTCTCATTAAGATGTTCTCACCTCTCCAGTCTCTCTCTTTCTCATCCAGACCACACAGGGGAGCTGCTGAGGGTCTCTGGGGTTCAGGGTTCAATGTCCAAATCAGTGGCAGGGTGCTGGACGGCGGCTCCTCTTCAGCTCAGCCTGTGATTTATGGCTCCTGCCCCGATACATGGCATTAACGCTTTTTGAGTGCTCCACAGACCATGGAGAACGATGAAATAAATCAAAACCCTATAAGATCTCACACACACATACACATGCTATCAGCCACAGACCAGCAGCAAGCGTGCAGTCAGGAGTCTGCTGCAGTGAATTGGCCTATTGAGTCTATTGAAAAGGGCTGAGTGGAAATGCACTGTTATAGATTGTAAAGGTGTTTGTTGTGCGCAAACGCACCACGGCAGAAACACAACATTCATCATGGTTTTGTTTGCAGGCTGCTTTGAATAATGTTGCGTACTATTGCATCTGTTCTGTGCGTTCTGGACTGCCGTCTGCAGCTGTAGGGATTTCTGCTGCCCGTGAGTCTGCATTAATCACTTCTCCATAGACTGGATCTGTTTAAAGCTAAATCCACATGTAAATTACTTCCTAGAATTCCTTGAAATTATGACAGTTATTATGTACTATAACAACTTCTTTCATTCTCTGAAGGAAATGTGAGTATCCACAATGCTAGGTTGCCAGGGCGTTGCTAAGGCGTTATAAGTGCTTTTGAGTGGTTTCTTACCCAAATCTCTTCGATACTCTGGTTTGCATCAGCTGTTTGTTTTAGGCCTATGTTAGTAAATGGTGTATAGTTTGTAAAATAATACCTAGTTGCATAAAATAACACTTTTATTAATGCAATAAATAGCACTTAAAATTTAAAAAGAAGTAGTTGAAAAGCCATGCATTTTTTGTCTTATATGTATGGAATGAATGAATGAATGAATGAATGAATGAATGAATGAATGAATCAATCAATCAATCAATCAATCAATCAATCAATCAATCAATCACACATTTAAATATCTAAATAATATTTAGAGACAATAAATCGCCATTTCACATTCATCTAACCTCATTTGTGTATAGGAGAAACATTTGAGATATTAAGCAGGTCTCGTTTGTGTTTTTGTTTTTCTTTTGTGTTTATCATATGTCAAAGGATGGAAGTATGTCACATAAAACATCATCAACCTCCTGCTTGGAGGCTTTTGTAAATATTTTGTTATTATATAAGGTTATGTTTCACCTAGGATTGTTCAAGCATTTGGTCGTGCATATTTTACAACTTGGTACTTATTTTTGTGCCAGAACTAGGCAAAGTTTATGAACTTGCACACAGCTTACACAGTTTTCAGAGTCAGTCATAGCTATGATGTTATGTTTTTGTGTAAAATGATAGTCTTAATATATTGTATGTGAATAATGTGTAGGCACATTTTATGTTCTCTGACAGTACAATCTCTGAATGAGATGTGTGATTTTAATCAGATCATGTTTTCATTGTGTTATTATTCATCTAAAATTAAAGGGATAGTTAACCCAAAAATGAAAATTCTGTCATGAATTACTCACCCTCATGTCATTCTAAACCCGTAAGACTTTCATTCAACTTCATAATATAAATGAAAATGTTTGTAATGAAATCTGAGTGGTTTCTGTCCCTCCATTCACAGCCAAGGCAACTACCAATGTGAAGGCCCATAAGACATTGCTGTGACTCGTGTGGTTCAACCTAAATGTATTGAATTAATGGGTAAAAAACAAACAAACAAAATACACTTTGTTGGAAACATTGTGTTAGAAGTAAATAATGGGTGAATAAGTTAACATTCAAGAATAGTATGACATGAATAATGGGTGAATAAGTTAACATTCAAGAATAGTGTGTCTATCTAATAGACGTGTATGTCTATTAGATAAAAGTAATTTTTCTCCACTTTTTGGAATATAGCATGACTGGAAATCTAAAAGATACCACCAAACTCCAATATTGTTAATCTCTTTGATCATTGGTTGTGTACATCTACTACACACTGTTCCTCAGTCACAAATGAACATAGTAGCATGTGGAATATATAAACTGTGTTCAATTATCAATGCAGAATTCTATTGAAGGTTTAACATACAGTAGAAAATAATCACAAATGACATCTAAATATCTATTGCAATGAGATTGACTTGAGAGCTTTAAAAACTCCCCAGGAGAAACAAAACTCGACACAAATTAGAGATGAAACATGAATGTGAACTCTATTCTGTCTCCTGAGCTATGAAAGTGCAGCCTCTGAGCAATAACATTTTCCTCTGGGTTTTGCTCTCGAATCTTGAACCCTGGATTTGTGTCGTCTTGAAGGACGGTGGGACCAAAGCCATCAGAATCGTACATTATTCTCTCTGAGGACTGTTTGAGACTCATTTCCATATACCTGTTCCTCTGTTGTGATCTTCTGTTCATCTGTGTGTCTTTGCAGAACACAAAAGAAAACCAGTGCATTATTTACACAGTTTCAGGGCATATTCATCGCTGAGTGACAGTCCAATTATGAGGCAATTTCAAGGAGAAAACACAATTACTAATACACAAATGTGATAATTCCTCACATTTTTGTTTCCTTTCAAGGTTTTTTGGTGCACATGGAACTCTGTTATCATGTGAACGTTGCTCCAAAGAAAGAGTTTTCTTTCAGAGGTTGTGAAGAGTCAAGGCTGTGACGCTTGTGAAGGAGAATAAAAGAGGAGATTAATCTTTTGGTAGTGATATTCAGTTGTTCTCCGTGACATTTGTGTGCGATGATGATTATATCAAACGTCAGAAAAGAGCTCACTAACATTTCATATCTGCAACCACATTACGTGTGTATAAATGACCTCTCTGCCAGGTACTTTGATGCTTATCGTATTTTAAAAATAACATTTATCTAAATAAAAAAATTAAATGTGATTTGTGGCCTTCAAGGTAGAAAAAAAATGTTGCTTTCCTTTTATTTATGAAGGATTTGAATTGAACTCGTTGCAACACAGTATGTTGAACTGGAATTTTAATTACAAGAAAAATTTATAATAACAATATACATTTTGAGTAATTAAGCCCATTTAATTCCTGATATACAAGATACTGTCAAAACAAGCAGCAACCATCAAAATGATATGCAGCTCCACAAAATATCTGTAACATGAGACACTAAATATAATGGGTAACAGCTGTATTTGTTAGTTAATATGAACTAACAATGAACAAGAACATTAGTTAATCTATTAATGTAAATTAATGGCAAAATTAATGGCTTAAATTGTTGATGTTTGTTTTTGCATTAGTTACCATAAATCAATAAAGAACAGCACTTAATGTAAATTGCTTAACAGCGATAAACATTTATGTAAAGCTTACTCTAAATTGTAACATATTTCAGTATTACTTGATGTGTTACTAATGTTTGTTTTTGATTAACAGTGTTTAACAGAGCATTTATTAAGTGCAAGGATCTTAATAAATGCTGGATCTTGTTATGAACTGATAGCAATTATCATGTTATTGATATTTGCAGAACATTCATTAGCATTACAGATCCATCAAACTGAATCTTTTTTTTTTTTTTTTTTCCCCAGAAAATACAAAATAGTCTTTATTTGCTGTCCTGCTAGCCATTCTGCTGGATCTCTGAACTCAAATGATTCAAATTACACTCAATTTGGATCTCAAAATTAGATCTGCCCTCACAAAATTAAAATATTTGAAATTATCCTGGAAAATATAATGCAATATATTACATAATACATTTCCATGTATGGGAAACTAGTGCTTTTATATTTTAATATACTGAAATATATGCACAGACCATGTATGGTCAAATATAAAGTAATGAGGACAAAAATGGCACTACATTTTTACATGTAATAACTTTATTGAAACACTCAATTAATTAATTCATCTTTCATGAGTTAACGCATGGGTTAACATAAAGCTGAAATTCATAAACTTTTATATTTATTGTTTATATAGTTAATAATGAAAATATGTGTGATGTATAATATAAAAAAGTGTTTACAGAAAACAAATGGTAAAATTTTAGAACAGTTGGATGTCTTGTCAAAGTCACGGCAACATGGTGGGTGGAATTTTTTTTTTTTTACAAACATATAAAAACACAAATATAAAATATAAAATATAATAAGTATAAATTTGCTTGGTTTGGCATTTCTTAGGACACTATTCATCTATCTATCTGCACAACTGCACATATAATTTTGTGAAGAAACATAAAATAATTTATACAGAGAAGTGATCAGTTTATAGTGTTCTGTGGAATCCAGACCACATCTGGTTTATGGTTTGTGTAACGAATCCGGTCTGTGGCCTTCCGCCCGATGGCCACCAGAGGTTCCCCTTCCATCATATTGACTCTCGCATTGTACAGACTATTTCACATTACTCTGGACTACATTTCCCAGCAGCCATTTCACTAATTGCACGCTCACACCTGAGACCCATCACACAATCACACACCCTACATAAGCCTTGGACTTCCTCGTTCTAATCGCTGAGTATTGTTCTGCATATATTGCTCTTCAAGCGATAGCTGCTTTACGGAGCCTTTTCCCTGTCTTAGTTTCTAGTTCCAGTTCTTGTCTAAGTCTAGTCATTTTGTGTTGCCTTGTTTCCTGTTTCCTGATCTCCTGCCTGTGTATCTTGGATTAACCCTTTGCCTGCTGTTCCGGACTCTGTTTGCACCTCGCTTGGACTATTGCTCATGTACCTGGATTATCTCGTTGCCTTGCCCTGTTGGATTTTGTTCACTGATCGAAGACCCACGCTTGTCCTAGGATTACTCGTTGTCTTGCCTGTGTTGTACCTGTTTGCCATTATTGAATCCATGCCTGTTTCATGACCACATCTCTGAATGAAGCTTTCGGCTCCATAACAGAATACTTGGCAACACAAGGATCCAGCGGCTTTCCTGAATGATACTGGCCAGGTATGGACACTGCAAGATAATTATTATCTCTCAAGCAGGGCTCGCGATCGTTCGAGGACTATATTCAAGAATATCTAGACATTGCTAATTATTCTGATTTTCCGGATTGTGTCTTGATCGATTTTTTTTTTGTGACGGCATTAACCAGCCACTAAAGTTTAAAGTAATCCGTGAGGGTCCCCGTTCATTTCTCAGTCAGTTTCTGGACTATGCTTTGTTGACTGTTGGTTCAGCGTTCACTGTGGGTGTCGCAGAAGAATGCGACACCGCGCCCGCTCGTGTAACGTTGGCCACGGAGCGAATTCACAAAATGTCTGCGACAGCGGAGCCTGGTCGCAAAATGGTGGACACAACAATGCCCCATTATGCCACAGCTGCTCTTTCTGAGTCAAGTCAAGTCAGAGCTGATCTTCGTGAGTCCAGTCAAGTCACAACTGATCTTCGTGAGACAAGCAAAGTCACAGATGATCTCCCAGAGCCTCGTCATGTCACAGCTGATCATCCAGAGTTACGTCACATCTCAGCTAATCTCCCAGAGTATCACCATGTCTCATCTGATCTCCCATTGTCACGTCACGTCTCAGCTGATCTTCCAGAGTCTCATCATGTCTTCGCTGATCGTCGAGAGTCTTGTCATGTCACAGCTGTTCATCCAGAGTCCTGTCACTCTCTGTCTATTGGACCTAGATCATCGAGGTCAGTTCTTCAATCTCCCAGACTGGCATCCAACGTGGAGGACCTACCACTGGTGTCAGCCCGTGCAGCTGGTATCCCTAAACCAGCGCTCTCAACCCCTCCTGTTCCTGAACTAATTCCACTGTCGGAAGCGTTTCCCCTAATGGGGATCTCTTTTTGGTGTGCTTGGGCTACATACACAACCACAGAACCTCCTGGAGTGGTGCCCGCTGCAGTTTCTCCAGAGGTGGCGGCGCATGCTGCAGAACCTCCCGAAGCGGTGGTGCTCGCTTCAGCTCTTTGCGTGGTGGTGGCGCCCAACAATGCACGTCCAGCTCGTCATGTCACAGTCGAAGGAACCATAGATGAGCACTGTACCTGTCCTATTAATGAACTCTACCAGGGGCTGGAGCCTGCACTGGACTCTGGTTAGGGGCTGGAGCCTGCACTGGACTCTGGTCAGGGGCTGGAACCTGCACTGGACTCTGGTCAGGGGCTAGAGCTGATACTGGAGCGAACTTTCGAGGAGTGGGCACTGGAGGGCGCTCTGGAAGGCGCTTTCGAGGAGCGGCCACTTCAGGGCGCTCTTGATCTGGAGCCCACGACATCCCCTCATACTCCACCAGCATTCCTAGGGGCACATGTGAGGTGGACGATGGCCCTGAGTGAGCCGCGGACAGCGGTGGGCTTGAGTGAGCCGCGGACGGTGGCGGGCTTGCGTGAGCCACGGCCGGCGGGCTTGACTTCGTAGCTGCCAATTGTGCGGCGGCTTCCATGCCGTGGGAGTAAACAAGGAAAAAACAAAAAGACTTTCTAAAAACGGAAAACAAAATGGGGGAAAAAGGCCCCGCTCACTTCTTGTTTGGTCCGGTATTCTGTCACAGTTCGCCTAGTGTGATGGAGACGAGGAGATGAAGGATCGCGGAGATGCAGGAGAGTAAACAAACAGTCTTTATTTCCAGGAAACAGGCAGGAACACACATGTAGGGAGAGTGAAGACATTCAATACCGGACGGGGAACAAGGCAAGACACAGGGCTTTTATAATAAACATAATGAGGGGACTAAAGGGACACACCTGGGAATCAAAATCAAACATGGCTGGATTCTAATGAAACTAATAGAACTAAATGGGGACAGGAACAGGAAAAAACAAATATGGGCATAAGGGGAACAAAACACAAGACACATGGAACACAGGTCTGACACTATGGTAATTCACCTTTAATTTAATAGCACATTAGAGCTTCTCCATTGCAGCGGGTCAGTACTGTAATCACAAGATTTTTCTGTAATAATGTAAGGAACCACTCATGAAAAAAAAAAGCATTACAATACATCGCGCTACCAATGGTGATTAAATCTAACCATCGCTAACCATGCAAATTATCATTATTGTTATACTTTGTTCTGAAATATTAATGTTAACAACATCAGCATTGCCTGACTATGTGTATTTAGAGTGTATTAGTGTTACTAGTGACTACGGGTGAATCTCCAATTGTCACTGATGACTAGTTGCATGGAACTTTCTGGAGTACAATCCACCATCAAAATTATACATTTAATTATTCCAGCTGTTGTGAGAAAAGGCTATAAATGATCCGCCATCTGCAGCATCCTCATGTGCGATATAGCAGGGACTCTTTCTTTATGTTTACAGATGTATCATAATGATGCAAAGATGAACGGCGACATGTTTGTACTTTGTGCGAAAACTTAGAAAACATTAGTTCAAGCTTACTGTTGTGAATCGGGCTAAGGTAAGGAGATAGTTTTGAACACTGACTGGTTATGTACTTGCCCAAAAATTGATTTTGGATCATTTTTATCCAAAAAAAAAAAGTTACTGCAACTGCAACTTTAACTACTAATAAATACATCCATACAAGGAAACATTGTGAGCATGATTCAGTTTATTGGGAAATTCATACAAAATAAATAAAGATATTAAAAATTAATTAAAATTTGCCACCTCAATTTGAAATGAATTCAAATGTGAACGGGAAAGAGTTGACACCCCTGGTGTTTCCACCTTGCTGAGGCGTAATTGCCTGTTCAGTGCTAATTACATCACTAAAGGTGTCTTAAAGAGACATCACTACACTGTGTCAGCTTTAATTAAAAGGCCTAGCCTGTGCCAGCCAAATCCTAATCAATTGCATGATCAATGCGAGGTTTGATTCATTCGCAATGCAGTTTGTTGCACCGGCAGGACGACTTTCTCTCTCACTGCCGTGTGCTGCGGTGAAGCAGCCATCAAATGAACTGCCCATAAATATATTCACTTCACTTGATTTAAAGAGCACTGTCTAGGGCCCACTCTGTTAGTTTTATTCTTGCTTACTTCAAGGGAAAGCGTACATTGGCTTTTCCTTTTTTTTTTAATCCTTTTCCCCTGCTTATTGTTCTTTATCCACAGTTCAGTGCTTTCCTTGTTCTTGTTTGCGCTTGCTGCAACATCTCATTTAGAAACCGGATGAATTGTTTATTCTCAGCAGCAAATGCAAATCTAGCATCACTTGCTCTCCTCTGCCAAATATTTGCAATCTGAAGTCTGTATTTATTGCCTGGGAAAAATATTAATGTTTTGTTTGTTTGACAGATTCTCCGTGCATAGAAATCTAGTTTAGAAGTGGTTTTAAATCAAATGCAAATCAAAATGAGTTGTTCTTGTTATACTAACCCCTCAAAAACATTCTTAATGCTTTTTCTGTTTGAAAACCACTTCAGAATCTCATTTCAATTTCCCACGGGGCCAGTGACTCAGACGTACAGTGTAGAGCGCTCACAGTCTTTCCACAGACACAAACGCTGAGGGTAAAATATTGATCTTATTATACAAAATGGCATTTACAAACAGAATCATATTAGATTCATCCTTAAGACTGGGTTAAATCAGGAGCAAACATGGAAATTGTACTCTAAAATGTGTATAGATATCCCAGTTGGTGACAGTTAGTGGATCTTTTAGTCCAGTAGAAATTCATGTTCCATTTTCTGTTTACACAGTTCCCAGGTTAAAGTCAAACATCATTTAGGCCTGATTTACACTATCAAAAAACAACCATTACTACATTTATAAAATAAGTACATTAAGGTTGGGCTTATTGTTACATAAACATTGTTACAAGCTTTGTAAGTGCACATAGTCATATTGAATGTGCACTTGTAATGTACTTCAAATCTTAAAAGCATATTTAACCAAAAAAAAAAAAACTATAGACAATGTACTATTAATGAAAGGCAAGACTACTTAAGTTTACTGAAAGGCAGACACTTTCATGACTATTGTGCATCTTGCAATGTACTTTAAAGTACATATTAAATGATTGTTTAAAAAAAACACTTACAAGCACACTTATTTTGATGTGTTGACTAGCATAATAAAGTACACATTTATAACTGTAGTGTGTAATTCAATATTACATTTAAAATAATATATTTTAAATTTTCAATGTACAAAAGTGCAGCTTTATTATAACAAATGTGTAATTACAAATATTTAAATACATAGCATACATGTTTTAATAGAAATGACAAAGTATATCTTAGTTTTTAAAATAAATACCTGTAATTGTATTCGACAGTGCACATTTCGAATAAGTCATTACGTAGTAAATACAGAAAGCAATTAAATTCAGTATTTCAAAGAAGTAATAATGAAATAACATGAAGGTGTACTTCAGTCCTACTTAAGTTGTCAAAAAAAAACAAAAAACACTAAAGTTCAACTAATTGCATTTATTATAAATGCAAACTATAATATAGAAAACTATTAAACTAGAATTTCATTTAACACGCAGTTAGGTGTTTGAAATCATTACATTCATTTCACAGATATATTATTTGAAAGTATATTTTCATAATAAGTGCACTTTTTAAACTATGCCTAACTGCACAGTACTTTATCAGTGGATGGACACAAATCAAAAAAGCGATTCATAACAAATGGCTCTGATGTCACAAAGTCTTTCAAGTCTCTGGACTACCTGAAGATCATCATTGGAGCCTTGCTGGACCTCTTTTAGTTTGTATACTGAGCAAAAAGTCTTGTTGTGGTTGACGCAGTCAATATGAGACAGCATTCAGCATTACATACTAGTGAGAAACTCCGCTGTAAGGACTGCTGCTCCTCAGGGATGTGTGCGGAGTCTGCACTTCCAAAGATGATATTACAGTCATCTGCCTCATTCTTGACACTAACGGATTTGTATACAGAAGGCAGGAGGAACAGCTGGCTGTCTGGTGCAATCATAACAACCTGGAGCTGAACACGCTCGAAAGAAGCAGAGATCTGAGCAGTGCCGAACTGAACTGGGACACACACATGCTGTATAGACTCCATTGTGGAAAAATTACCTCTAAGCAGCAGGAGATCCAGGAGCAGTTTCCCCTCAGGCCGTTTACCTCATGAACAATTAAAACCCCCTCACAGCTCTCCCCATAGTGCACTTACTTCCATTGTGAACACAACCAGAGGTGCAAAATGTAAATTTGACTCACATTTATTCAACTACCCACAGACACTCTTATCTCGTTTGCACATTAACTTCCCTAGTGAAAAAGAAGTACACTTTAGCATACTTCTAAAAAGAGTTACTGTTATGGAAATAATATTCTATATATATATATATATATATATATATATAATGTCAAATTTAAGAATACATTTAAAATGATGTAATAATGTTTTTGTTGTTCTTACTTATTTTGATGACTGACATGCTAAAGCACATGTAAAATACTTTTAGAATTAAAAAGTATATTTTTTAGAGTGTTATTTAAATTTACTGTTATTTAAATTTAAATGTACTTAATTTCAACTTCATCATTACAAATGTGAAATTACAAATATATTTCAATACATGACAAGTTTTAAAAGAAATTACATTAAAGTAGCAGACATTATAGAAGTAATTATGGAATCACATATAAAGATGTACTGAAGCCGTATTAAGTAGGTAAAAAAAATGAATAAATAAAAATAAAAACTCTAAAATAATTACTATACAATTAAGAGTCCAAAAAGTTTACATTCAATTCACACCTAACTTTTTATTAACTTTTTGTAGTGCACTTAAGAAACAGTCATAAAAGTGTTTCTTTCAGCGGTCTTTTTTTCATGAATATTATATTATCTGCAAGTACATTTTTTTTTGTTTGTTTGTGTGTGTGTGTGTGTGTGTGTGTGTGTGTGTGTGTGTGTGTGTGTGTGTGCGCGTGTGTGTGTGCGTGTGTGTAAGAGAGAGAGAAATAGATAGAAGGCTACAACAGGTAGGCTACACTTCATGCTCGGTCTCCTCGATGAATATGATCATGTGACTGACCAAATCAAAAGCAAACTTTAAGGTTTTATAATAGAACAATCATGCAAATTTGCATACTGTATGTCACCCTGAGGAACGATTACTAAATAGTAACCTACAACATATATAAATAGTACCAAAATTTGAGCAGTCAATATCAATTAAAGTGAAATTTCACCATTGTGAATTAAGAATTCATTCCCATGAATTATTAATTAGTTCCTTAATTTTAGTCAAATCATGGCCACATTATACTAATTTGTTCCCCCCATTTATTATTTTGTTTCCTTGTTTTAGTTCAATTGTGGCCACATAAGATGTTTCTTTATTAAAACATTAAATAAAGAACAAATAAATAAATGAAGAGCAGTGAGTGATTTTTTTCTTTCTCTGATGATGTCAATGCTCATGTCAGTGAGCAGCAGGTTTGTCAGGCTGCATTTACTCTCAGCCCTACTGATAATGAAACTGATAACCACCATTGATCCATTTTATTATCAAATTTGTAAAGTATTTTTGCTAAGGCTGGTCCCACACACAGGGCAGGTCACATTTCTGAAGTGATCAATAATCACGTATAGCTGCCCTGTTAGTTCAGGCCAGAGTGGATCAGAACTCTGGCTATGAGAGGTCGTAGGTTGATTAAACAAGTTAATTAGTAAACGTTGCCCTGGGCCTCTAATCACTTAACACTAGCTGTCTCCATTTGACAGATGGCTGGTAGACATTGAGTTGTTAAATGCTACCAATCAGAGGTTGTGCTGGGATGAAAACCAAATCTAAGGGAATCCTTTGTGGAAATATGTATCTTAACTTCAAGGGTGTCATATCACACTATGTCTGAGTATATAATTTGATATTTATCAACAGATTTTAAATCCTATTAAATGTTTGATCCTGTTGACAGATGCTTCTTGTCATTCAGATTCAAAGGTCTTGCACATTTTCTTCTATAATCATCTCTTAAAACTCAATACAGCTATAGACGTTTACGGCAGACTGACAAGGCATCCACATTTTAATGAATGAACAAAGACAGCCAAATGAGATTCGTATAAAAGGTATTTGCATATTTAAATACATTTCTACTGTTTATCTACTCTATAAAGTGTAAACTGAGGATGAGTGATCTGACAGACACCTTGAGTTGTCAATACATAGACACACAAGGTTTAAATAATGCAAAGTGTGTTTGCTCCAGAGGCTTGGGGAGGATTGTTCAATATTCCAGACACAACTCCAATTAGTATTGATGGTGATTCCAGAGCTCTTAGTAGTGTTGTAAGAGGCACATATTCAGCAGAATGTTCTGCTCTTTGCCATACAATCAAAACGAATGGACCAGATGTTGTCCAACACCAAAGATGAAAAACAAGCACCATCAAAGCAACCATATGATAGTAGCCCATGGTGCTCATGCATGATTTTCCAAGTATTCTAAAATCATATGAAGGCAACCTGCTGAAGCTCTGTAATGGCATCCTTTATCCCCATACTCATATTTAGCACATTAAGACTCATCCCACCAGGTTTGATGTGAATGATGACTGGTCTGTGTTTTTCCACAAACTAAGCTTTCATATGGCATTCATATGGCATATGGACTGCTGCTATGAGTTTCACCAATATTTTTCTTTATATTTCTTTATATTAGGTTATTATGTACATACATGTTGACCCCTTGTAATTACATTTAAAGTAC
This sequence comes from Spinibarbus caldwelli, assembly GCA_039654775.1. Taxonomy (NCBI): domain Eukaryota; kingdom Metazoa; phylum Chordata; class Actinopteri; order Cypriniformes; family Cyprinidae; genus Spinibarbus; species Spinibarbus caldwelli. The sequence goes on along the minus strand of CM077222.1, from coordinate 8,830,071 downwards.
TTGCATTTAATTAGCATTTGTTGGAGGGGCATAAATTAACAAAAACGCGCCACAAATTCAATATTTAGGGGCAAAAATTGCCTCTTAATTAAATCAAATGTATTTATTACAGCTGTCACAATTAAAATGAAATATGACAATGAATGGAGTGTCTCTATTCATGAAATTAAATTTAGATCTGCATTAGATTTGTTGCATTAGATTGCCACATTGTTTTTTGTAGCATTGAGCATTATAACCAATCAAACATGTTTATGTTGAGGTTATGAATGCAATGGCCAATCAGAGGCGTTTAAATTACTAAGCACTGAAAATGACAGAATTTTGTAGCATGTGCTCATTCACAGCCTGCATTCTGCATGCTCGGGAATTATCTATTCTTAAACAACAAAATACAGTAAAGATGTAATCAAGAGGTTAATTTTGCAGCTTCATTGATTATAAAGGGTGTTTTGCATAACTTATGCTAGACTAGACTAACGTCATGAACCGACACGTTTGTCAGAATATGACATGATGTTTCCCTAAACACAAAAACATTTCTATATATGTATTCTATTAATCAACAATAATAATTACTATTACAATATCAAGAGCAAAAATACAGCATAATAATTTCTGTCATAGTATTGCAGCCATACCCTGTAATGAGTTCTCTTATCATTTTAAACAGTTTGTTGCTATTGATAACAGTTTAAAGTATTCTGACTGACTGAAGCAATTGGTTAAATTCAAGTAACTTACGTTAAAGACAACCCAGATTTGTTTAATAAGTAACTATAAAAATTCACCTTATGAATATTTTTAAAAAAATGCCCCTGAAAATCAACACCAGGGGGCAAATATTGCCCCTTAATGGAAAAGACCCTGATTTGTATTTACACTTCAGCCCTAATCGTAACCCAACCCTTACCCCAAAACCTAACAACTACAACCCTTACAACCCTAGCCCTAAATGTATCTTTACTCCTAAACCTAACCAAAATCAAACTCATTAGCAGAATATTTTTCAGAATAAAATGTAGTTACACAGTAAATCCATTGCCTTGTTGGTATTTAATGTTATTACATATTAGTTAAGACCACTTTAATAGTTTCTTAGAAATGAACAACTTGTTTTAATCAGTTTCTTACTACTAGTGCTTGCAAGCTTGCAAACCTATCGATTCTATCAGACTTCAGGATCACTTCAGTGAATTTCCAAGTCTGTATGTGGTTGATGTAAAAATATTGATGAAACTAAATTATTGAGGGATGTCAAAACAACGCCCTGACAGGGTCATATATAACTGCTGAAAGAATGTAGATGGTTGTAGTAGAGGACACTGCATGATGTGTTTGGCTCCTTTATGAGGCGTCAGGTTGTTGATGGGAAATATTATAACGCGTCTTCAGCTATAAGACTGCTGTAATATATTAAGAGATAGATCAGCTGTGTGGATCAGATCAAGGTCCCATGAGGCCCCTGAGTACATGTCTTCCATTAAAGTGAGTACTCTGAGTACTCCATCTTCCATTAAATAGGGATAGTTCAGCCAAAAATAAATAATTTGTTGTTAATTTATTCCCCCTCATGCCATCCAAGATGTAGGTGACTTTCTTCAGTAGAACAGTAAAAAAAAAAAAAAAAAAAAACTTGTCCTTAGTGATTCATATAATGCAAGTCAGTCGATGTCCATTTTTGAGAGAGAGAGAAAAAAAAGCAACTCAAAATTATTACCCGTGGCTCCTGATGATATATTGAGGTCTTATAAAGCAAAACCATATGTCTGTGCAAGAAACTTGTCTTCATCTGCTCACCTTTTTTACATAAATAATGCGAAACCATAAAAAACTTTGTTTTCGTCCCTGGGTTCACTAATGTGAATTTCAGCGGCTCATCTGTCTTCAGTCCAAGCCAAACTGTTTCCTCAGTTCAGTGAATGTTGGAGGAACTGGAACTCTGAATGAGTTCATTTATCATCATTTATTGTTAAGATACACAACTATTTTTGGCTCATTTGAGTGACTGTAAGGTGTCTGAAAGTGAACTTTGATTGGGTAACCTATAGATTGCTGCTCGAGCCACGAAATGTTTCAGATAGTTCAGTCAAATTTGAAGAACTGGTTCAACTAGTTCACCAAAAAGAAATGGTTCAAAAGAATTTGTTCATGAAACGGACATCACTCCGGACTGTTTGTTGGAGGCTCTGAATTACAAGTAATATTGTTGTAAATAATGTTGAGTTCCTTCCACAGACTGATTGTTACGCTTCATAAGACTAGTGTTAATTTTGGCAGCCATTTTTAATTTAGTCTTAGTCCTGTCTCAAATGTATGTTTTAGTTATCTGTCACACCCCAGGACTGTTTTGTTGTTTCCCTTCCCCATGTACTCTGTGACCTAGTTTTCCATCTAAGTCTGATTGTGTCATTTGGTTCAGGTGTGTCTCGTTAATTATCCTCATTTGCCAATGTATTTAGTTCTAGTCTGTTCCTGTGTTCCCTCATCTAGTGTTAAAGTTAACGTTGTGTTGCATATGTTACCTGCTGAGAGATTGCCCCCGAGCCAGAGCCCGTGACGTCAGGCCAGGTGCGAGAGCCGGCTACAGTGCTCACCACGGGGGAGAGAAGCTATGGACAGCGAGAGCGCGGAGGGAAGCTCCGCCCACTGCACCATGGCTGAGGGTGAGCTGAGCTCAGTGGACTGTGTATTACCTGCCCTTCTCCCATCATCATCTGCCTGCCCTGAGATCTCTGTCAGTCCTGCTTTGGCTATGAAGGCCGTTTGTGAACTATCTGTTTGCCCTGAATTGTCTGCCTGATGCGACCAGGGAGTTCATTCCCCTGTTGCTGGTGCTCCCGGTGCTGGGAGTGGCCTTATGGTGAGTGTGGGCAGCACACACCGTTCCTAAGCCCTCTGATCATCCTGAACTCCCATCCTCTCCCACCACCTATGCAGCAGTCCTCACTATTGCCACCGCTGTCTCCAAGCAGCCCCTCTGCTCACCCTTAGCCCACTATCTGTGCAGTGGATTCGCAGCGGGTATGCCAGTCTCCATCGGTGTCGTGGATGGAGGATCCCTTGTCTCTGCTTCCAGCCTCAGAGTTCCGGACTCCGCCTCGGCCCTTTGACCCAGCAGCTCCACCATGGCTCCTAGCTCCCTCCTCTCCACCATGGCCCATCAGTCCACCAGGTCCGCTGGGTTCCCTCGTCCCTTCGGCTCCGTCTTGATCAGTCGACGACCATCCGCCGCCTCGGGACTCCACTCATCCGGCTACACCTCATCCCACCGGCACTGTCAGGCTCCTCCTTCCCCCCGGCTCCACCTTGGTCCTCCATTGCTCCGGCTCCACCGCAGCCTTCCGGATTCCTGCCTCCGCCTCGGTCGCCGGAGCCATCTGCTCCACCCTTGGCCCTCCAGATCCTCAGTGTCACCCTGGCTCACCGGCTCTTCGTCTCCGCCTCGGGCTCCACCACTACCTGCTCCACCGCTGTCACACCCCAGGACTGTTTTGTTGTGTTTAACCTTCCCCATGTGCTTTAAAAAGATATATTGCTCTTCATTAACTGTAAGCCATTCTATTCGCCGCAGGAGTTTTGCTTGTTCATTCTCGCGAGTGTTTACATTCCTCCGCAAGTGCATGTGAGCCTTGCTTTACAGAAACTCGCTGATCTGATCACAAAGACTTAGCAACAACACCCAGACTCTGTTTTAATCATTCTAGGGGACTTTAATAAAGCAAATCTCTCCCGTGAACTGTCACAATACAGACAGCACATTACATGTCCCACCAGAGACAGTAATATACTGGATCACTGTCACACAGCAATGAAAGATGCATATCACTCTGTCCCACAGGCAGCTTTGGGGCTCTCTGATCACTGTTTAGTTCATCTCATACCAACCTACAGGCAGAAACTGAAATCAGCTAAATCTGTATTAAGGACTGTAAAAAAGATGGACTAATGAAGCAGAGCGGGATTTACAAGCTTGCTTCCACCTCACTGATTGGACTGTTTTTGAAGCTGCTGCCACCAATCTGGATGAGCTCACAGAGACTGTAACATCATATATCAGTTTCTGTGAGGATATGTGCATTCCTACCGGGTCTCATTTAACCTACAACAATGACAAACCATGGTTCACTGCAAAACTCAGACAGCTCTGTCAGGCCAAAGAAGATGCTTGCAGGAATGGGAACAGATTCTTGTATAAACAGGCCAAATACACAAGGAGATCAGAGTGGCAAAGAGGAATTATTCTGGAAAGCTAAGGAACCAGTTCTCTTCCAGTGATCCTACTTCAGTGTGGAAAGGTCTGAAAGACATCACCAATTTCAAGACACCATCCCCCAGCACTGTGGAGAATCAACAACTGGCAGACAATCTGAATGATTGTCCTCTCCCCACTGCTCTTCTCCCTCTACACGAACGACTGCACATCTAAAGACCCCTCTGTCAAGTTCCTGATGTTTGCAGATGACACCACAGTCATCGGCCTCATTCAGGACGGTGACGAGTCTGCCTACAGACAAGAGGTTAAGGAGCTGGCTGTCTGGTGCAGTCTTAACAACCTGGAGCTTAACACGCTCAAAATTGTGGAGATGATCGTGGACTTCAGGAGAAACCCCCCTGCTCTCCTCCCACTCACCATCATGAACAGCACTGTGACTCCAGTGGAGTCATTCAGATTCCTGGGCACCACAATTGGTAACTGTCTGGTTCAGCTCAGCTACCAAATCTGACCTCAGAAGACTACAGAGGGTAGTCTGGACTGTTGAGCAAATCATTGGTACAAGCCTCCCTACTCTCCAAGAACTGTACTTATCCAGAGTGAGCAAAAGGGCTGGCAAAATCACTCTGGACCCCTCACATCCAGCACACTCCCTCTTTGAACTGTTGCCGTCTGGTCGACGCTACAGATCTCTGAGCACCAGAACAGCCAGGCACAGGAACAGTTTCTTCCCTCAGGCAATCCATCTCATGAACACTTGACAATAAATGTGGAATGCACAACGCTATTATACATTATTTATTTAATATACATACTTATTTACATTTCAAATTTGCACATATCATACTTGTACATACATAATTGTCTATATTGTATATTGTGTTTTTGCTATTTTGTACATTGTCTATTTTGTATATTTGTATATTATTCTTTTTATTATCTGTGTCCTGTCACTGTCATTCTGTTGCACTGTGGAGCTTCTGTCACTATAACAAATTCCTCGTATGTGTAAACATACATGGCAATAAAGTTCATTTTCTTTCTCTCTCATTCTCATTCTCAAGTTTGATATATAAATCCTACTTAGATATATAGTGATGTGAATCCTATAGTGTACACCTGCGTGCATTCAGTATAGTCACACAAAGCGATTTATAAATACTATGTATAAAATCACAACTTCCAGTGATAAAATCGCTAAATGTGGACTATATTATTGCACAGATCTTCATATAAAGTTGGATGTATAAGTATGTCCAGCTTTATCCGCATACATACAGTTTAGTAGCATAGGGCAATATACCGTATACTATATATGCTTGACTGTTAGTATTATCTCAAAATGTAACTACATTCCCAGCTAACAAATGTCACGGTTGGTTTTGGGTTTTGTTGGTGTTCTTGTCTTTTGCTTTGTATTCATGCTTTTAATTTAGTTTCCTGGTTTGTCATGTGCTACCCTTGTCTGTGTGTTATGTTCTGATTGGTTCCTTGGTTCATGTGTCATTTTCTCAGTAGGCTTGTTCGACTTCATGCGGTGCTGCAAAGATCGGCTGCCGCCTGACAAAAGCAATGCATTCTGGTTAGAACATTTGTCCGATTTTGATCGGTGCTGCAGCCACCTTACGATCGCATGTTCCATCAAAGTACCGCGAGAGCAAACCGAGACCAGCCGCCTCGGTCAGGCACTACAGTTGCTCAAAATCGGCTGCAAAAGCCTTCATGATGACACACTTTATTCTCACTGGTTAGATTCTGTGATGACAAGCACAAGGTGTGTTGCATGTTTATTCTAACAATTCAATTCTAATAATGCTCACAAAATTTGTGTTTTTATAACAGTAAAAGATTTTTTAGTGTAGTCGCACTGTTATCTTGAGTAATTTTTATCAAAAACACTGATAAACGCATATATACCCACACTTTATTGGTGTTTAGTAGCCTATATGTTTATGCTGAACTTTATTCTTGAACAGATGACGCTGTATTAAGCAGTATATAAAAAGTGTTTCTGTTGCTCATAAAAACGTTTCTGTGTATTTGACAAATATTGTTTTTATTTCACTTTATCTGTGATAAGAGTTTGCAAACACCGTGCGAGCACCACTACCGGGAGCAGAAAATGTCCGAATCGGCGTCTCCGCTTTTAATTCCCCCCAACTGAAAGTGGCTTTGGGTGTTTGGATTTTGGATTTCACTGTGTTTAAATAAACTGCACTTGGGTTCATCACAACTCGACTTCAGTGGACATTTGTTACAACAAATATATCTTCTGAGAACATTTTGCTAACATTCACATTAAGTTAAATGAATGTTCAAAGGGTCCAAAAAACAAAATCATTCATTCATTCACTCACTCACTCACTCACTCTCTCACTCACTCACTCACTCACTCTCTCACTCACTCACTCACTCACTCACTCACTCACTCACTCACTCATTCATTCACTCATTCATTAATTCACTCATTCACTCACTCACATTAAGGGAACATTCTTTTTTTATTATTTAGCAAAGATTATGGGAATGTTACTTTTGGGTGGACTGTGAATGTTCAGAAACAAGTAGTAACATTTAAATAAATAAATATCCAACTAAAATATTTAGAAAAAAAAAACAAAAACAAAAACATGAACATATAAATAATATTTTTTTCTTACATTTTTGTTCTAAAATTTTGAAAATATTATTAAAGACCAGAGAACTTTGAACAAACATCATATTAATGCTACTGGAAGGACAGTGTGTTACAGTGTGTATTGTGTAAAATGTTCTACAATTACGTTTGACTTTATTTGGTGGAGAATGCAGACACGATGCCCATAAGCCAGCCCTGCATCAGTTAATGCAACACAAGAGCCTCCACACCACTGCATTTATGATGCCTTTTGGTCATGTTTAGAGCTCAACAGTGACCAGCCACATCCATTTTTTATTTTGTTTATTTTATTTATTTATTTTTTTGGTGGGGGGGGGGGGAGCCAGCAGCACATTTTGCCAAATATCCATTTTTGTGTTGCACAGAAGACAGATGGGTTTCACTAAATGGGTTTCAAACAACATGGCAGAAGTTTGCCTTTAATGCCTTTAAGGATCTCAACATCACCCTTTAGTCATCCACTGTCAACACCACAGCCAACACTATCCATCTTCTCTCATCCCTCCATCCAGCGATGTGAAAAACCCATCTATTACAGCTTCTGTGCAATTACAGTGTGGCAATGAGGGGACAGAGATACGCGTGTCAGGACCAGTTTCTGTAATGACAGAGGCACGGAAACGTGCACATCCTGCAAGTCTTTGAAATGCAGCGCATATTTTGCTGCAGTAATTTAAGGTGCCTTCAAGGTAACAGTCTGCATATTCACCTGCCTCATGGTCATGCTAATAATTTTATGAGTATTGACCATGTTTCCTGATTCCCAGACTGAAGTATCACTCTGCTATGTGAAGCGTGTTCTGTTTACGCTTCGCAAAAAAAGCTTTTCCCTTCTCATTTTTCAAGTGAAATTGATACTCAGAAATTTGTGGAGAGCAGTAATATGAAATAATACAGGAGATGCCTTGGAGGAAATCTTTAAATGAAAACATGACAGAGGAAGAGAGACTCCTTTCCTTTAAGCGGAAACAGCCCATCCATCACAATGAAAGTCCAGGACACCCTTCGGTGAGATGAATAACTACACGTTTCACTTTAGTGACATACAACACGTGCACCAGACACACACGTACACTACATTCAGACATTACTGCATGAACAGTGGAAATATCCCTGTGGAAAGTGTTTTGACAAACCTTCATGTTGAAGTTATTTATAATCTTACAAGTTCAGCTTTCCTTCTAAAGCTATACATCTGAAATAATCTTGAACATCAAATGAATATGAAGGATGTATAAATCAAGAGTCTGTGCTTTCCAGGCAGTAGTGAAGCAATTAGTTTAACCACATTTCTCAGGAGCGAGGTGATAAAGTCACTATTTTTTAAGCTACTTTAACAGTTCAGTAATTTTCAAGCATTTTTAGAAACGCCTGTTCAGTATTTTCTCTCAGTCTTTCACCTGTTTTAAAATGAACTCCAGATGCCTGATTCACAAATGAATTAATGAACTGATCTTTTAATGACTTCTAAGTTGACAAATAATAAGAGTAAACAGGATACCTTAGAAATCAGCGAACAAAAAGAGAGCCGATGAAGTGGAATATATACCTGGATCAATTGAAACCAAATCTGCAGACCACAACAATAAAGTAGGTCTTTGTTCAGTTCATCTCCTGCAGTTTATGAATTACTCTATGCTGCAGGTAAAGACATTTCAAAGACCAAAGAGAAACAGGCTTTTTGGACATTTTGAGAAACATACGCTAGTTATGTTTCATAAGACATTTCTAATACATGTTGTATTTGGTCCTACACAAAATAAGAAGTAGCCTAAATGCATTAAGCTACTTTTGGCTTGTAGTTTTTAGTTTCTCTAATGGAAAGTGTTCATCTCATCTTTCTGTAGAGTAGTTGGTGGTTTAGCAGTGGATCTCTTAGCTTAGACTTCTTGCAGTCTGCTGAACAGTATTTCTAGGCTGAACTAGAAATGTTTCATTCTACTGGTTACATTTTGATGGATTTCCCAAATCCGTCAGTGTTTAGATCTGAGTTCTCTCCAAATCTTTCTCCAGCCTCCACACGCTGTCAATGGAGCGACACACGTCCCGAGGCTCGTTTCATAAGACTGTTATTTTTTAAGAGATGCACAGGCTGCTGTATATCGACAGTGCTGGAGTCAGATGTACTGATGCTTTGCAGTGACAGATATCGACTTTCAGAAACTCTTCTTTTTTTGTATGATTACATCTTACGTAAAGGAATAGTTCACTCAAAAATGATTCACCTTCAGGACATCCAAGATGTAGATAAGTTTGCTGCTTCATCGGATTTGGGGAAATATAGCATTTCATCACTTGCTCATCAATGGATCCTCTGCAGTGAATGGCTGCCGTCAGAATGAGAGTCCAAAGAAAGTCCAAACAGTCCAAAACTGCTCTAAACAAATATGTGGGTGCATTTTGATATGAGAGGACAACAGGAGATGGACTTTTACACCGCAGGAAGCGTTGTTAAGAATTATGGACTCATATTTTAGCAATGGTTTGAAGTTAAAAATGTCTTGATGGATTTTGCAATCTTTAAAAGATGTTAATTGATGGACTGGAGTGGTGTGGACTACTTGTGGATTATTGTGATGTTTTTATCAGCTGTTTGGACTCTCATTCTGACGGTATCCATTCACTGCAGAGGATCCATTCCTGAGCAAGTGATGTAATACGACATTTCTCCAAATCCGATGAAGAAACAAACTCATCTACATCTTGGATGGCCTAAGTTTTCTTTTCTTTTTTTTTTTTTTTTTTTTTTGTTGTTGTTGATGTGCAACATTATTGTTTATTATGCATGTTGCAATTAACCTAGTAAAAAAAAAAAAAAAAAAAAAAAAGTGCCATGCTTTATTTTAAATACATATAAGACTAAAGACTTACTGATATAAAATTATTATTAATGTACTAATCATAAATGTATATGCATGGAGCCCATTTCAGAATGCCGTAGTTTTTCTTCAAGCAAAGAAGAACTTCCTATTTTTGTCTTTTGAGTTTGAGATTTCATGAGATTTCACCCATCTGGCCTAGTTGATGTTCTTCACCATGTGTATGCATTCAGTTCTTGGTAAAAATATACCAATTTCCTAAATTGCATCACATTTGTGTAACTAGCACCTTTTATCAGGTTCAGATGTTAAATGAAGTCTGAAATGGACACACAGAGCAAAGCCCACAGCCAAGTTATTTAAACACAGAAGTATGCAAATTTGCTTCGCTTCAGTAGTCTAGTACAGATGTACACTCTCACAACACACTTGTTCATTTCTTCTAGTTGGAGGTAATAGTTAAAGTACACAGCCACGGGCAGTCAATACCGCTCGACTGTTTGCTTTGATGGCACTTCTGGGCTTTAATGCTGTAGGAATACATAGCATCGCTTCATACACAGAAGAGTCCCAGAGACGCCAGCCGTGGGTTTATCTTTATATCAACAAGAGAGAGAAAAGGGAGCTGAGAGTTATTCTGAGAGGCATTTTGGGTTTTATGTCATGGATACGGCTCAGAGAATTCTCATGCATATAATGTTTATAATGTTTGTTTGGTTAGAGGGCTTTCTGAGGGGAGCGTTAGTGCAGTTTCAATGTGCTTTCTTTTACTTTATCAGCTAACTTGTAATAATGATGATATTGCATTTGGCTGTTTTTTCATTAAAACACACACAGCAGTAAAAATGAACATTCACATGAATTTAATAGCAGATTATAATTCTGTTGGCATTACGGTAAAATGAAATAAGAGCTGGTCATTGTGGTCAGCTTTCATGTTATCAAAGAGGCTTCAAGTAAAAAGATGACTTCTCAATAATGGGACAATGTCAAAGTGCTGAATGCCTGTACCCTAGTGGGAAAAAAAAAAAAAAATACAAAAAATGTATTTGAAATACATTTATTTTGTGCTAAGTATACTGCGAATACATTTACATATTTATGTGCTTAATTAAAAAATACTCTTGCATTTGTACTTTTTGTATACTAAACTGGTATACTTAAAGTATGCTTAATTGGAACAACTACTTTTATGCATCATATTAAGAAATATACATTGTGCTATAAAGAAATACTCCAAATTAAGTTTAAATTAGCTATTTGTGGAGTTGTTTGTTTTTGGTCACCACATCACAGCGTCTGCAAAATCCCTGACAAGTACAAGATGTATATCTGAAAAATATGTAATCTGAGCAAGTATGAAAAAAAGCTCTAATTTGTTATAGCCAATTTTTTTTTTTTTTTTTTTTTTTAATCAAATTATATTTATGGTTCAGTTCAAAGACAAAGTAAAAAGATTATTGGACGTAAAGACCATATACCGTACTTAATATATTTTCTTTAGACATAAGCCAAAATGATACTTCGTGTACTCTGAGAAAAAATAAATAAATAAATAAATACTAATTCATTGAATTTACTTTTTTTTTTTTTTAAGGTAAGTGGTTGCAATCAATTTATTTTAGCTACATTTAAATAAACAAATTTAGTTGACTAACTTTTTTTTATTATTATTAAATGTAGCTAAAATAAATTGTTTGGAACCATTTACTTTAAAAAAAATAGTATGTTTTTTTTTCAGTTTAAGTCAATATAAAATATGGTTTGGCTTTTTACAACTTAATTTCACCATAAACAAAACCTTAATTAGCTATAATATGAAAGCAGATTTCTTTCTTTCTTTCTTTCTTTCTTTTAATAAAATTTGTGAAGTCAGTAAAGCTAGTCATCATGTGTTGTGCATATCAACAACACTCTGGTTTCCAGCAAGTGTGAAGAGTGTTATTTGCTTTTATACAAACTAAAGAAAACTATAATTGCTACAGCACATTTTTTGGATGCTTCTGACATGTAAGGAAATAAACTGACTACTGGTTGTTGTTATCATTTGTTCAATAACCTGCTGCTTTATCAAGAATTAGTTGATGCTTACTGTAAGTTTTCACATGAGCCAGAAACTGAAGACATACAAGCCTCTAGAACCATGTGATTATATAATAGAATGCAACCAAAAGCCTTCATTGTAAATGTGATTGTGATATGTTGTGTTTTATTGTGCATGCAGTTATCTCTGCAGCATGCCTTAACTAACAGTATATAGTAAGTACATTACCATGTATTAATCAGATGGTATGTTGGAAAGGTATGTATGTTTATAATAACTGATTTATTACAACTGAAGGAAATGACCAAGACTTTAAATTCTTTATTTTCTGTTCTTTAAAAGTGCTCAGAAATAAAAAAGCTGGCATTGAGTGTTAAACAGATCACTTGTGAAATTCTTTTCCATGTTTTGTTCTTTCACATATTCATACTGTGAATCAAGAATGGTTTCTGCTGCAAGTCTTTATTCATATTGTCTTTCTTTCAGCTCTTGTTTCTTGCTGCATTTACAATAGTAGAGAGTGTTTACTAGGACACGATTGAGACCCAGTCAGGATTTTGTGTGTGTGTGTGTTTTATTATTATTATTATTATTATTATTTTTAAATCCAACATAGTCTGCTTAAAAATAAATGCATTAAACGAGTTGTGGTCCAACTCTTTATTTATCCAGCTAAGCTGTTTGTGTCTAACTAAGCTCTCTGATTTACACTCCTTTGTGTTTCTTTACCCATGAGAATTCAGAAAAACAGCTTTTTCTTGGCCATGCACAAGACAACATGTCATCATTTTTATTTAAATCAATTACCCAAACTAAAAAGCTACAACATGTGAGAAACAGGACATACTGGCTGCATATTATTCCAAGAGGATTCCTTCGCTCAAAAGGTACATTATTGGCACAATGATGGCAAAATCATGGTTTGATGGGTTGTTTTGGATTAAAACATCTCCCAAATGTAAATGTCATTTTTCACCATTTGTTTGGTCATTTGCATACATACTCATACACATATATATTTATTTATATTTTTAGTACTTATTTGTTTGAATGCACAGTTAAATGGTCACATGTAACACACCGAATTAAATGTAAAATTTTGAAGTAGAACAGAGATAAGAGATAAGTTTGCTTTGGGAGAACCTTCTTGTGGGAACGCAAAAGTTTCAAGAGTGAACGTGAAAGCATAGATTTTTCTTCCAACTCTAACAAGTTATTACCTCTGTTTTTGCTCTGCCAAAAGAAATGCTACTGTTCCAAATTTGAGGGCAACAGTGTTGTGTTGTGACATCAGCTCTATGCAGCTGCCTTAACACAGTGCCTTCATGTTATGTGTTTATAGTTGATAAAAAGATGTGGAGTGCCATGACAAGAGCAGCACTAATGCATCATTTATTTTCACAGAAATTTAGAAACTTACTTAGAAACTTACCTTGAACTTCAACACAATTTGTTTGCTGCCTTGCAAGTATTGCCATTTCTTCCAGGAAATTCAAATGTGGAGAATTATTAAAAAAATAAATAAAAAAATGTAGTTACAATATTAGTGTCTTTAACAACTTATGTCAAAAAAAATAAAATAATAATAATAATAATAAAATAATAATAATAATAATAATAATAATAATAATAGTTGTTGTTGTTGGATACATCTTATTGTGTTCATGTTGCACTGCACTTTTGTTGCTATTGAGGTGACACAAACTTCAGGAAGGAAAGGAAACATGACATTTCTTCGTAAGATTCACCCAGATGTAATATCTGCTGACTTATTGGACTTTGTAAGCATTGACCTTTTGTAGTGACTGTAAATTGAGCTGTAAGCATTTAAGCATTTCTGTGATATTATGGTATAGATTCAGTGTATCCTCTAAAGTCACATGAGACCTGAGCTTGTTTTTTTCTTCGATGTTTCTCTGAAAAACAAACAATTAGTGCCTTTGCATACAGAAATTATTCAACACATTTGACAAGAATTAATGCAGACCGCAGTAGTCAGTGCATTGCTAAATCAAATTCACATATATAAATACATGATTCACAGTATTAAATCTGCTTACACTGTTAACCTTGTTAAAAGGTTCTTCCGCAGTTTACTTTGCATTTGATGTCAAATAAAGTGTGAACCCCTAGGGTCCTGTTTAATGTTTAACTCCAACTGTTAGTTCATGTCTCCATTTGGAGGAAGTTTACCTTAAGGAACACTAGTAAAATGGTTGGGGGAAAACCTGTAGCCAGATAAACGGTTATTGAACATTTGTCTTTTTTTTTTTTTTGTAATTGGAGTGATGCTGTTTTATTTGGCAAATAAATTGTTAAAATGGATTTATTCTTATTTCCACTGAAATCATTATCTCTGGCTTATATTTGAACACAGCAGTAGTGTAATGAGTCAGAGTGAGGATCCATTTGCAGCTTTAATAAAAGATAACAGTTGTACAGGCAGTGGTCAGTAACGGCAACAAGGATGTCAGAGGAGAGGCGAGAGCAGAGTATCAAGGCAGGCAAGAGGGTCAAAAGGCAGGCAGAGAACAATCCAAAACGAGAGAAACAGTCCAGAGTCAAAACACAATAATCCAACAGAGAAAGATGAGAATGCTCAGAAATGTCAGCCAGGGCAATACAAGACTTTGCGATGAATGTGTGTGTGAGTGTGGCTTAAGTAGTCTCATAAATGAGCATCAGGTGGACTAGCAATCAGAGTCCAGTTACGGATGATGGGAGATGGAGTTCGGAGAGAGAGAAGTCAATACTCGGGTGATGGTGACCTCTGGTGACGATCAGGGGGAACCACAGAAGCCGGATTTATTACAGAGCCCCCACCCCGCGAGCGGCTCCTGATGTGAGAAGGCAAACGACGCCGGGGTCTTCCACGAGGACGAGGGGCCGGTTTGTTCAGATGGGACCGGTGAAAGTCAGTGGTCAGTGATGGGTCAAGAATGTCCCTGGCATCAACCCAGGACCTTTCCTCCGGTCCGTACCCCTCCCAGTCAACGAGATATTGCAGAACTCCTGCCTGGCGCCGGGAGTCTAGAATCTCCTGAACCTGATATGCCTCCTCACCGTCAATGATGAGGGGAGGGGGGCCCTGGTTCCGGACCTCGTCTAGGTCGTCTGCCCTTCTCGGAGCACCAGCGGCCTTGAGCAGAGAGACATGAAAAGTGGGTGAGATACGATATTGAGGTGGTAAAGCTAAACGATAAGAAACAGGAGTTATTTGTTTAATGATTTTGAATGAACCCACGTACCTGGGACTCAGTTTACGACAGGGTAGTCGGAGCCGAAGTTCCCGAGTGGAGAGCCAAACCCATGATCCCGGGACATACTCAGGGTTGGGACGTCGGCGACGGTCAACTTGTTCCTTCTGTCTTCTGACAGCACGTTGGAGATGAGTATGGGCCTCATTCCAGGTAATTTCACTCCTCCTTAGCCAATCATTGACTGCAGGTAATTCTGAAGGTTCCCCTGACCATGGAAAGAGAGGCGGTTGGAATCCAAGTACGCATTGGAAGGGTGTGAGTCCAGTAGATGGCTTGCGAAGTGAATTTTGTGCATATTCTGCCGAGAAGAGATATCTGCTCCAATCAGCCTGATTACGGTGACAGTATGATCTTAGAAAGCGAGTGATCTCTTGATTGAGGCTTTCAGTTGTCCATTAGATTCAGGATGATAGCCAGAGGTAAGGCTGGAGTCAGAGTAGACGAGAATGTCATCCATGTAGATGACCCATCTACTGAGCATGTCACGGAATACATCATTTATGAATGCTTGAAAGACTGAGGGACTGTTGACAAGCCCAAACGGCATAACCCAGTACTCGTAGTGCCCAGACGTGGTGGAGAAAGCCGTTTTCCACTCATCCCCTTCTCTGATGCGAATTAAATTGTAAGCATTGCGTAGGTCGAGCTTAGTGTAATATTTGGCTGAACGGAGCTGTTCGAGAGCTGGAGGGACCAGAGGCAGGGGGTATCGGAATTTAACTGTTATATCATTTAACCCTCTATAATCAATACAAGGCCGAAGAGTCCCCTCTCTCTTCTTGACAAAGAAGAATCCAGCAGACGTAGGAGACTTGGATGGAACAATGAAGCCTTTAGCTAGTTCCTCCTCTCTATACAAGTTCTCATGGACTCAGTTTCTGGTTGTGAGAGAGGAAAAATTCGACCCTTGGGAGGTGTGGTGCCTGGGAGTAGCTCGATGGCACAGTCGCTGGACCGATGTGAGGGAAGTTGAGTAGCTTTGGCCTTGCTGAATGCTTCAGCTAGATCAGCATAGACTGAGGGAATGTCGGTTGAGTGCAAGGAATCCATCTTGACGGTGGCTGCTTCAATTGACAATGGTTCTAACATCTGAAGACACTGTGTGAAACATTTGGCTGACCATTGAGTGATCTGACCCGCCGTCCATGAGATCTGGGGCTCGTGTAGTTGAAGCCAGGGGAGTCCAAGAACAACTGGGTTGTTGGGAGCTTGTATGATAAAGAAACGAAGGATTTCTGAATGCATGACGCCGGTGGTTAAGCAGATGTCATTGGTGATGTGCTGGACCTGACCAGCAGCCAGAGGTCTCCCGTCTACTGCTGCCACTGCCAATGGAGATTTACAGGGTATGAGAGGAAGGTCATGAATTTTTGCAAAGTCAGCATCAATAAAATTTCCTGCAGCTCCAGAATCGATTAAGGCAATTGTCTCAATCACGCCATCAATAAAGGCTAGTTTAACAGGCACTTTGACATTTAGATGAGTGAAATGACCGACTCACTGCAGAGGAAGCATGCTGTTTGGGTCTGGTTGGACAGGAGATTTTCACATGACCGGCCTGGCCACAGTAAAGACACAGATTTTGACGATACTGGCGAGCCCTTTCCTCAGGAGAGATGCGTGTGTGTCCCACTTGCATGGGCTCTGGAGGGCTTAGTGAACAAAGTAGAACTCCTGCTGGGTCTCCTGGAGCAAATCATATTGTCGATGCGAATGGCAAGATCAATCAGTTGATCCAAGGTCTTTCCCTCGTCTCGACAAGAGTTCAGTCTGCAACTCCAAGCTAAAACCCCTGCGAAAATGCAGCTTTAAAGGATCATCAGGCCATCCTGTTTGTGCAGCCAGTGTGCGAAAATCCAGAGCAAACTCCGCTGCTGTATCTTTCCCTTGTTTCAATGTGAGAATCTGTTCACCCACTCCATCTCCTCCCTCAGGGAGATCAAAAACCACTCGAAAGCACTGCAAAAAAAATAAATAAATTCAAACGAAGTAAAGGCTGGACGATTGAAATCCCACACTGCAGTAACCCAGTCTAATGCTTTACCAGTCAAGAGAGAGCACAAAAAAAAAGCAATACGACTTTCTTCAGTGGGATATAACACAGGTTGTTGTGAGACAAACAAGGAGCATTGTAGCAAAAAACCCTTACATTTAGCTGGAGTGCCGTCGAATTTCTCCAGGTAAGCTAAGCGAGGACTGGCCATGGAGTGACTCGGAGGCGGTGCTTGAGGGGCTGGGTCCACTGGTAGTGATGATGGGGCAGACTCAGATGGAGATAGCCATAATGCTTGTAAAGTCGTTACCAGCTCCTCCGTGAGAGACATGAGGCATGCTAGCTGTTGTTGATGAGTAACCAGCACGTTGGCCTGAGCACTTTGGTAGACTGCTGCTGGATCGAGTTCTGGCGAAGTCTTCTGTAATGATGAGTCAAAAGAGTGGGGATCCATTTGCAGGTTTAATAAAAGATAACAGTCGTACAGGCAGTGGTCAGTAACGGCAAAAAGGATATCAGAGGAGAGGCGAGAGCAGAGTATCAAGGTAGGCAAGAGGGTCAAAAGGCAGGCAGAGAACAATCCAAAATGAGAGAAACAGTCCAGAGTCAAAACACAATAATCCAACAGAGAAAGAAGAGAACGCTCAGAAATGTCAGCCGGGGCCATACAAGACTTCACAATGAATGTGCGTGTGAGTTTGGCTTAAGTAGTCTCATAAATGAGCATCAGGTGGACTAGCAATCAGCGTCCAGTTACGGGGATGATGGGAGATGGAGTTCGGAGAGAGAAGTCAATACTCGGGTGATGGTGACCTCTGGTGACGATCAGGGGGGAACCACAGAAGCCAGATTTGTTACAAGTAGACTGGTCATCAGACTATCATTTAGTTTGAAGGAACTATCATTTAGTTATGAGAAAACAGCAGGCAATAAAATTTTACCCTGCAAAATATACTCTATTATTTATTGATTTTTTTATTTATTTAACAGCCTATTTAACCTCTTTTTGTTTATTTAAAATAATTAAATAAATAATATACAATAATAAACAATATAGTCGGATATAGTGAGAACATGGAGGACAAAACAACTCAATTAATCAGCTCAGTCAAAAGTAAGATGAAATTCTGATATTTTGTAATGGAAATTAACGAGATCTTAAAAACAAGTTTAGCAGATACTTATAAAACATTATATAAATATCAGTTGTCACTCTATATCTCCAATAATATGTCTTAGTAAGGTGATATTTAAATGATCTAAACATATAATGCAATGCAATCTAATGACTGAGAGATGAAGAAATAAATGTTCCTCAAAAGATCTGAGATGTTCTGGTGGCTTCCTTAAAACATTCCTTTAAAAAAATGATGTCTCGATAATCATGTAAAGCCAAGCTGCTTCAGTCCAGTAAATGTTCATCTGGAAATATTAATAAAAGTTATTCTTACGTTTACTTGAAAAAAATCAGTAAAGATTTGACAGCAAAAAAGCCTCCGAAATTTGTGTATCAAATATGATACAATACGCCTTTTAGAGTTAATGGCATTAGTTAAACTCGCAACCTCAGACTACAACCAGTTTGTGACCGTGAGACATCAGAT
Source organism: Spinibarbus caldwelli (assembly GCA_039654775.1). Taxonomy (NCBI): domain Eukaryota; kingdom Metazoa; phylum Chordata; class Actinopteri; order Cypriniformes; family Cyprinidae; genus Spinibarbus; species Spinibarbus caldwelli. Next base: position 8,811,476 of record CM077222.1, on the reverse strand, counting down.
CCCTAAAGATTTGGGTAAGAAATTACCTAGAACAATCAAATACCCATATTAAGATTGCATCTCAAATGATGATCGTTATATTACTTGAGTGTCAACTTAAATTTATGGTCTTGTGAATTTAAGTAGGATTAAATAGTAGAGGTGTCAAGGTAATTCTAATCTAAATTGAATAGTTTAAAAGATTTGTCTGGAAGCATGAGAAAAGAAAATCATGCAGGAGTTTTTCACTGCTCTGTTGGATCTGGTTGTTCAGTTTAGATCAGTTTCATAATTGATAGTGTTCATTTTAAACTCTTTGCTTTGAGATATGAGTTCAGTGATGGCATCAGTGCTGTTGAGGTCAAACAGTTTCCTCACATCCTTGAAGTAGCCGTTTGATTGGACTTTTTCCTTTTTTGGCACAGAACAAGGACGAGACCTAGTGAGAGATCAATAGGCAATATTCTATTGTCAGTACATGCTGCTGCTATTTGTGACATCTCAAGTGCTTTCGATCTCCAAATGTGTAAATAAAATGAAGAAAGTGAGATGGAGCAAGAGTGAGATCTTCAAATTAAGTCAGAAATGATCGAAATGATGTTGTTTTTGGCTGTAACACTAACACATTTTACATTTGATCACAGCAACTTTGGTGCATAATGCTGGCCAGCACTGATTTGCTCTTTAATATCAAGCAAAAACATATATATATATATATATATATATATATATATATATATATATATATATATATATACACATACACAGGTGCATCTCAATAAATTAGAATGTCATGGAAAAGTTCATTTATTTCAGTAATTCAACTCAAATTGTGAAACTCGTGTATTAAATAAATTCAATGCACACAGACTGAAGTAGTTTAAGTCTTTGGTTCTTTTAATTGTGATGATTTTGGCTCACATTTAACAAAAACCCGCCAATTCACTATCTCAACAAATTAGAATACTTCATAAAACCAATAAAAAGAAAAAAAATAGTGAATTGTTGGCCTTCTGGAAAGTATGTTCATTTATCGTATATGTACTCAATACTTGGTAGGGGCTCCTTTTGCTCCAGTTGATACTGTTCTTTGCTGGCTTTCTCTGTGTAATGTATTCGTTTTTTGAATCACCAGGGAAATAAAATCATTAGGCTACAATTAATATGCCTATGTTTTTATTAAATTGTGATCACCTTAAATACATTTTCCGTCGTATTAAAAACATTTCATGACGTGACACCCATTTAATTGCCTAAAAAGACGGATTTATGATGTGCGTTGTTAACAGATCACACTAACATTAGGTTAGGTTATAACCTTTCCCTGGAGAGAAAAAAAGTTTTCAAAAGCATCCCCCCTCTGCTTTTTTTTTTCACAAATCGCACCCTGGCCATGATTATTCTACTCTGTTAATTAAAAAGCCGTTTATATGCATATCCACTACGAGAAGCATACATGCAAGAGGCTGACATTTAGCTGAACATATACTTGTTTAATTATTGCACTTAGCCTACATTTTTAAAAAAAATTATTTGATTGTGGCAATTAACATTTTATTTTAAAACCTTTATTTGAATATGGCAACAAAATATTGCGCTCCACAATATTTCCAACAATCAATCTCTGACAGAGACCCCTATCAGCCAATCACTGTGTGCATATTTAGTAAGTAAGCTGACGTCATTCTTAGCAACAAGGTCAACCCCGCCCTTACTCTTAGCTTAAGATTTCTCTCTTTTCCTTAGTAAAAGTTTGTCTCAGCACCTTTGTGAATAGGTTTTAAGAGAAAACTCTTAGATAAAAACTTTTACTGCTACTTAGGAGAACTCTTAGTGCTAAGATAAAATGTTTTGTGAATACGGGCCCCGGGTGTGTACTGGGTGGTCTAATGTTGTCAAAGTCTGCATATCTTCCACAAAATACTCAGCCATGAGTCTCTTCACTTCTCTGATTGAGAGAAACGTAATTTCTGCTAATTTATCTTGCCCGCACTCTTGTCCGCCGCATTCTTTCTCCTCTCCAACCCTGCAGCTCTCTCAGTTAGCTTAGTGTTAGCATGGCACTGGTCCAGGTGCTTCTTCAAGTTACTCATCCTATTTCTCGAGGTAGAGGGTTCCCTCTGTGTCGCACATACAGTAAATTGCACTTGACTATTCCTAGCTTCTTGTACTTTTTTTTTATGACAAACTGAAAATAATGGGAGTATGTCCATCTGGCAAACGTAGAATCCATCTCTGCAGTCATTTCAACCATCAAATTTCTAGCAATAGAAACTAGACATACTTTTTTTACACGCAAATGTTTTTCTCTAGTGCTGGAAAGTCTCGAGATGTTGGTAAATTCCTAAAAAACTAACACCACTTAATTTTGGCTTTAAGTGAGTTGTTGTAAGGTGTGTTACTGAGATTGTAATGGGTATAATATTACTGCAATTTTATTAGTAATGCGTTATTTTACTGCGTTATAGCAAAAAGTAATATATTACTGTAATGGCGTTAATATTGAAATTCATTACTCCCAACACTGTAAAGTTATATAAATGATTAACCTTGTGAAAAGGTGTGCTTAAAGGGTTAGTTCACCCAAAAATGAAAATTAGCCCATGTTTTACTCACCCTCAACGCATTCTAGGAGTATATGAGTTTCTTCTTTCAGAAGAATCCAGTCGGAGTTATATTAAAAAATGTTCGTTGCTCTTCCAAGCGTTCGAATGGGAGTTTTTGTTCAACAGTCCAAAAGTAGTCAAATAAAGTATTTATAACATTTTAAATATGGATATTTTTCTTACAAAAACACATTTCACATTCGCTACAGGAGGCTTTTATTAACCCCCCGGAGATGTGTGAGGCATATTTTATTATGAATACGCGCTTTATTTGACTACTTTTAGACTGTTGAACAAAAACACCCACCTACTCCCATTCAAACGCATGTAAGAGCATGGAAAATTTTTAATATAACTCCGACTGGATTCGTCTGAAAGAAGAAAGTCATATACACCGAGGACGCTTTGAGGGTGAGTAAAACATGGGTTAATTTTCATTTTTGGGTGAACTAACCCTTTAATTGTATTGAATGTGCATTTGTAGTGCACTTCAAATCTTAAAAGTTTATTTCTGAAAAGCTGTACTTGCAGAAAATACGGTAGTAAATGAAAAAAAAAAGCCACTTAAGCACTGTTTCTTAAGTACACATATATACACTTTTAAAAAGTGCACTTTGTATTTATGTCAATGTTAAAAGTTTAACTTTAAAGTACATTTGAATTTATTGTTTTAATGATCTTTTGTCATGCTTTACAGAAGTACTCTTTTTTGTGTACTTTTGTTGTGTTGACTAACATACTAAAGCACATGATATATTTGATATTACATGTAAAGTTAAAATATTTTTAATGTACAAAACTGCAGTTTCATCTTTACAAATGTCTTATTTGTAATACGTTAAACACATGACAAGTTTCAATAGAAATGACATTAAAGTATATTTTAGTTCATCATGAAAACTTGTCAGCACATTCAGCAGTGCTTTAACCATATTTCAAAGACAACAGAAGTAATTTTGAAGTTACATGTAAAGATGAACTTTTCGACCCACTTAGGTTCAAAAAAATTGCATCATTTCATGGGAATTAAAATGCAATCAAGTGTCCAAAAACATTACTTTCAGTATATTCTTTGGTAACACTTTATTTAATTTTTACACGTCACATGTACCTATTATAATAACAATGTGCATAATTACATGCAAGTAACCCTAAGACAAACCCTAATCCTAACAATATAGTGGTAGTTAATTAATCTTACTCAGTACTTAAATGTATAATTACACTGTAACTAGGACACCTTAAAATAAAGTGTAACCTATTCTTTTAAAGTACATTATTTCAACTACTCTTTTTAAAAGTATGCTAAGATGTACTTTTAATACATATTATTACGCCAAAGACATTTGTCATCTGCTCATATCTGTTTCATCTAACAGTGTTTGAAATCCTTCAGGAGACCCTGAGAGAGCTGGAGACATGCTGGGGCTTTAGAAATGAAAATATGTGATATTTCTTTCTTCAAGACTAATAATATGTAAAAGTGTCTAGCAGGAAGATAATATTGGTACTTAAGATCTTAATCAAAGCTGGTCACCTGTGATGAAGCCTTGTGATCCATCTGGCTTGATTTTCCAAAGAAAAGAGAAAAGAGCATTTCAAAAGTTCACATTTACATTCTTGTATTGCTAGTGTATTCAGAACAGTTTTAAAATATAGTTTTTTTTTTTTTTTTTTTTTTACCATAACTTTAATACTGCATTAAACATTGAAACACGATATATGTACCGAAGCGAAGCAAAAAGCAAAGTTTGATATAAACAATTGTTGAAAACTGAACACAACTGAAAGTTCAGTCCAAGCGCCCTCAAGAAGTGAAGGTCCAATTTTGGAGTGAAATCTAAAATAAATGCATTACAAAAGGTCAGTGTTGTCATGGATTAAATTATTTTGAGAGAGGTTTATTGAGGCAAACAGTGAAATGTGACTGTGTTTCTCAAACACTCCTCTGTGGACAGAGCAAAGCAAACCGATAAGTTGATCTGCCTGTCATCCAAAACCTAAACCTGATTTTGATCAATTTTTTGCCAATGTGACTTGAAAGATACACTTTGAGAGTTTATTTTGTGCCATGCACTGCTGCATATTACATTTTCTCCAGGCCGGAGTGAGTCCATTGAGTTATAGCCGAGTCTCTCATCTCACATCACAGCACATATGTGCTGGGTGGCAGAGGTCAGCCCTTATAAACCTGCTTCTCTGACAGCTGGGATTTAAGAAAATAAATAAGATTTTGTTCATGTTTTTCAGGCTCTTATTCCTCCTATTAGTCCCAGTGGTTCTGGACTCCATACTGACACCTGTAGGCGGTGAAAGCAAGGTGAACTTACTGTTGCATAAACTCTAAACTCTTGGTTGATTAACCCAAACCTTGTTTACTCAGGCTATGCTGCTTCCAGAACACTAGTAAAGAGTTAGTTCAGTCAACTTCCAATAGTTCCCCAGAGTTAATTCAATGAGTACATAAAGGCCATGTAAACGGTGCAGCTAAATTTGGTTCTCAGTTCACCATTTAGTCATCAATCCTGTTCTGTACACACATAGTTCAGTAGTTTACGGGAGTCACAACTGCATTCTCCAAGTAAATTGACTCCTGATAATGCAGGTAGTGGCAACTGCATTTACTGAAATTCTATGCAGTGTGTACAGAACCAAAATGAACAACTAGTTGTCAATGACGTATTAAAACACATACTGTATCAGAGTTGTGGTGCAAAAAATCACAGGGAATGAGGTATGTCTTTCCATGTTGCCAGATCTTATATTAAAAAAAGGCAAATATAAACAAGTCTATAATAAACTTATATTCAAACACATGCCTACTTTATTATCTCCATGAACTGAATTGCTTTTTAAGCCAAACACAAACAACAAGCCCAAAGGAGTTTAATAATTATGGCTTATAATATGTGGACATTGCAACTTTTCAAGATCGGCCCCTCTGCAAAACAGCCTTACAAATGTAAACAAAACATGATGCTCTGTTGACGGTGGTTTAGTTAACTCAGTGAGTACATAAAGATGTTGTCAATGGATTGCCAATTTCAGGAAACACTGTGGAAATGGATGCTAAGAAGCAAGGTTATTGGTTAGCATTAGTTAATTTAAGATTTATGTATTTGAATTGCATATACAGTTTGGATTACATCGTTTTATCATAAACTAATAAACTTAATGTGATTCATATGTGTGAGTCACATAGAAATGAAACAGGTCAGATTTCTGCACTCAAAGAAATCATGGTACAGTTTATTATTAACTATTTGCATTTATTTGATTTTATTTTAATATTTTCATAAATCTGTAAATCTGTTTATTGTGAAAACAATTAAATTTACTCAGATAAAAAATATAAAGATGGTTTAAATGGAAAAAAAATTCAATTAGTGTGAGATTGAAACAAACTGGATTTATTGATGAGAAATTTATAAAGCTGGTTGTTTCATTTATGTGTGACTGACGAATATGTAGCACATTAAGTTAGTTATTAGTTTTTTAAAAAAGATGTAATCCAAATGCATGGGCATTTTAAATGCAATTCAAAGACGAATTTTAATTTTAGGCCTACGTGTTTGAGCAGCTACAGTGGATGAGGACAGAGCAAGATACAACACAGGTTTTAAACTGAGAAAGGTTGGAGTGAGAGGTCATTTTTATTCTGACAGAATGCCTCAGCAGACACACACACTTCATGTTTTAATAACAGCCCAATTGTTGTTCAGTCAGTCCATGTGCAGCGGACAAAAGGAAGCTGACTAAATGAGTGTCTCTCATTGCCCATCACGTGTGAGTCAGATAAAATGTGTTCGGAGATTGTCTGGCAATGCTTTTGCTTCAGGCACATCTTGGACCATGTTCAGAGCAGTTCTGTGAGTCAAATGGGTGGGAGCAAGCAGCTAAACATGAACATGGCAAAACGCTGTACAGAACCTCCAGAAACACGAGGTGACCCGTGACCAGAGTTTACTGCAGACCACTGAATGTCATGTTTGTGGGTGACCCTGGGGAAACTTTATATACAACACAGTAAGTCAAGGAGCACTGCATTATGTTTACAATAACTACACAAAGCGCTACTGACAAGCACCATTTTTTCACTTTAAGCCTCTGGTGCTCTTCAGTCACTTTTGACCGAAAAATGTTTTGAATTTTTAAAAATCACAGCTTCATCAGAATGGAAACTTTGTGACTTTTATGGAATTTGGAATGTGAACACACAAAAAAAAAAAACCAACAAAAAAAAAAAAAACAAATTGAGGGCATGATTCGAGCAGGTTAAGTGGTCATAAAAAAAAATAAATAAAAAATAGGCCTTTGGTCAAAAATGAACGACCTTAGGAAATGAATGGGAAATTGACAAAAACACAAAAAATGCAGAGAATTTTTGAGTGTACAATCTAGAAATCTGCCACAATGGCGAAAAAAAAAAAAAAAATACACAGCAATGACGGGGTGAAACTCTAAAACATCAAGATTGCAAAACTAACAAATCCACTCACACACTTACACACACACACACACACACACACACACACACACACACCTATGAACTAGTGTGACTGTATCACAGCAAATATGTAAAATAAAAGCAACAACTCAACTACAATTCAGCAAAAAAGTGGACAGCAAGAAAGGGGTTACACTTTAAAACATCAAGAGTGCAAAACAGACACATTCACTCACATACACACACACACACACACACATACACAACTGCGTGATGCGTGATGACACCCATCCCAAGCCAGTACTGATCAGCATCCCACCCCTCCTGTGACCCATGGTTTGTCTGTTTGTGAATTCAGAGCCAGTGAGCAACGGACTTTCAAAATAGTAATAATTTAAAAAAAATAAATAAATAAAAAACCAGTGTTAATGCGCTATAAAATAATTGTTGGCGTTAATCAATTAATGCGTTAACGCAATAATAACACGTTAACTTGCCCAGCCCTAATTATTACATTTTAAAATAGCCATTTTCTATACAAATATACAGTTAAAATGTAATTTATTGCAGTACACTGCTGAATTTTCGACATTATTACGCCACTCTTTATTATATTAGTCTGATTATTATCAGTGTTGAAAACAGTTGTGCTGCTTCATGTTTTTGTGGAAACCGAGATACATTTTTTTTTTTTTTTTTTTTCAGAATGGAATGTTCAAAAGAACAGCATTTATTTGAAACAAGTGTGCTGGATTTATTTGATTTAATAGTGTTCCTCAGTTCCAGATGACTCAAATACTATTAAACAACATCAAGCCTCCCCTTTTTCTCATCTTGCTCAAAGCCCATAAAATAACACTTAATTTCATCATTTTTATTCTCCTCATTAAGTCCCAAGCAAAGCATGCTGGGAACTACAGTTTCAGCAAAAATTCATTTTTAAATGCTTGATTGGTTCACATTCGCCCTAAACGATTTAATCTAGTAGACTGCACATTTTAGAGAATTACATATACTGAAAACAAAAAAAAAAAAAAATCGAGTTTAGAAGAGAAACACAATTCTGTTGTGTAGATCACAGAAAAAAACTATGAGTAAACTGGACAGTGTGTTTTCCCATTTTTCGAGTGTTACAAATGGCTTTACTGTCACTTTTTATCAATTTAAAGCATCCTCACTCAATAAAAGCATTACTTACTGACTTCTGAACAGTAGTGTATAATTTTCACCTTTGCATGCATCCAGTCACTTATTATAGACAAACACATTTCTCATAGCAACACGTATCACAATAAATTACCTTCACAGAGCAACGCCCATTTGTTGCATGTCTCACGATGCATCCGCAGCAGACAGACGCAAGTGCTGTTGTGTTCATGCAAAGTTTCGGTGGTAAATCCAGAGGGACAAACAGTTCAATAACTGTGAAATTAAAATATAGTTATACAGACCCAAGTGTAGGCTACAATACAGAATCACAATATGGTCGAACCAAACACTCAATGTGAAGAGAACCCAAGTTTCATGAACCATAAAAGAGCAACATTTTAAACAATAGAGACAAGTCTCTATTGTGTTTCCCACTATTCCAGTTTATATGCAAGAGCGGTTTCAGAGAGATATGCGAAAGTAGTCATTTACAAAAGGTATTTTGTGTAGCAGAATATTCATGCACACATCTCAATCATTTATTATTCAGCCCAGCTGTCTACTGTCAGACACAATTTCCCTTTGTTGAGTTTTTCAGCACTAACAGATCTCTGGCCATTGAACACACACAAGTTGTGGATTAGTGGATCCCAGCTAGAGGATTTTAATTGGCTCCTGCCCTGCAGACTTTACCACGGCACCCTCAAATCACTACCACTAGATAAAGTAAACCACAAACCACACACACATGCTTTTATGAGTGCTCACTTTGTGTGTATGAATCGTTGCTTCTGTTGCTGAAATGGGTTTAATTTGATTCCACATAAGCTGGTCACAAAATTGAAAATTTTAAACCAGATTTTAAGCCTGATTTGGCCCAATTTGAGGTTTGTCACAAATAACTTTTTTGTCCAAGAAATCCTCAATTGTGCTGTGTCATTACAATTATTTTGCTGCTTCTGATTGGGTAAGAGCCCGTACAATCCTAAATCATATATATGAAACATGTTTGATATTTATGACTCTTGATCAGGCTGCCTGTGACGTGATACCCACTATAGCCAATGCAAGAGAGCAAGTCTCACCAACTGGATGTTGCATGCTTCTATAGCTTAAACTTGGCAGCCACAATCTATTGAGTATTGCGAAAGAGCCATATTATTTTTTTCACCTTTGTTTTTCTTCCCGTAAAACCAAACTCATGCCATTTATTTTTCATCGCTAGTCACATTTGATCTTGCAAGTATCCGTAAGATCTCGTCTCACTGTAAAAATAATACTACAGTCGGCAGGTGTATAATAATCTATAACGTCAGTTGAAACTGTCCTTAATTCTGTGTTCTCCACCAGTTTTAAAATTGGTCATGATTTGAAAATCATCTATTGTGACCCAGGCCTTAATGTTTTGGATAAGATTCTCAAGAAAACCTGTTTGTTTTTATGTGTAAGTTGATTTCTTGAAGGAAAAAAAGTCTTGTGAATCGTGGTGTCTTGTACCAGATGTGTCTAACTTAACCAACCTACTTGGATCAACATAGCATTCCATCACTTGCAGTGTTGGGAAGGTTACTTTGGAAATGTAATAGGTTAAAGATTACAAGTTACCTACTTAAAACATAATAAGTAGTGTAACTTTTCAATTACTTTATTAATGTAACTGATTACATTTTATTACTTTTCGATTACTTTTCTAAATTTCTATTCTTTTCAACTGTTAATCATTTTCAAGCATGTAAACCAGGCAGGGTTAACATTACAGTATAACTCAACACTGATTACTGTCAGACTTTCAAAATCCTTCATCACTTGAATTAAGATTATAATATTTTAATTTTAAAGGAGACATTGGATGCAAAATATCTTCATTTGCATTTAAATGTGTCTTAGCAGTGTGTGGACACAACCACCCTACAATGATAAAAATTCACCCCTTTTTTAATCCCCCAAAACCCTCAACAGTCTCAATTATCAAGCCATTTTGATTTTGAAGTGAATAACCAGTGCTCTCTTCCACCCTCAATGCCATGACTAAGGTGAGACCCTTGAGCAATGCACCGAAACCCAATATGGCTGCCCACTGCTCCGGGTATGTGTTCACGGTGTTTGTGTGTGTGTGTGTGTGTGTGTGTGTGTGTGTGTGTGTGTGTGTGTGTGTGTGTGTGCGTGTTTTTGTGACATATGAGGACACAAATTTGTATAATGACATGGGTATGACATAGGTATTACAAGGAGAAGGTGATTTATGAGGACATTTCCCCATGTCCCCATATTTCAAAAGGATTATAAATCATACAGAATGAGTTTTTGTTGATAAAGTAAAATGCAGAAAGTTTTCTGTAAAGGGTAGGTTTAGGTGTAGGGTTGGTGTAGGGCGATACAAAATACGGTTTGTACAGTATAAAAACCATTACGCCTATGGAATGTCCCCACAATTCACAAAAACAAACGTGCGTGTGTGTGTGTGTGTGTGTGTGTGTGTGTGTGTGTGTTCACTGCTGTGTGTGTGCACTTGGATGGGTTAAATGCAGAGCGCAAATTCCGAGTATGGGTCACCATAAAAAGTTATTCAGTTGTCAGACACGACTGGAACTTCAAATAGCACTGGCTTCTATGGTCAGACGAAACTGAAAAAAAGAGCTTTTTGGCAGCAAACCCACCAGATGAGTTCAGTACAAACAGGGATAAAAAAAAGTTAAATATAACGGTTAAATATACTGCTGGATCTTTAATATTGTGGGCCTGTTTTTCTGCCAGAAGTCCTGAACATCTCGTTCAGATGCATGGCATCATGCATTCTATCAAATACCAACAGATAAAAAATCAAAACCTGACTGCCTCTGTTAGAAATCTTATAATGGGCCGAGTTTGGATCTTCCACCAGGACAACAATCCAAAACAAACATCAAAATAAACACAAAAATGGGTCACTGAGCACAAAATGAATCTTTTACCATGGCTGTCCCTATCCTCTGACCTGAACCCTACAGAAAATGAGTGGGGTGAACTGAAGAGAAGAAGTACTAACATGGAGCTGTGAATCTGAAGGATCTGGAGAGATAATTGTGGCCAACATGAACTGGAGAAAGCATTTATTTCACAATGAGATTTTCCTCCCAATTTCAATTGTTTTACTTCAATGATTGGTTGGAATTTTTTGAATGAAATATAAAAAGGATAAACAATGCAGATTTATTTTCACAGCCGCCTTTGCTCATATTTACCAAGGGTGCCAATATTAGTGGAGAGCACTGTATTCATTAAAACTGGAATCCATGGTGCACTTTAAATGAATGACTGGCTCATAATGCTGTGAGGGACCTCAGACTGGGCTGAAGGGGCATCTCATATGCCAGTGTCCACAACCAAAATGTTTCATTTCATAATGGCTGAACCCAAGATGCTTCAGCTATTAAGACACTCCCAAACCCTCTGAGAGCTGCTCATGTGGCTGCATGTGTTCCTGTCTTCAGAGGTGTGACAGCGATTAAGTTCTGGTCTTTATTGGTCTGAATAGAAACGTGTCTAAGTCAGATGTTCTTTGATTACCTGCAATGAGAACACTAAAATAGTAACATGCGAAATGGTTTGTACATGATGAGGTTGCTTAGTAACAGTGAAACAGGCACATTACCACATTCTTCATAACCAGAATTTGTCTCTTTCATATTCCACTTCATTTAGGACTTTTGACACAGAGTCAAAGCTTGATTCAAGGTCTGCAGAAGAAATATCATTAAAACATCTGTACAAGTGTGATCATCCGATGGCATTTCAGCTGTATGCATTCAAACATTTCAAACTCTCATTTATATAATGTAGTGTACTTCAATTCTTAAAAGTATATTCTTAAAAAAACTTTAAAATATAATGAGTTACTGTTAAAGGCCACTCAGGTATACTTAAAGAGAGACACTTTCATGACTGTTTTTAAACACACTTAAGCACACTATTAAAAAATGCATTTTGTAATAATGTCAGATTGAAGGTTTGACTTTAAAGTACATTTTAAATCATAATGTAATTATAATATTTTGTCCTGCTTTATAGAAGTAAACTTATTTTGATGTTTTGACTAAAATACTAAACCACATGGAAAGTACTTGATTATAATTTTAACTGAAGTGTTATCCAGTTTAACATTTAAAGCTAATGTATTTTAAATTTCAAAATGTTATGTCCTCGGTTTGATCACCCTGTCATTCGTTTGTTGTGTTTTGTATCTGTCTACATGTTGTGAGCACATGGTGTTTTGTTTTGATTGTTAGCCATGTGTTTCACTGTGGTGTTCCTCTCTCCCTCTCGTTACCTCTTTTTACTGCTAATAATTGTTTGATTTCGCTCACCTGAATTCAATATTTCATCCATCTCTCATTCTATTTATTCCCATCTTGTGTGTCATGCTGAGCCAGATCGTTATTCGCCAGTTCGCCTCATCTGACCCTCTTCATCTCCTGCAGGTGCCGGGTTCTTCTTTGTCAAGAAGAAAGATGGCTCCCTGCGTCCCTGCATAGATTATCGAGGCCTGAACAACATCACTATAAAGAACAGGTACCACTTGCCTCTTATGTCGTCTGCCTTTGAGCTTTTGCAGGGAGCCAAGGTCTTCACCATGCTTGACCTCCGGAATGTCTATCACCTGATTCGCAAACCTGAGGGGAATGAGTGGAAGACAGATTTCAACACACCCACAGGATACTTTGAGTACCATGCCCTACCGTTTGGTCTGACCAATGCCCCAGCTGTCTTCCAGGCTCTGGTTAACAGTGTGTTGAGAGACATGGTAAATCGCTTTGTCTTTATGTATGTTGATGATATCTTGATATTTTCCACTCAGCATGTTTGCCAGGTGCTACAATGGCTGCTGGAGAACCAGCTTTATCTCAAGACGGAGAAGTGCGACTTCCATGCCAAGTCGGTTACGTTCTTGGGGTTCATCATTTCTGCGGGAGAGACCAAAGGGGACCCCTGTAAGGTAAGGGCCGTTGCCAAATGGCCAGCTCCTGACTCTCGTAAGGCTCTGCAGCGTTTCCTGGGGTTCACCAACTTTTATCAGTGTTTCATCCGGAACTTTGGTCGGATTGCTGCACCCTTAACGACACTCACCTCTCCCAAGGTACCATTCAAATGGAATGATGGCGCACAGGAGGTCTTTGATGAATTAAAGTCCTGATTTATTTCTGCTCCTGCTCAGCCCTTACTGGTCTGGATGGATCATGAAAACCTTGAATATATCTGTTCAGAAAGGAGGCTGAGCTCCCGACAGGCTCGCTGGGCCCTCTTCTTTGGCCGTTTCAATTTCACTCTGTCTTACAGACCCGGGTCCAAAAATATCAAGCTCAATGCACTCTCCTGTCTGTTCGAGACCCCAGGGGAGGAAGAATCAGTTGACAACGTTTTGCCCAAAGTGGCGGTAGTGGCATACCTCTCCTGGGACATTGAAAGACAAGTAGAGGAGGCTTTACTGAAAAGCCCAGTGCCGAAGAGGGTTCTGGCGGGCAGCCTATTTGTTCCAACCAAACTGCGTTCTGAAGTTATTCAGTGGGGTCACTCATCCAGGCTAACCTGTCATCCAAGAGTCCGGAGATCATTGGCTGCCATCCGTCAGTGATTCTGGTGGCTGTCCATGGCCAAGGATGTCAGGCAGTTTGTGGATGCCTGCTTGATGTGCACTCAGAACAAGAATTCCAGCGTGCCTCTTGTTGGTCTGCTCCACCATTTGCCCATCCCTTCCCGCCCCTGGTTACACTTGGCCCTTGATTTTGTCATTGGCCTCCCTGAATCGAAGGGCAACACAGTCATTCTCACGGTGGAGGACCGTTTCTCTAAGGCAGCCCATTTTATTCCCCTTCCCAAGCTCCCCTCAGCCAAGGAGACTGCACAGGTGGTGGTTGCTCACGTGTTCCGGATTCATGGTCTTCCAGTGTACGTGATAGGGGTCTACAGTTTGTCTCCCGGTTTGGAGGGAGTTCTGTCGGCAGATCGGGGCCTCTACAAGTCTGTCATAAGGAGTCCATCCCCAGACCAATGGGCAGTCCTAGCAGCCAAACCAGAATTTGGAACGTACTTTCCGCTGCCTGGTATCCCACAATCTGATCTCCTGGTGCCAACAGCTGTTCTGGGTAGAGTACGCCCATAACTCCCTTCCCGCCTCTGCCACAGGTATGTCCCCATTCCAGTATTCTGTAGGTTACCAATCCCCCTTATTTCCTACACAGGAACCCGAAGCTGCAGTCGCATCTGCCTTCGCTTTCCGCCGACGGTGGAAGGCTAAGGTGGCCTTGGCCCGGGCTAATAGGCTGACCAAAGCAGTGGCCAATCGTCACCGGACTCCTGCTCCCCATTATGTGTGTGGTCAAAGAGTATGGTTCTCCACCAAGGATCTGCCTCTCAGGGTAGCCTCACGCAACCTGGCACCCAGATTTATTAACCCATACCCGATCACCAAGGTCCTGAGTCCGGCGGTGGTGCGCTCAAGCTTCCTCCCACACTTGATCGGGTGCACCCTGTTTTTCATGTCTCTAGGGTTAAACCAGTGTGGTATTCCCCTCTTGTTCCTTCTTGTTCCCTTCAATCTCTTGTGGACTGGGAGGGCTATGGTCTGGAGGAGAGGAGCTGGATTCCAGCCCAGGACATTTTGGATCGGACAGAGGTTTTTGCAAGGCCGTTTTTTCTGTTTGCTTATTGTTTCTGCTGGACTATATTTTGCCTAACAACCCCGGCTGGATTTTTGTTTGCACTTACTATAAATAAACAGTTTTTTTTTTTTTTTCTGCTGAAGCCTGCATCTGTGTCTGTGTTGTGTTCCTGACACAAAATTGCAACCTTGTCATTACAAATGTGCAATTACAAATATATTTAAAGACATAACATACCAGTTTAAATAGAAATGGCATTAAAGTATATTGTAGTTTATTATAAATTCTTATCATTAGATTCAGCAGTATCTTTAACCATATTTCAAACACAATAGAAGTAATTACGAAATTAGATTCCGTTCACACTTAAACATATTACTTTAAAGTATAATATTTCTGCTATATTTTTTTATGTGTACAAATGTTTTTCTTTTTTCATAAGGGAATCTGTTATAAACACAGACCTTATTTACTTATGTAATGTATTCACTTGGTCTAATTGGTCTTAATTTTTTCTCTTTGACTAACATTATCAAGTCCTCTTTTTATCTTTGTAGTTTATTGTTGACTTTCATGGCATTTTTAACAATGGCAATATTCTTACAGTGA
The DNA here is from genome assembly GCA_039654775.1 of Spinibarbus caldwelli. NCBI lineage: Eukaryota > Metazoa > Chordata > Actinopteri > Cypriniformes > Cyprinidae > Spinibarbus > Spinibarbus caldwelli. Next base: position 8,796,051 of record CM077222.1, on the reverse strand, counting down.
CATATCTGATGATGGCTTTTCATTTTTGAAGTTCAAAAAGTGTTGAATAACCATATCCCACAAGACAAAGCACAGGTATCTGAGATTTTCTTCAGAACACATCAATCAATCTGATTCATTTCTTCAGTACCATCTTAAGGAAGTGTCGATGTGCTGGCTTGTAGCTGGAGGATGAAGGCCCAGTACAGCGATAAAATCACTTGATTAATCGGAAGACACATGGGAAGGACTTTCAGATTAATTTCCTGGATAGGTTTTTTTTGCGTGTTCTCTTCAGCAGTCATGTCACAGGAGCCTAAAGAGATTTGGATGGCAGAATAACCAGCTCTTACTGCTGGATATTATAAAATGACTTAGGATTAAATTTTTTCTCTCGGACCAAAGCGTTGCTCTTCCTCAGCGGCTTTTGTGGTTGTCAGTGAATTGATTTTCATTGAAGCCAGAATAGAAAAAAACAGCCAGGCAAGAAAAAAGTTCAAAAGTTCTCTTTATCAAACATAAGATCGCTGTTGTGTTATCCTGTCTGATATTGGGCCACAATACCACGCAAGTGAAGATGTGTGGTCAAAGAAAGATCAAGAAATCAAGAAAAAAAAATTGATTCTGCTTTGAGTATTTGTATAGTGATTCATACAAACATGCTGTTGTTCAAAAAATCTCCAACGATATCCACAAAAAAAAAAAAAAAAAAAAAAATGTGACTGTGAGATGTGATATTATTTTATACATCAGCTCTAAACAAAAGTATAGCTTCAGGAAAAACTGGCAAGTTAGTTTGTACAATTTTTTTTCTGTAATGTTTTTGTACTTTTTTATTATATTTTATTTTATTTAAATATATTGTTATACATGGTTTGGTGACTATACTACTAGTTTTTGGTTACTTTTAGATATAAAAGGTAAATAACTGGTCATGGACTGGGAAATCAAATTTCTCATGTAACAGGTCAGTGTACTATAAAAACATCATGCAAGTTTAATTCAAAAACAGCTTATATTGAAGTCAGGCTCAGAAAAATATATATATTAAATTTTAAATGGGCAAGCAGTATCACACAAACGAGCGAAAAGCACCCAGGATGCACCTAATGATAGGGTTAGCCCTAACTTTAACCCTAACTTTATAATTGTGTAAAGTAAAATGAAGAAATAGTGGACTTGTCCAGACATGTGATAGTAGGCTATAGATGATATCCAAAAAAGATTCTCTTCATGAAGAGCAAGTTTCAGCGCAGTGACTAAAAGGTTTGTGCAGGTGAATTTAATTTGGTTCTGCTGACATCAAGACCTTTTGAGAAAAGACTCTGCTAAAACACACATCACGCCACTCTTTAAAGGCCGGATTTGAAACTTGATGGATATAAAATGTCTAAATGCATTTATTCCAGAAATATTCCCTGAATCTTTTACTTTCTATTCATGTGTGGGAGTTTCCATTCTCTAATTGCTGTCATTTTGATGCTTTTGGATATTCTTTTAGATGTAATTACAGACTACAAGCTTTAATTTCATTTATACAGTACTGTAATTGAAAGAGAAACATTGAAAGAAGATATTGGTCATAATTAGAGTCTTTGCTGTGCAAAGAGGGCTCCGTGGCATATGCAGAAATCACAGACATTATCTTGCCTTGCTTTTTAGGAGAGTAATTTCGTGGCGAGATTGCTGTCGCTTCATATTGAGCTGTAATTACAGAAGAGCTAGATTTTCTCCCATCACTTACAAGCAACTTTCACATATAAACTTATGATCGGCCTCAGAGATATAAACCCACCACAGAAACACGAGAGGAGGAAAAACAGTCAAGTCATATTTCACTCTAAAAATTAAAAGAATGTATATGTATAAAATCACAGAAATGCATTGTAAATGCAAATGATTTTTCGAAGTGCTATTTCTACTCTTGCTACTTCAGAATGTCACATTTAATTTGTGATATTTAGCAATTTCTGAGTGATGACAAAGTAAATCATACACCTTTTTTAATTTGCATTATTTTGTTATTGTTACTACATTATATTATTATTAAATGAATTGTAGTATTTGTTACACAGAATTTATTTATTTATTTCGTTAGTTTTTTCGTGATTTTTTTTTCAGTGTATATAAAATAATTATACATTATGTTGTTATATATTGTTTGTATATTATTGTTACAATACATTTGTATATGTTGCACAGAATTTAATGTATGATACGTTAATACATATTAGCATATATCACGGCAGGGTTTTTTTTTTTTTTTTCCCTCGCTGTAAATGTCTGCGTAGTTTTTTTTATGTTATTTTATTTTATTTTTAATATTTGTTGCACAGAATTTAATACATAATAATTGTATTTATTTCTAAAAATATATATATATATATATATATATATATATATATATATATATATATATATATATATAATTATCATGGCTGAATGTTTGCATTACAGTAAAAATTTTGAGGAAATTTTAGTTTAATCGAAAACAATGTCAGATTAAAAACATCACAATTTAACAATCACAATTGTTCTTTTTTCATGCAATATTGAATTTCTTATCTACGTCTTTTGATTTTGGTGATGTGGCTTGTGACATTACACTAAGCCTGAACTGAAAAATATCCAATGCATGATTTTTGCCACCCATTATCCAGATCGATACACTTCCATCTTTCTGTGTTGCTGTTGCCTTTGGTGCTGTAATGCTTGTGTCAATAGAGTATTGATATATTGTGTTCTGGGAAATGGTTCACACATATATAACACACACACACACACACACACACACACACACACACACAGATATTTGTTTTGCAGGTTTTCCATGTCACTGTTCCTCAAAATACATTCTCTCACCAAGCAGTTCTCAAACCTGTGAAAAGCAGCAGGTCTCACTTCTTGCTAGGTGGCACAGTGGCGTGTTTGCTTCTATACACGCTCCTCATATCCACAGATTGTTCTGATAACAGAAGCCGTTTTTACACAAGAGAAGATGGAGGAAAGGCAGGAGTTCAAATACAACCGATATGACCTGCAGGGGGATTTAATTTTCAAACTCTACAACCTGTAAATTTGTCTACTGTCAGTCAGAGAAATGTGTTTGCAATTTCACTTACATTTATTATGGTGCTCATCAAATAAATGGTATTTAATGGAAAATTAAAAGCAATCAGAAGCCGATCAAGCCTGAGCAATGGTGTCTTCCCCTCTGTGTGCAGATATGCTGTATTAGACACACGTGAAGACTATATCGCTGAAACAATATGAATCCAAACTCATCCAGTCCATCTATGATCATGCAGGGTTTTGCCACTAGAACAAAATTCATTTGATTTATTTATGAATATCGGCAAATTTGCATGTCTCAGTTCAAGTTTTACCTTTAGTGGATACAAATATAAGCTTTTCACTTTTTTCCTGTAACATTTCCCACTTGAAAAAAATATTTTTTTTAAGTTTTAAAACAACTAAATTTGAGGACATTTTGCTAGAAAATTCAATGTCAGTCTTTCTGCCTTAAAATGTAATGTTTAATTCAATGTGTCACTTGCCATTTCTTTGTAATTTGTGAAATATACTAGCAATTTCTGATTGAAATTTGTTTAGACTTACAGTGCCTTGCAAAAGTATTCATACCCCTTCATTTTTTTGACGTTTTGTTATGTTGCTGCCTTATGTTAAACTGCTTTATATTACTTTTTTTCCACATCAATCTACACTCCATACACCATAATGGTAAAGAAAAAAAAAATAGGTTTTTAACATCTTTGCAAATTTATTCAAAATAAAAAACTTTAATTATTCCATTGCAAAAGTATTCATACCCCTTCATTTTTTTGACGTTTTGTTATGTTGCTGCCTTATGTTAATCTGCTTTATATTACTTTTTTTCCACATCAATCTACACTCCATACACCATAATGGTAAAGAAAAAAAAATAGGTTTTTAACATCTTTGCAAATTTATTAAAAATAAAAAACTTTAATTATTCCATTGCAAAAGTATTCATACCCCTTCATTTTTTTGACGTTTTATGTTGCTGCCTTATGTTAAACTGCTTTATATTACTTTTTTTTTCCACATCAATCTACACTCCATACACCATAATGGTACCTATTTTGTAAACCTATTTTGGTGTATCAGTCTACACTCCATACACCAAAATAGGTTTTTAACATCTTTGCAAATTTATTAAAAATAAAAAACTTGATGATGATGATCCATTGCATAAGTATGCATACCCTTTTCTGAGACCGTTGAAATTTAGCTTAGAAGCATTTATATTGCTTGTAGATGTTACTACACTTCGAGTGAAGTTAACCTGTGGCAAATTCAATTGAATGGATATGATTTGGAGGCACACGTCTTAATAAAAGGTTTAATAGCTGATAATGCATATCAGAGCAAAAACTAAGCCCTGACGTCAAAATAACTGCTTGTAGAGCTCAGAAACATGTCTGCGTCAAGCCACACATCTGGGGAAGAGTTCAGAAAAAAATTCTGCAGCATTGAAGGTTCACAGAAGCATGTAGTCTCTGTTACTCTTAATGGAAGAAGTTTGAAATGACCAGGACTCTTCCTAGAGCTGGGCCTCCTGGCCAAATTGAGCCAGAAGGCCTGAGCAATTGATGGAGAAGGGCTTTGGTTAGAGTGGTGACCAAGGAGCTGATGGTCACTCTAGTTGAGCTCGATGATCATATGTGGAGACAGGAGAAACATACAGAAGGACAAACATCACTGCAACACTCCACCTATCTGGGCTTTATGGCAATGTGGCCAAACTCAAACCTCTCCTCAGTGAAGACACATGAAAACACACTTGGAATTTGCAAAAAAGCACCTAAAAGACCCTCAGACTGTGAGAAACAAGATTATCTGGTCTGATGATCCTCAATTCCAAACATCATGTTTGAAGGAAACCAGCTCTGCTCATCACCTGAAAAGTACCATCCCAAAAGTAAAGTGTGCTGGTACCAGCCTCACGCTGTGGGGCTGTTTTTCAGCAGCATGGACTGAGGGACTCATCAGAGTAGAAGAGAAGCTCAATATATATAATGAAGCTCAAAATATAGAGAAACCCTTAATGAAAACCTAGTCCAGAGCATTCAGAACCTCAGACTGGGCAGAAGGTTCACCTTCCAAAAGGACAATGACCCTAAACACACAGCAAGAGTGGCTTATAGACAACGCTGTGAATGTCCTTGAGTGGCCCAGCTACAGCCTGGGATTGAACCCAATCAAATATTTCTGGAGAAACCTGAAAATGTGCATCTGCCCCCGTCCAACCTGACAGAGCTTGAGAGGTGAAGAGGTGAGGAGAAGAATGACAGATAATTGCCAAATGCTGATGAGCAAAGCTTGTCGCATCAAACAAAAAAGATTTGAGACTGTAAAGGTGCTTAGCTAAATATTTAGTTAAGGGTATGAGTACTTATGCAATGTACTTATTTCAGTTTTTTTTTTTTTTTTTTTAATAAATTTACGAAGTTGTGACAATTCTGTTTTTGCTTTGTCAATATGGTGTATGGAGTGCAGATTGATGTGGGAAAAAAAGTAATTTAAAGCAGTTTAAAATAAGGCAGCAACATAACAAAATGAGAAAAAAATGAAGGGGTATGAATACTTTCGCAAGGCACTGTACATCCTACACCTTTTTTTTCAGTGTAACAGTTTCAAAGTGTGTCATATCTATGGTGCAACAGAGATATCAGTGTCTTTATCAGACATTCATCGAGACTCATTCATAAATATAGGAGTAACTTCAGAGTAATTTGCATGTATAATGGACTCATCCAAAAACTTCCTCCTCACAAATGTATCATAAATCTCAAATTTAATTGAAAGTGTGTGTGTTAATGAATTCCAATCATTCAGAAATGATAAATCATTCATAATTTGCAAAATCTCCACCCATGAATTACAACTGTGAATTTGGCTTCAGTATATTTCAAATGTGCAAAATAGACTAACCTGTTCAATGAAATTGTTGCATCCAAATACTACTGGTGGTCAATATTTATCTATAATAAAAATAAAACATCTGTTTTCAGTTTGTTTGTTCATGTTTGTTTATGAATTAAATGTTACCAACTGATTTTTTATTTTTTATTTTGTGATTATATCACCAGTAAAAAAAAAAAAAGTAGGATATTTAAAATACATTTATTTCATACTAAGTATATTTCAAATTTATTAACATATTTACTGACATATTGCTCGAGACTTACTAGCATATAAATTATAATGAAACTTTATTTGGAGTACAACTTGTACTTGCACATTTCTTAATATTAAGCTTAAAATTTGTTTTAATGTCACTTTTGATGAGGATTGTACGATCTTTCAATAGTATCAGCCTTTATATGCAAGATATTTGAAGTGTACCTAAAGTATACTTGCAATAGTTCCACTCATTCAAATATACTCAAGTATGTCTTTAGATGGACTTCAGCACTACTTTTGCACAGTTAAAGTGCATTAAGAACAAAATTAGTTGTTTCAATTCAGTGTACTTTAAGTATACCTGTTTACTATACCAAAAGTACAAATGCATGGTATTTTTGTTAAACACATAAATATGTAAATGTACTTGTTGTGCACTGTAGTGCATGAAATAAGTTTATTTTAAATACATTTTAGTGTATTTATTTTTCACTACAGATATTATGATGGTAAACATTGATATCAAAAAATCATCAGTTTGACTACAAGAGCAAAAAAATATTTGGAATGTGGAAAGCTCTATGCATCATTTCCAAGTTGTTATATATATATATATATATATATATATATATATATATATATATATATAAATACAAACACTTTCATGAATCTGAAATTGTGCATCATAACGGTTTTATGAACGATTCACACAAAAATTCTCTCAGCTCATGTTTCATGAATGAGGCCCATTATATTTACATACATATGGGCTCCATCAAGCCCAATACCCTGTTATGGGGGGAGGGGGGATTATGTTGCATAATTATATCCATTTTGGGGGATTATGCAACATATATTTTGCTTTATTTGTTTTCTTGAAATTTTAGCCATTAATTATTTCAAAATAATAATAATAATCTCCTGAACTTTTGAGGAGATGGCACTGTTCTTTGTGTTTTTTATATGTATATGGCAGCAAATCAGACATGATTGATTGGCTGTCCAGTGGAAAAGATGAGGCAGAACTAGCTTTCAGAAAGAGTGACCATGCCTCCATACAACAGCTCCAGGACTGACAGAGGAGAGCAGAGAATCTGTCTGTGCAGAACCAGACCCAGGCTGGGTACACTGGCCCTTCTCATTACTCATTCCCCCCCAGGACGTCCTGCTGAGCTCGGCTCCCTGGCCCGTCCTCATCTACTGAGGCTGTAATTGATTCCTGTGGATGTTACGTAAGTGCCTGCAGAGCGGCTCTCTGGGTTCAGCCTGTTAAAGGTTGATGTGCATGACTTGAACCAGATCATCCCAACCAACTACAGTTCATATATACTGGTATTTTTTTTTTTTTTTTTTACCATATTCTAGCAGTATCTTCAGTTGCAAATGCTTCGTATACACAAGTGCTGTCCTGCTACACATAACTGATGTGTGTTCTTGCATTATGATTGAGTTTCCTTCAAATGTACCACGTGTTATTAGCTGCTATGAACATGTCAGTTTAATTACTTTAACAAGTTAGCTTGGTAAGTTTCTCTTAAAACTGTTCTTGAATGAACGAAGAAACTGTTGACACAGAACACTTTTTGTCTTTTAAAAAAGCCACACGCAGTGCACTGTGATGGAAAAACTCACAAGGTCTTGCGACACATTTTTAACTTCTCTGCCATGCTGTTTCTCTCATGTAGCAATCATGTGCAAGACACTGAAAAATGAGGTAATAGTCAAACTTTTCATTGCAATGTAGTTTTCACAGAAAACTGACTTGCCTACATTTTAAAGTGTCATTTTAAGTTATGACTTTAAAGTCCACCAAACACATCAGAAAACAAGCTCGTTGTTTGCTTTCATTTTGTTATCCACATGCACTGTTTTTAATTGTTGGCTAATGTACAGATGCTTTGAAAGGACGCTTTTGACTGAGTTTTCGCTTTATACGATTCTTCTTATTCTCAAATTGTGTTTCATTCTGTTGCTGTCCATTGCTATCACAGTATTTTACCTATATATGAATATTGAGCAATTAAGATGACATTTTACACTAATGATAATTGTAACCGTGGTAGGCTGCTAAAATATGTTTTTTAAGAATTGCAAACTTGATGCGAGAACCTGTATCATGGAAGTTGCACTTGCCGTTGAGCCTCATTTCAGTTGCAGCCAGCATGGCAAAACTACGGCACACAATCTCAGCATGAGCATGAGTTTAGCAAAGCGTGAGTTCCCTTCTTCATTTTCCCACTTCTTTACCTTTCTCCATCTTTTATCCTTTCCTTTACTTCTGTTTATATTGTTGTTTTCCTTTTCCTCTTTGGTCACAAAAAATTTAAATGGTCATTAGTGAATTTTCCAATGCATAATTTTCCTCACATGATAATGCAGCATATTTGTCTTATGGGAATACGTGTCTTCAGGAATATGTGTGATATTCACAAAAAAATCTCAGTACTTTCTGGGATGTTCCATGTCATGATAATCAGATGATATTTTGCTGGGCATGTTTTATTTTTATCTTGGCTGGTTTAGTTCTGTTGTGGACAGCTGATTCCCAAAGTTTTGCATAATATTCTTTGTGGTGGTCAGTTTTTTTTTTTTTTTTTTTTTTTTTGTTTTTTTTTTTTTTTTTTTTTTTTCTCCTTAAATTGATTTTCGGCATCATGTTTAATTTTAAGGACATTTTTTCTACCCCAGTTAAATGTATGCATATGCATTTATGTTATCTATAAATATTTATGTTTTTAACTGAATCTTGAAATACAATAATACTAATTGGAAGTTGGAAGTTTTGCTTATACAAGACATTTACATTTAGAGACTATAGTGACGCATTGTGTTCCCTACAATTTATCCCTTAAATTTTATTTACTTGGTCTTTAAAAGGTCTCAAAGTAAATAAACCTTCTTAAAACCTGCAGAAACCCTGTACTAACTGCATTATACTTCATGAAGTGAAAGTGTGCACTATAAAGATGTGTTTTTGTTTGCTTTTTTCAAAGTGAATGTCAGCTTGCACATTAAAACTACAATTACGATATTGTCATAGACGATACAGACCACGCACGCCAAAGAAGATCTATTAAATGTAATGATATGGGCATAAACAGTGGTCATGTGATGCCAATTTCCCAGGCACAGTCTCAGGCATATTTACTCGCACAATAACCAGCATGAACGGCCAATCCAAAAGGTTTACATCAGCACAACATGAATTCCCTGATTTGAAGGGTGCTGTAATTATGAAAATTTGTTTCCAGGTGCTGTTTGTTGAAGAGATTGTGTGGGAAGTTTATATAAGCTCAAAGTGCTGCAGTAGTGTATGATCCGTCTGTTTCCATGCTGCGGCCTTGTCCTCCTGTGCTCATCTGAAAGCATCGCGGTAGCATACACAGAAGAGAAGATACCTCAAACTGAGAAGAGTGAATGCGAGTACCAGGTTTTCAGGGGAAAAAGGAGATTGCAATGAGCTTTTTTTGAAATAGTCTGTCTGGATAATTGCTCTCTCTTCAACAACAGGACGTCTCTCAGAGTGAAACTCTTAAGAGACAAGCTCTCATCTGCCCTGACTGCTCAAGCACTGAAGAGCTTCTGTACTTTCAAACTTTGATTTCATTGCGGTTGTTCTGCCTGCATAGTTCTATTATTATTGCTCATACCTCATATTCAAAGACTTAAACCAGGGGTTCTCAACTCTGGCCCTCAAGGTCCACATTCCTGCAGAGTTTACTTCCACCTGTAATCAAACTCACCTGCCTGTAACTTTCTAGTGATCCTGAAGATCTTGATTAGCTTGTTCAGGTGTGTTTGATTAGTTCGAAGCTATACTCTGCATGAAAGTGGACCTTGAGGGCCAGAGTTGAGAACCCCTGACTTAAACTAATGTTGTTTGTGCTAATGATAAGTTCTGTCATAAAACTCTAGATGGTGCTCTATAAGTCAATCTGATATATTCACATTGGCGTAGCTGATTGGTTACTTTCGCATCAGCAGCCAATGAGCTTGCTGCTCAACATGCAAATACTTGGCTAGAGCTTGCTGTAGCCGTTGCAACGTGCTTCAGAAAGCATCTGAAATCAACATCTACTGTAAGGTAAGTGAATGATCTTTTATTCATTCCACTGTGCATATTTCGTGGTGTGCCTTATTCATTTCTAAATGAGCAACTATAAACAAGTTTTAAATTAAGCGTCATGCTTAACATTCTAGCAGTCGTATGCAGGAGCCAAATGCTAAGCATATAAGGACTGAACAAGTTGAATGAAATAACGTTTGTATACACTTTAAGTGGTGTTCACCATATTTAGCTGCGTAACCTCAATGCCATGTTCACTTATGGAAACCATTACTACAACATTACAATTCAAAGAGCAGTTCAAATCAAACAAACCATCCACTTAAGAAAAAAAGATTCAGATCACAGATTTATTTAGGAGGCCTAAAGGTTTTTTTATTATACATATAACTCTAAGTGGCAACACAAATGGATACTCCTCACGTTAACCCTATAAAGCCTGCTGTATCATATTTGATTATAAAATGATCAAAACTTGATGAAAAACCTATCGCATACAATCTACTACATGCATTCTGTCATTTGAATGAGCGTTTATAGCTAGTTTTTTTAGCAAGTAAAAGGCCAGGTAAAGGGTCTTGACATGGTTGTTTTGCAGCTGCCCATCTACACGTGCTGGTCCAGAGCTGATTTCATTTCTAAATATTGCCATTTGAGTCACATTCTACTGATGGGAATTGCATTTAAACCAACAGTGCAGTGCAAATGAAGGATCTGCACTTGTACTATAAAATTAATTCAAAGCATATACGTATTTATGTATTAAGGTAGTCTTGATGTTGCACTGCTAATGTAGTCATAAAGAAACATATAGGACAAATAGCACCATATAGATCTTGAATGTGTAGTTTCATTGAGATTCCCTTCTCCAATGTAAATAGAGGATTTTTTTTTTCACCTCAAATTTAAAATAGTTTTAAGGCAGGCATTAAACGAACATGTTTTGACAGCTGTTGAGGAGAAGTGAGTGACCTCGGCTAATTAATGTAACAGATGATTCATAAGCGTCTGCGACAGTAATGGCTGCATAAACGTGTGTGTCTTACAAAGACTGACCTGAACGGCTTTCTTTCAGTTAATAAATATAGAAGTGACATCTCTGTGTGAGATGCTGACAGCCTTCTGCCCTTAACCAGATCGCTGTCATGTCGGGTTAGAGAACATGTGTGAAGTGTCATCATTAACCACCGATGTGTGATAGCTGTTTAGAAATATAGTGAGAAATGCATATTATATATATATATATATATATAGCCAGTCCCACCAGGATTTCAGGGGACATTTTTCAGATTTGTGCGACCCAAGATGACTGAATTTGCTGTGGCTTTTCTCAAAAACCACATGAATATTTGCAGCATTTTTTGTGTTGTTTGCACTGAAAACACACTGATATTATGACGTACTTATATTATTAGTAGAAGTTGTCTACTGACCTTCAGTGCTCAACCAGTGAGGTGAATAATGTTACCTCATTTTACACTAGATTTCATGTATATCATTTATTTTGTGTACATGATGCATTGATGTTTTTCTCGAAAGCTTATTATTTCTCACTGGAAGCCTTTTAAGCTCATTCATAGTCTCGGATTGTTGACAATGTGACTGAAGTTACTCGGATAATTAGCAAAAGCATCTTGGGATGTAAGAAAATATGGATATGGAGGCCATAGCAATTATTATTTATGCATTTCAGTTTGCTCCAACCTTAAAAGAAAAAATAAATAAATAAGAGAAATCAATTATTGTGTTTCCATGACCTTCCTATAATGAAAAATAAAAAACATAGAGAAGAGACGATCGTTCCTTCAGCAGCTACATTTAAAAAAATTAAATACTCACTGCATTTTCATTAGAAATTTAAAGTGTGTGTGTGTGTGTGTGTGTACCTGTTTTTTCTATTCAGGTGGGGACTTAAACCTGAATACACACAGACTCATGGGGACTCGTGTCACGGTGGGGACCTAAATTGAGGTCCCCACGGGTAAAGAAGCTTATAAATCAAGTTTATTAATTCAAGTTTTTTGAAAATCTAAAAATGCAAAAAAGTCTCCTGTGAGGGCTAAGTTTAGGTGTAGGGTTGGTGTAGGGCAATAGAATATACGGTCTGTACAGTAGAAAAAACATTACGCCTATGGAAGTCCCCACAAGGATAGCAAAACAAGTGTGTGTGTGTGTGTGTGTACAGGTTTATATATCCTGGTGGGGACTTAAACCTGAATACACACAGATTCATGGGGACTCGTGTCACGGTGGGGAACTAAATTGAGTTCCCCATGGGTAGAAAAGGTTATAAATCATACAGAATGAGTTTTTTAAAGTAAAGTAAAAATGCACCATGTTTCCCGTAAGGGGTAGGTTTAGGTGTAGGGTTGGTGTAGGGCGATACGGTTTGTACAGTATAAAAACCATTACACCCATGGAGAGTCCCTACAAGGATAGCTGACCAGACTGTGTGTGTGTGTGTTTGTGTGTTTTTGTGACATATGAAAGAAAAGTGAAAGTCGTGACGTATTGTCAAGTATGGTGACCCATACTCGAAATTGGTGCTCTGCATTTAACCCATCCAAGTGCACACACACAGCAGTGAATAGTGAACAAATGCACACACACACTGTGAACACACACCCAGAGCAGTGGGCAGCCATTGCTCCAGCGCCCGGGGAGCAACTGGGGGTTCGGTGCCTTGCTCAAGGGCACCTCAGTCATGGTATCGAAGGCAGAGAGAGTGCTGTTCATTCACAATCCCCACCTTCCCCACCGGTGCGAGAATCGAACCAGCAACCTTCAGGTTACAAGCCCAACTCCCTAACCATTAGGCCACGATTTCCCCCACGATTTTCCCCTTCACGATGAGGACACAAATTTGTATAATGACATGAGTTTGACACAGGTATTACAAGGAGAAGGTGACTTATGAGGACATTTCCCCATGTCCCCATTTTTCAAAAGGCTTATAAATCACACAGAATGAGTTTTTTGAGAAAGTAAAAATGCACAAAGTTTCCTGTAAGGGGTAGGTTTAGGTGTAGGGTTGGTGTAGGGCGATAGAAATACAGTTTGTACAGTATAAAAACCATTATGCCTATGGAATGTCCCCACAATTCACAAAAACAAATATTCTTATTTCAGTTAGTATTAACATCTAGCAAAGCACATGCTACATGTTCATTAAATTTACATATTAAATAAGTTACATGTCAGATACTACTTGTCACTGGCATTAGTGCTATCCTTGCTCATATGGACAGTGTAGTGTACATGACCATGTAGCCAAACACAACTGAACCATGAGCACAACTAAAACTAACAGAAACACTTTTAAATGTCAAACACAATAGCATTAAACACTAACAGCTCTTTCGTTTTACTAAAACACACACACATACACATATACATATTTTTTTTTCCTCCTTTCTTTTTTTCTCCATGCATTTGTGCTTTTGTTGTGAAATATAAATTATATTTTATTTTAGCTGCCATTGCACATTACTACCTTTTTTTCTTCCCTATCAAGTTGCGGAATCTATATGAGGATTAAAGCTATGCTGACAATACATGGAATTCATGCAAGTTTTCAGCATCTGTCCTGAATGGATTCAGCAGGCCGGTTTGACTGCACACTGAAATACAGGCGGTTGCAGTCTGAGTGTGAGATCAGACAGAAGTTGTGGATGCTTTAGTCATTCTCTGTGAGGAGTCAACAGATGCTGCGCTGAGAGTCTGGAGGGGCTCGTTGAGGGACCATCTGCGATCATTTGTTCCTCTACATTAATGGTCTGTTTGCTGCTTCACGTGGTGAGTGTACAGCGATACATGTGCTGGATGCTCCAGACACATCTATGAATACAAAAACACAAGCCAGTTGAGTAGCTTACACTAACAGCTACATGCATCAAACACCAAAGGGCTGCATTACACGTCCTTTGAACCTCTGAACTTGCTTTGTGTGAAAAACAGACCAAAATTTTAACTGTTATTCATTTATCTTCTTCCAGTCGCCTATAGCACTCATATCTAGCTCATCTGTGTTTTGAGCGGGGAAAAAAAAGTTAATTGTATTCTTTTTATTATTATTATTATTATTAATTAATTATTTTGACTTAATTAATTATGCCCATATCATTACATTCTTTTTATTTTGTCTTAAAAAGATTGCAGGTTTGCTGAGCTTGTTTGTAGGGCTGCACAATTTGGCCAAAATTTTGTGATTATATGGCTTATAATAATAATAATAATAATAATAATAATAATAATAATATTAATATTAATAATAATAAATTAATATTTTATATATATATATATATATATATATATATATATATATATATATATACGATATATAAAAGAAACAACATAATTCTTATAGTAATACCAGTAAATTTTGACCTTGCGGGGGCATTTTTTAGCTCCCCATGAGGAAACAAGCTAATAAATCATACAAAATGAGTTTTATGTGTGTGTGTATATATATATATATATATATATGAAGAGTTCAGATGCAAAAGCCTCTAAGTGCCGTCTGAAATATTCTTCTAAAATGAGCATTTTTATCAGGCTCCTATATTTATGTTCAGTTATTTCACTTTAATTGCATAGAAAAGGACCTATACATTGCCATTAGAGTAAAATTACTGAACCTAAACATAGGAGCCTGAAAAAAATACTCACTTTAGATTAAAATTTCAGATGGCACTTAGAGGCTTTTGCATCTTAACTCTTATAAATTATTATTATTATTATTATTATTATTATTATTACTATTATTTTCAATAAATACCATAATCATTATTTTATTTCAAAGCACAAGTTTAAAATTATGATACTGGTATTTGTCTTAATTTCTTCATTTTCAAATGTTAAACAAACAAACTTTTATTTTGATAGAAAACCACAGGGACTTTTAACAATAAGCTTCTCATTACCAGTTTCTGAAGATGGTTGCCGCATGTTGAGCTCCCAAATTCATGTTAAAGCGACTATTCAAATGTAGGTCATTGACCATGAACTGAGAGACTGAAAACATTGGATCATGAGCCGCTCACGTGAAGTTGAACACAGCGCCGCGCTTCATTCTGAAACATGCATAGCATTTATTTTTTTAAATTACATTTCAGTCTTTGTGATTTTGTTCATTTCAGCTTTATTTTAATTAACAAATAAGCCCTACTCATGACTCATCTGCTTAAACCTTAAATTTAAAATGAAACAGTGAATTCAATGAGAAGTGAAACGTGTCACATGAGTTTCGAAACCCGCAGCATCACCGCAGAGTTGCATAATCTCTGTGATTTACAGCAATAAGAACAAGAGTTGCTGAATGACACGAGGCAAAACTCATCAGATAAACTCATCATTCAGTGCTCTCCCAAAGGCCAAACTCTCTCATTATCTGCCTGTCAATTACAAGTGTAACACTAGCAAGAGGCCGAGCGCAGAGTTCAGCCTTAAGGCGGAGATCAAATTAAGGATCAGTGGATATGTAAAATGCTTTAATGGAGACCCGCTATTCTAACCCCAGCGCTTTAGTAGAGAGATCCAAAGGCTTAGCTGCCTCACGGCTGCATTTAAAGAATGAGGATAAATTAGTAAAATTAGCGGAGAGGTTGGGGCTTGTCAATGGTGCTTCACACGCCGCGCTTCCCTGAGCATCCCACTGTCAAGACCTGAAGACAGATCTGCATCTATTACTGAGTTTAATTGAGTTTAATTAATCAGACTTTCATGGTTTATTGGCCAGCGTAAGTCAGTGCTTCACGACCGTTCTGTTCTGAAGGGTCACGAATGGCAAAGAGTGCGAATTATGAATGAATGAATGAATGAATGATGCATTTATATAGCACTTTATTGTGTATTGCCATACACACAAAGCGCTTTACAATCATGTGGGGGGGTGGTTGGTGCTTTCAGTTTATTATACATTTATATGCAATTATACATTGCAGCTGAACTGACCATTGTTAAGGCAGGTATATCAACTTTAAGAAGGGGGGAGAAAAACTTGTTCCATAGTTCATGTCAAAGATTGTGTGTCCAATCATACTCTACATAACATGTTTTGGTGCATATGAGTCATTACTGACAGGATCTCGAAAACAATGGAAAAAAAAAAAAAACAAACACCTACTCAAAGAAGGCCAAAGAAAATACAAGCATGTTTGCCAAGAGCAATGCCAAGAGCATGAAAAAGAAGTGCTCTTAATTGTATTGAATGTGCACTTATAGTGTACTTCAAGTCTTAAAAGCATACTTTAAAAAAAAAAAAAACTGTACTTCAGTGAAGTGCATTTTATATTAATGTCAAACTTTACTTTGAAGTATGTTTTAAATCATTGTTTTATTAATATAATTTATTATTATAATTTTAACTGTAGTGGGTTATTTAAAGTTAATATTTTTTTATATATTTAAAATTTTAAATGTACTGCAATTGCAACACCATTATAAATGTGTAATTGCAACTATATTTAAATACATGACAAACAAATGTCATATTACATATTGTATTTCATAGATAATAGAAGTAATTATGAAATTACATGATAAGTTTAATTAAAGATATACTTAAGTGTTGCAGTTCATGGTAATGCTCTTCAGTGTTGGACTACAGTGATGTTGTTGTATGATAAAGAACACAGAGTTGGTCAGCACTTAACCAGCAGGAGGGCATAGAGTGTAGAAAGCATCCTTCTTTCGTGGAGGAAGTGTAATTTTCTTGTGAACACGGTCCTCAAATCCTGCATTTCTCCAATGATAGCAGAGTTGTGTTTTATCCCTTGCTATGTTGTGGTATTGAACAAGAGAGCCATTAAAGGAAGCTTTCAGAACAGGAACCCTATTCAAGTTCATTCAGAGGTCTGTTTCAATGTTGCCCTTCCTCTAACACAGGAACACATGATTTCTACACAAAAGAAGCCATACAACGTGCACACTCCTGCTTTTCTCAACTCTTTTTGTCC
This sequence comes from Spinibarbus caldwelli, assembly GCA_039654775.1. NCBI lineage: Eukaryota > Metazoa > Chordata > Actinopteri > Cypriniformes > Cyprinidae > Spinibarbus > Spinibarbus caldwelli. The sequence goes on along the minus strand of CM077222.1, from coordinate 8,778,882 downwards.
ACGTGAAGCTTTCATGTTGAGCGAGGCAGTTCAAAGAGAGGTGAACTTGAACAATATTTCTGAAATTATCATGATAAAGCAAATTTTCATTTGTTCGGAAGAAGAAAAGGTGGTGCAAAATTCACTGCTAGATCTGATCTGCTTCAGATCTGAGTGATTTACCAGAATAAAGTCGTTAGACTCAATGTTGGTTATCGCCATATAAAAACACATTTGAGGAGCATCTGGGTGATTCCTCTGGGCTCACACACTCTTACAGTGGAGTAATGGCTTCTCTGGTCTCCTGATACATCATTAAATATTGTAAAAATGAGCCTTCACTATTTAAAACGCAGGCTGCAAATCTCTTTAATAATGCTCGGTATGGCCCTAACGAGCTTCATGAGACAATGAAGCGATCACTTTAGTGCAGGGGCAGCACAAATCCTCCTCCGGTTGGTCACACGCCAGCTGAGATGTAATGTGTTATTAATGCGCCGTACACTGTGGATTCAGGATTTTATGAGTGAAGTGTTAATAAATTGCAGATGTATTTGTGGTAATGAATGCTACGTTTCTCCATATTTTGTTGATTGATTGATTGATTGATTGATTTCAGTTCATTGTTATGGGTGATTCACAAACTTATTGGTGAATGGAAATTAAGACATTTTTAAGCAAGTACACACTTTATATATACACACAATTTATAAATGAATGCCACCAGAATTTTAGATGTTGGCTTGAGGCGAGTGTGACAGAATCGCTTACTAGTCTTGTACATGCAACACTATCATGAATACGAAAAATTTTAAATAAGGGGAAGATAACAAACACACATGGCATAGCTATTTGTAAAGTATAGTCAACAAGGAACAAACATTACAGAGAGAAATAACATCATAAGTGATCTTTGGCCTAGAAAAGTCTGCAATTTATAGCTCAATAAAACATTCTGTTTACAAGAATTAAAAAACAAAAGTACAAGCTTCACAATGCCTCCATAACATTTGCTCCATAGACCTTCATTGTAAATGTCTTACTGTAAACACAATATAACTGAGGAGAAATGTGTTTCGGTGGTAATTGACAACATGTCACAGAATGTATTAAATGCACAGCATTTCTTTAAATACAGGTAAGAAAACGTAAAGGGAAAGCATTTGTCTATGTCAAAAGAAATGTCAGTGTAACAGATTTTGTTCTTTCATTCAGACACACTATATGCCATTTATGCTGATCCTGCGTGCAACTTTATTAAAAACTCACCAGAATTGATTTCCACTGGAATTATGAAAAATACATCTGTTTTCGTCAGCAATTTATCATCAGTCGATCAGATCAAAACAGAGTTTAATTGAGCCAGTTTTTATTTTGCTTTGCAACATCAACAAGTTGCATCAAGTCTGACTCAGTGATCTAACAAATTAAAGATCTGAAAGATAAATAATCAAGTTTTATCTTGTTACATAGTTGCATAGAGTAAAATAAGATCTGCTCAGGAGGGTCAGTGTTTGTTTTAGTTTCTTTCATTATCATCATATTATATGCATATGTATTTGAGCAAAGTGCAGTTCTAGCACACATACATTTATATAAACACTGAAACATACAATATCAATATACTGACATTATTTTTATCTTTAATACTGACAGCATTAAAGTATAAACATTACATTTATATATCTAACTGCATTAAGTACTAGAGATAAAAAATCATTACATCAAGAGATTCCTAATTTAATTTTAATATTTTTTAATCAGGTTATGATTATTATATATTCCCTTCTTCTGTGTGTGTGTGTGTGTGTGTGTTGTTGTTGTTGTTGTTGTTGTTGTAGTATTTTTAGCTATTGGAGCAAATCGTAAATGAATAATGTATTGATTAACTGACAGATAATAGTTTCCATCCACCACTATAGAAGTTTATATGATGACTTCAGCTTGTAAAAACACTGAACAGTGAAAAGGGTCTACTAAAAATCTGCATTCACATCACCCTCAAAAGTTTGTGATTTTGTAATCTCCATTCACACATACTCAAGATATCTGAGTTTATTTCTCTCTGAATCATACCAGTCACTACAAATGTTCAAGTTTGCTGCATTCAATATTATCCTTCCCTCTGGTCAGCGATGGACCCGTCCATAGGGAGCAATGTCACAGATACACGCTCCATTTCTCTTGACCTCTCACACTTAAGCCAACAAATGTTCCTTTCGAAATGCCCCTGTGTCTTATGAAGAAGTGCTTAAACTAACCACCCAAACCAAAACCCACTATTCGCCCATACAAACACATACAGGAAAAGGGGGTTAGATTTTAGTCAATACATGGATATCGTAAGTATCAGTGTTTTTCTGATGCTTAAAATGTGTGTAAACTTTATCCAGATTCTTTCATTTGCTACTGTTTTCCCCTCATTATATTCTTGTTCTCAGTTATTTTAGGAAATGGAAAGACTCTTCTGTTTGCCAGTGAATTAGAAAATCTGTGAAGGAGTGATGTGCTAACAACGTGTTAAATGTGTTTTGAGAAGATGAGATGAACAATAAAAGGTTTCAGCTCTAAGACTGAACCCAGTTGAGATTTAAGTTCTCTTTCTTTTGCATGGCTGCACTGTGAAGTCATTAACTCTTCTCCAGACTGACATTCATTTATTGTGCTTATAGTTGGCAGCCTGCATTTGGGAGATCCAGCATGAATAATGACATAAGCGTCAGATATTTCCCTTCTAATGATCTCGGCTATTATTGTGAGTCATCGCTACTTTTTGCGTTGTTCTTCTAGTTATTTAAATGTGCTTGTATTGTTTTTTATTATCAGTACATGTTTTCATATGGTTATTGATGCTGCCATTTAATCGTCACTAGAAAAGATAAAAATAAATGAAATGCTAAAATATAAGAATCAAAGATTCCGAGAAATCCATCTCAGTTCTGCAGTAGTCAGATGTGAGTGCAAAACATATTTACAAAATGCATCATCTGGCCGCCTTCTCCAATGATTTGAATGGTTTCTCAGCAGAAGAAAGGCTGTATTACACTAATAAGCAAACCTTTAGCAGTGGGGTGAGGTTTCCTGACCTGTACTCACTCTCAGGTCTATGGGTCAAGGATTTAGCTGAATGACCAGAATTACAGTGGCCGGACATCTTTGAATACCTTGTGTCTGTATGTTGAATCTATATTTTGAATGATTTTTGTGTACTATGGACTGACCTACTACCTAGCGAGCAGAGATGTGGGCTAATATAAACAAGTCAAACAACTACTAATGGAAAATTGCAGTTGCATGTCTGGGTTAGTATTAACCTAGTTAGTGGTTTATACTTATGTCGAGGCCATCTGTTCGCATTATTGCACATTATTTTTTTTAAGTAATCTGTGTTTAACAGCAGAATTTATGGTGGAAAAACTGTGCAGAAAATTCCACCAATCAGGGGTCGCAACATGCAAACCACACCAAAAACCTTTAAGGAGCATCTACACCTATGACGCTCCACAAATGACATAATTGTGTCAGTCTCCCTGAACTCTCAAAATGCTTAAATATTTATATATACAGTACTGTATTGCAATAAACTTAAATTAAATTTGATTAAGTTTTAATTCTATTACTGTATATAATTTGCAGTGCTTCAAGGGATTGTAGTTCTTTTCAAATTCATGTTTGCTTCAAATAAAAGTTTAGGTAACACTTTAGGTTAGGGAACACTATTCACTATTAAAGGGTTAGTTCACCCAAAAATGAAAATTAGCCTTTGTTTTACTAACCCTTGAGGCATCCTAGGTGTATATGACTTTCTTCTTTCAGACGAATCCAATCGGAGTTATATTAAAAATTGTAAAAAAAAAAAATTATATAAATTTGTCAAAAAAATTGTCAATTATCATTGCAGTCGGCGGGTGTTTCTGTTCAACTGTCCACAAGTCATCAAATAAAGTGCGCGCATCCATAATAAAACATGCCTCACACAGCTCCGGGGGCATGAATAAAGGCCTCCTGTATTTCTGTATGCGTTTTCATAAGAAAAATATCCATATTTCAAACGTAATAAACACTTTTATTTTACTTTTTATTTATATATATATATATATATATATATATATATATTAGGGGTGTAATGGTATGTGTTTACCGAATGGATCACGGGGCAAATTCCAAATGGAAGTGATCATCCCTATGCCCTACTCCCTTCGAAGAGCAGAGCTCTTGGAGTGGAGACTTTGGAGTGAGCAGGGCACATGAATGCCATTATGTAGCCGCTTGGAATGCACTTGGCAAAGGGAGCGATGTAATTTCCTCATTATCTTCAGCTGGCATGTTCCCGTGACAATGCAGCATGGTGTCCGTCAGCAGATGACGCTGTTAATTGCATAAATGTCTTTTTATTGTTGTTAGCATAACTGTTGCAAATAAACATACATTTTATTTAAAAGTTATATATATATATAAATTTTATATATTATATACACTCTTAAAAATGCTGGGTTTTCAACCCAATTTTGGGTCAAATATGGACTAACCCAGCTGCTGGGTTAAATTTTTACATTCAATTTTTAACCCAAAAGTTGGGTTAGTCCATATTTGACCCAAAATTGGGTAGAAACAACCCAGCATTTTTTAGAGTGTAGCATTTTTTAAAAAATCTTATCATAACCCCTTTTAAAATGAAAGCTCTAACATGCAGCACCTGAATGAGTTTATCATTTGTTTTTGTGGCTATATAAAGAATATAGCATACAGATTGAATAATAGGATCCACTTCACAATTCATGCAGCAGCAGTTCAATACACACACCAGTATACACTCATTAGGTTCAAAAAACCTTAAGCGACTCTGAGTTCACACTGCATGATTTTAGCCCCGATTTTCACTGGCCGGCAGGTTTTGCGAAATAACAAACAAATGCCCGAAATCGGAGGCAAATCGGTGCTCGTTTATGCTAGTGACATACGGTGTGAATTATCAAAGAGGCGATCTGAGAGAATCGCCAACACGTCACCAACGCCCGTGAAATATTTGGACTTGTCGGTGAATCAAAATCCTGCTGTGTGAAATGAATTCTGACTGAACAATATATACGATGACCTACACCCAATGAGAGAGTAAGATACAGTGCAGCGGGAAGTTCAGGGGGGAGTTATAGACCTCAATATCAGCAATCCTTGCTCCCTGTGTCTCCCCAACCTTCCCTCATCCATAATCTTCTTTTTTTTTTTTTTTTTTTGCCCTTTCGCTGCAATTCAATGCACAGACCATTTGTATCATGATCATCTTGCTGGCTACCATTTTAATAACATTTCCAGTCTTGCACAAGAACTCTGATCTCATGTGTGATCTTGCGTTATTTCCTCATCACTTCTCATGTAGGGCCTACATTTGGTTGTGAAATGTAGTTTGTGGACCAGACAGAGTTGTTGGTGATTCTTCCTATTGTAAAGTCATGTGGTGTGTAACCTCCTGTTGCCAATCCAATGTGAACACAGCAGCAACTGAATTCTGCCCCAGATAGTTGTGCAGTGTGAAAACAACGGTGATCTGACGACTTTAAAAAATCTTGCAGTGTGAACTTGCCATTACTCGCACTGTAGATGGGCTGTTAAAATACTGCCATTGCACATTAAATCTTCCCAATTGCCATTGCAATTACAATTGCTGCAGTGCACACATGAAATCGAAAGAAAACTGCAGAAAATAAAGGTCAGAACAATTGAAAAGCATTAAACAGATAGTATAGACCTCCTTGGCATGAGTTTTTCTTGGCCACTCCAGTCAGTGGCGAGCGGATGAGTGATGCTGATGGGCCGCTGCTCTGTTTGTCTCTATAGTGGGTCAGGTGACAGACTGTCAAGCAAGAGGACAAAAGTTTTTATCTTAAATGTAAATTGACAGTCCAGAAGAAGCTGTCAGAGAGGGTGTGAGAATGTGGAGAAATCAGGAGAGCAGAAGGTGGCTGTCTCATAGAGGAGGAGAGGTCACACTGTTAGCACAACTGTCACTGCCATCTCATTACGCACAGACAAACCACTGCAGAACAAGCTGATGCTCCTGAATATTCACCACCATTTCAGCAGGGTTGCCAGGTCTGTGAAATTAAACAAGCCCAATTGCTATTCAATAGTAGCTCGATCTAATGTGAAAAATGCAGACTTGGCAACACTGCATTTCAGTGACTCTTTTCTTTTGTAACAGCAGAACTATATAGCATATGTTCAGATAAATAACGAAAATCACAGTTTTGCATAAAGAACACAAAGAAACAAAACATATAGTTGACGACTGGACAGGCTAGATTTAAGGATTTGCAACATTTTTATATGCTGGTTCACACTGTACCAACAAACACCAGTTATTCTAGAAGTGCAAATATTTGCAAATGCAATATGTCTCAATGATTATGAAACCAAGAAAACTGCATGTATAATTATTTGGTAACACTTTACAATAAGTTCCAATTAGTAAATGTTTTTTAATGCATTAACTAACATAAACTAACAATGAGCAATATATTTGTTACAGTATTTTTTCATCTTTGTTAACATTAGTTAAAGCTGCAGTCCGTAATTTTTGTTTTGTATTGAAAATTTACAAAATTTATATAATAAACGATTACACCATGAATCCATTTTCCAAGCAGTGTATTTGGCTTGTATTGAATCACTACAGTACATCTATAATAAGTGTTTATATTCAGACTATTTAGACTGGTTCGGGTAGGTACCGCTGCGGAGTAGCCCGGTACCTGCATGATTCGTCATAGACATAAACAGAGAAGTAGCTCTGGCTACAATGTTCTTCCGTAACAAGCACGCAGTTCTGTTTATTAACCGCTAGAGTGCCAAAAGTTACGGACTGCAGCTTTAATAAAAATACAACTGTTAATTATTAGTTCATGTTAGCTCAGGTCCAGTGAATAGTATTAACACATACAACTTTTTATTTTTACAATGTATTAGTAAATGCTGAAATTTCTAAATGTTTTAGAAGTATTTTATCGTTAGTTCATGTTAACTAATGTAACTAACGTTCATGCATTAATGTAACTCATTAATGTAATGTAATGCATTAATGTAACTCATGTTAACATGCGACCTTACTGTAAAGTGTCACCAATTATTCTAATAAAAATGTTTCAAGTAGTTTTAGATGGAGTTTATCCTGATTATCGCTCCTTGGGACTTTAAAATGTTCTGCTATTTTGTGCATTATTTACAACTTCTTTGCTGTTTTAATATATTAATATTAAAAGTTGTAATTTATTTTATTCTCGCTAATGTTGAAAAGCTCTCTGCTATGTGGAGGTGTCACATAATAAATGACAAAAAATATTTGACTTACTTTCTTCTATGGACTAGGAGATATTTAGCAGAACGTCTTGTTAGCTCTTTTTCATATCCTCAAAAAAAAAAAAAAAAAACATTGAGGAATGTGACACAGTAGTGTGCTCTTTTACAAGTTTTTTGAAGTCATAGGAACAGATTTGTGTGAGAAATAGTCCCAAATTTAAGTCATTATTCACTGAAAATCCCTTTTGCCTGTTTATGATGCATGTGAGTGTGTTGTTTACCAACCCAGGCTCATTGGAAATACGTGCCTCTACATACATTTCTGCAACACCGTAATTACGTACCTTACTGCACGTTTCGCAGTTTCAAAGTGAAATGTCCAGAGAGTGGCGCTAAAACACACGTTTAATGCGTGACCGTGGCACGTTTTTATTACGTTCGTACAGGCACGTATTGCAGTGTTTTTATTATGCTGCTTGAGGTACGTTTTGCGGCCGTTCAGAATTCAAATATCCAGTGAGTGTCGCTAAAGATTAATGCTATATCATGTTGGAAATATCCCTTACACCAAACCCAAACCTAAACCTACCCGATAGTGTTAACAAATGCAAAAGTAATATAAAAACATTTTCGCTAATGCAGCCTTGCTATTTTAACTTCTTTATGCAGACTTGAGCTGTTTTGTTGAACCGTAGTTTCATGAGGATTCGTACCAGAGCTCTGCATAACCTAAATGCAATGCCGTATCGCGTGAGCTAGCGAGTAAACTTACTGAATTGGAAAACTCTTACATATGAAGCTGTATATGTGACGACAGCATTCAAAAGTATCAGTTTTCAAATCGTGCAGGATGTTAGCGTTGTTTTGAAGTCATAACATTACATTGTGCAAGTAATTGTGTGAAAATTAGCCTTTATTAATCAAAACTGTACCTGTAAATCATACTTTGTGTGAAAAGGAATAAAAGTTGTCAGAGTTTTACTGCCTCATTTCAACTGGAAATGAGGCAGTAAAACTGTTCATTTCAACTGGAAACTGCAGTGAATCGTACATATACTGTACATACGTTTTTTTCAGTTTTGCAAAAATGTATGTAGAGGTAGGTATTTCCAATGGGCCAAGGTTGTTGTTTACACAGCTGAAGTGCACAGGCTGTTGAAGCGGGGCCGGCTCCAGGCATGGGCAGGGGTGGGCTAAGCCCACCCAAATGACAGTCTTGCCCACCCAATCAGAATTAGATAAAGATTACGTTATTTTTTTAATGCAGTGATTAAAACCAATCTGAAGCGGACTGTATTTTAAGAAGTTTAAGATATAGCTGTAGACTGCCCCAACAATAATAAAATAACACCAGAAAATTGCAGCATTTTTCTTTTATTAGCTGAATGCAAGGCGTGCTGAATTCACGTGGAGCTTCAGTCTGTTGCATAAAAGCAGAGGCTGACAACGAGCGAATACGGGCAGAAATATTTGCGCGCTATCACGGGGAGTTTGCGAGTTACGGGGGTTTAATAGGCTACATGAATATGTGTCATAACTTACCACTGAAAATACCTGAGCAGTTTTAAAGTTCTAAAAAAAAAAAACGCTCATTCAATAACGTGAATTCATTGCATGGACGGGGAAAGAGCATAATATAAGCGTCTAAAATGCATGTAGGCTATACAGTTCAGATGAAATCTTACCCCTTTTGGCTTGCTTTGAATGTAAGAATGAAAGTTGAAAGTAAAGAGCTTGTGCGATGAAAGTTGCGTTCGTTACTATAGCAACAGTCAGCTTGACTGCAAAACGTAGCGCTCCCCTTCTATGACATAAAAGACCAACTTCTGATGCAAACTATTCAACTTTTTGTTTTTGTTGTTGTTGTTGTTGTTGTCAAATTCCGCAGTTTTGAACGGAAAGTAGGTCTGCCATTTACGTGATTCACGTAATTCATAATTGACTATGACGACAATAGCATTTTTCTGTTTTGCGTTTTCAACAATACAACTGAAATTGAATGGGTGCATATTTTACATTTACATTTAGCAGACGCTTTTATCCAAAGCGACTGACAAATGAGGACAATGGAAGCAATCAAAATCAACAAAACAGCAATGCTATAACAAGTCTCAGTTAGCTTAAAGCAGTACATGTAGCAAGGTTTTTTTTTTTGTTTTTTTTTTAATTATATAATAAATTAAAGGAAAACAGAATAGAAAAGGAATAGAGCAAGCTAGTGTTAGAGGTCTTTTTTTTTTTTTTTTTTTTTGCTTTTGTTAATTGTATAATAAATAAAAAGAAAACAAACAGAATACAAAAAGATTAGAAAAGCTAGTGTTAGTTTGATATATTTTTAATATTTTTAATATATTTTGATATTTTTTATATTTTATATTTTAAAATAAAAATATTATTTGCAGTTCAGATTGATTACTTTACAAAAAAAATCTTATTCTTGTTCTTTTACTGTTATTTTTTCTTCTTTTAATTTATTCCCCTAAATCCATTTAAATCCTTCATTTATTTAGTTTCTTCAAATAAATACCATTAGCATAGTGGTCTGGTCTTTATATTTCCTCAAAACAACTGGTCCCTCCAATGTTCTAGACATGATTACGGCCTTGTTTGGTATAAATAAAAAAAGTTAGTTGAAAAGAGTCACCAGTGTAGAAACAATAATCCAGAGAAAGAGAACAAAGAGGGCTTTTTTTTTTTTTTTTACTATTCAATAAAGAAAAAAAAAGTTTATTTTACTGTGAAAGTGCATAATATTCTAGACTGCCCATGAAAGCTTTTTTCAATGTACATATAATATAGTTAATATAGCAATATCTACAGTATAAATATCTTCTAGACTATCTGATAATATGATGACTAAAAAATGCCCACCCAGGATATCTGCCAGCCCACCCTTCTATAGCCATCAAGAACCGGGCTTGTGTGGAAGTCTCTTTATGATGCATGTCAAGGGTCAAGACAATCCACATACATTTTTTTCTTTATTTTTTTAGCAAACAGCAACCCTCAACACATCCCTCCATTTAAAAGACATAAAACAATTAAAAAACAATACAACAGTTTTGTTCTGATTGAAAATTATGGAAATATAAGGCAGCAAGACATGAGTCCTCTTATATGCTTTTTTTTTTTTTTTCATTTAAAATTGATTTAAAATGGAACATTCCATACATTAGATCCTAAAGTGGCGTGTCACACTACCAACTACAGTACAGTCCACACCTAATACAGTAATCATGTAAATGAATGTTTTACTGTTATTTGCACTGATCTTCACATTAGTGCTCATCATATTGAGTGGGCATACATCTGTGATATGTTTGTTTCCACTGGCATGGCAACCAACGTCAGTAATAAAAAATAACCACTCTCCAGTGCAGCAGTTGAACATTCAGTAGCATCGCACATCATAATCACATGTAGTCAGTCTTTCAACAACTCTTTACATTCAAGGGATGCATCAATAAATTTGTTCTCAGAAACAACATTTTACTGCAAGCTAGTTTTGAGAGGATGGTTGCATATTAATTTAAATGTAGATACAGATGCAAGTTAAGATGAAACATATTGCATAGTTAGATTAAAGGCCTGTTCACACCAAGAATGATAACTATAACTAGTAGTTACTTTTTATGGAAAGTAATGTGGTATGTTACTTTTGCGTTTTGTCATATGGGCGGATCTTGCCTTTTTGTTTTTAGTATATAAAAAAAGTTGTATTTTTGGCAAATGTAAAAGCCCTTTTACACCAAAAGTAAAATGAATAAGAAAATGAAAAATTGTGTTTATTTTTGTCTTTCTGTAGTTGAAATAAAATACATTCTGATGTTCCTTCATGTTTATTTTATGCTTTAAGTAAATATGAAAAGATGATCGGTTTACAATCCGCTTGAACTGAGGCAGTACGGTGATCTGTCACGGCACATTGTAAAACCTTTTAACAGTATTTATTGTGTGAATTTCTTAAAAAATGACAAAATTTGAAAGCTGAGACTTTGTTTCACACCAGAAGTAACCTGCTCTGTCTTGCGTGTTGCCAGTTTTCTCTTTGCTCTGCGATGTATTTTTCACTGCGTGAGAACATGATGTGTAGTGCGGCATTGCCACACACATCAATTGGGTAAGCAAAATAATGTTATTTCAAACAGAAAACTTACCCCATTGACAGATTATTTTGCTTACCCCATTGACAGATTATTTTGCTTGTTTCGAGCAAAAACTCACTTAATTTTGACTTGTTTTTTTTTTGTGTTTTTTTTTTTCTGAAAACAAGACAATATTTTTTACTTGTCTAGAAAATCCTTCTTGATTTAAGATTTTTTTTGTTTGTTTTTTTTTTTTTGATATTTTGGCTAGAAACAAGACAAAAAAATCTAAGTAAGAAAAGCAATAATAGCAATAATAATAATAATAATAATAATAATAATAATAATAATAATACCATGGTGGTTAAAGTAACATTTTGGCCAAATAACCCAACAAATTAGTTATTTTATATCCCAATGCATTGGGTTACTAACTTACTACCCAATCCATTGGGTTAAAATAACCCAACATTAGGTAGGTGCTATAGTAACCCACCATTGGGTTATCTGTTGGGTCATTTTTAACCCAACTATTTTAAGTACTGTACAGATAAGATTGATTTCTTTCCCAAATTGCATTGACTGCTCTAAAATATGAGACACCAATTTTTCAGAAGTTTAGGATTCAGAATAGGACACATATGCTTATTCAATAACTGTTTTATTTCCTATTTGGGTTTATACTTTATGTGCTTTATTTTTTAAGATTTTTTAACAGATTTTTCCAAGGCATTGTTAGATGCTTCCTTTGTTAGATGTTTCCTGTCATAGCTATGCAAGAATTTAAATCTGTTTTTAACCTCAGAGATCTCAAAGTAAAAAGAGGTGTTAAAGTCTGATTTTGTGGTGGCTGTGATTTAAAATTAAAATATTTTAATCTTAATTCAAGTGATGAAGGATTTTGAAAGTCTGACAGAAATCAGCGTTGAGTACTATTAATAAAACTAAATTTATTATTATTATTATAGCATACTGTAAGGTTCAGCCTGCCTGCTTTAAATGTTTTAAAATGATTGACAATGGAAAACAGTAATTAGAAATTTAGAAAAGTAATCAAAAAGTAATCAAATGTAATCAATTACATTACTTTCATAAAATAATTGAAATAGTTACACTACTTATTACATTTTAAATAGGGTAACTTGTAATCTGTAACCTATTACATTTCCAACACTGGACATCAAAGTACCACGAGCAAAATTCAAAAGCATAAGGAGCCATCTGCTCTCTATAGCTCTTGCAATACTTGTCACCCACCGTTCGATCTGATGGTGATGATCAGCTTCAAGTAGAACAAGCCTAATAATTCAACGGACCATTCATAAAGAACCATTTACTTCACTCCTGAATGAATCAACCATTTGAGAGAATCAAATAAATAAATAAATAACTCGATGACTTAATCTTTAAGACATTTACCACCACCTATTGGCAGTTTTAGTTTTTTTTATTTAGAGTATCATTTAATTAAAGAAATAATTTTCATATTTCAATCTTAATAATAATAAAATTAATAAAATAAATTATTAAAGGTATAGTTCACCCACCCAGAAATGACAATTGTGTCATCATTTACTCACCCTCATGGTCCAAAAGACATTTTATCAAACAAAATATTTCTTGCTGAAGCTACTTTTTGTGATGTCTGTTTGATGCTTTACACAACAATGACTTTAAATTATCTTTTGGGAGTAATTTCTCAGCCAAATTTGATGTGCGATTAATTTGCGATTTATTAGATTAATTAATCGCCACATCATGTAATTAATTAGATTAAAAATTTTAATCACTTACCAGCCCTCTATATATATATATATATATATATATATAATATAGAATCTCTGCAGTCTTTTAGTTTCCTTCACCTCCCGATCTGTATCATTCGTTCTTTTGTCACGTCACATCCCCATAAACTAAAGCTATGCAGTCTGTACTGGAAACAGAATTGATTAGTTCATCTCTGGAGTCTTCGGATTGAAGTCATTCATTCATTCAGCCCCATATGCTATAACGCTACACAGTCCCAGAAACAAAATTGATTAGTTCATCTCACAAGTCTTCGGGTTCGAGTCGTCCGCTCCATAGGCTATAACGCTATGCAGTTCCGGAAACAGAATTGATTAGTTTTTCTCTCGAGTCTTCAGGTTCGAGTCGTTCGTTCTTTTGTCACGTGCCCGCTTCCCGACTCAGTATCTTACAACAATTAAAAACAATTAAAAAAAAAAACATATTATTAACCGTATGCTATTATTATATATTTCTTTATCAAAGTTATTTTTCCTCATCTGAAAAGTTTAAAGCCTCTTTAATAGCACATTCAATGTTAACCATAACATAAATTCACAAATGTATAAATTGTAAGAAATAAAAAAGCTACAATTTGAGACCAGAAACGTATCACATGACTGTAAACGTGTATGTAAGGAAGATTGGGAATTATTAACTAATTTCTCCAATACTGCTGTCACGTCACGTGACAAAAGAATGAACGACTCAAACCGACGAGGTGAACTAATCATTGCTGTTCCCTGTAAAGAACCAGTAGGATTTGCGCTTCCGCAACAAAATGAACAAATTGTTCCCAGGATATATTAAAGATTAGTTCAAATTGACGAATCATTCATGAATGACACATCACTAGTGTGCACCAAGCACTAGTAAACTTGGGAACTCAATATCGGCAGATACTCAGTATTTAATTATTGATATATGAATATATCAATATATGATTTTGCTGGTCAGTGCATTTGTTCGCTGTGTCAAGCTGTTGTTGAAACTAAAATAACTTCCGTTTATAGTCTTTATTTTTTTTACTTTACTGCTGACTCACTCATAAAAAACAGTCTCTTACATTTTTGTATTTTACATGGACATAACACTATCATTTTCAAAAAACTTGCATTTTGAAATCTGTTTTCAAAAGTGTGTTTTCAGGCCCCAAAACTCATAAAAAGTTTTCCAGTTTTAGTTGAAAATTGTCTCATGTAAACATCCTCTTAGACACTGCAGGGCTGTTGTTGTTTAGTGTACTTTTTTTTTCCCCAGGGAGCATTTAACCCTGTTGCACCATAAGACATTCAGTACCAGGACATGACTTTCAAACATCTCTGAGAGTTTAGCCTTAAATGTGTTCAGAAACGCAACCACACAGGAGCTAAACAATAGGCATCTCCGTTCCAGCACAAAATTAATCTCAATGTGAGCCATGCAGAGACCTGAATACGCTATGCCTGCAGAACAGCCTCATGGGAGAGTAAAGGCCAGAGCCAATCAGATGGCTTCTCCATCTGTATCTTCCTGGACTTCTCCGATTCAGGCACAGCAAACACACCAAAACACTGAGCACGCAATATCTAATGCAGAAATGGAAGAAAGGCATAATGAGGGAGAATGAATGGGCCGCTCGTCTGGCCGTGGCGCCGCTGGCCGTCACGTGCCTCTTGATTAATGTTTTGTGCTGGTCGCTGCTGAAGGGCCAGTAAAATATGAGGGCATATGTCAAGCTTCAGCTGGGCTTCTGGCATGTGTTCAGATCCACTGTTATCAGCGTGGTTCCTCAGTGGCCTGCTGGGCGGTCAAGAGGGAGGATCTCTGTCTCCACGGCTATAATCCCATCATTTGGTGCTGAGCATTGATTTCCAGGGAAGACGGTGCATATGCTGGAGAAGTTACTGCACTCTTAAAAATAAAGGTGCTTCAAAAGCTTCTTCACAGCGATGCCATAGAAGAACCATTTTTTGGTTCCACAAAGAACCATTCAGTCAACGGTTCTTTAAAGAACCTTTTCTTTCTAACCTTTTAGTAATCTGAAGAACCTTCTTTTGCCACAAAGAGCCTTTTGTGAAACAGAAAGGTTCTTCAGATGTTAAAGGTTCTTTATGGAACCATTTAGACAAAAAAGGTTCTTCTATGGCATCGTGAAGCACCTTTATTTTTAAGAGTGTGGTACACTATATGATAACTGAAAAAAGATTGATATGATAGAGGCATTTATTTATTTATTTATTTATTTATTCATATTTTCTTGTGATCTTGATTTTTTTTGCAAAGTTTGGGGTCATTTTTTTTTCTATTCATCAAGGATGTGTTAAACTGATAAAAAAAATGACAGTAAAAACATTTATAATGTAACAAAATATTTCAATTTCAAATAAATGTTCTTTTGAACTTTCTATTCAACAAAGAATCCTTAAACATAAAATGTATCACGGTTTTCACAAAAATATTCAGCAGCACAACTGTTTTCATAATTGATAAGAATCAGAAATGTTTCTAAAACAGCAAATCAGCATATTAGGATGATTTCTGAAGAATCATGTGACACTGAAGACTGGAATAATGATTCTGAAATTTCAGCTTTGATTACAGCAATAAATTACATTTTAACATATTCACAAAGAAAACAGCTACTTTAAGTTGTAATAATATTTCATTTCATTTTTACTGTATTTTTGATCAAGTAAATGCAGCCTTGGTGAGCAGAAAATACCTTTTTTTATTTTTTTTTATTTTTTGGAAACTCAGACCCCATTCTTGTGAACTGTAATGTTTATATTTCATTGCATCATTTTTTGATCAGGGACTGACTGGGAGCTGAAATACTTTATTATATACAGGTTTTTGTTGTTGTTGTCGTTTGATGATAAGATAGCATGCTTTGTTGTGTCGACATCACAAGAACATGTTGCTGTGATCATGAGAAACTTAGAAGCCTTTTAGGGCCTCTGTTGTAATAATCTGATGTGTTTGTGATGTGTATTGTTTTACAGAATATTGTATCTCTGAATCATTGATTCTGAATGGTGAAAAAGTATGTTACTATGGTGATTTTAAAAATACACAACACCCTTGCTGGTGTGGGGAAACAGATGGCGTGTGGCGTTCGTTAGAGGAAGGTGTTGTAGCAAGAAAGCATATTGGACTACTTTGATTTATCAAGACCTTAATGAAGCAAAGCTTTTTGGCATGTTGTCTTTCTCAGCTGCCCAATGTTGCTGTGGTAAGAATAAACATGTAAACAATGCTCTGACAGACAATTTTTCATCATCCTTTATTCTGTTTGTCTCACGGGTGCTGCTTTGATCCAAATCAAACTGACCTTTTGTTGTTCCTCAGGTGGATTTACTTCAGCCTGTAGACTTCCCAGGACAATATTTCATATTAGATTTTAATTGGACTACCAATTTGTAATGTAGTCATGCATAATTTAGTACAACAAGGAATTTTTGATGCCCTCTTATTTCCCTTTTTTGTGCATCTTTCCTATTCCGATTCTCACACAGCTCTCATGAAATATAAATAAACTCATAAAGTATCTTTTCAATTTCATGGGAACGCTGGGCCAGCCACAGTCTCAGCTGCCCTCATCTGTCTGCTGTTCATATATTTCACATCTATGTTAATGCCCTATAATTTCAAAGTCGACTTTTCGCTTGGTTTCTTTCTGCTGACTCTTCAGTCACCTCAAGGAGACTCTGACTTCAATCAAAGAGTTAATAGTCAATGCTGATCACATTCATTTGTCCTTAACCATAGGCTACTGTATCATATTTGACATGCAAATTTATAAGGCCTCCAAATAATAAAACTGTTGCACACAATCTACTCCATGCCTTCTGTTGTCTGATTGATAGTTTAGACTTTATCAAGTCAGAGGTCTTTTCAAAACTTTACTCGTTTTTAACAAGTAAATGTAAGAAAAACTTTAGTAATATTTCCAGATGAACACTTACTGGGCTGAAGAAGCTTGGCTTTACTTGATTATCCAGACATAAACGTTAAGCATTTGAGGAATGTTTGTTTACAGAAGCTTTACTTTCACAGTTCCTCAGTGTGAACTTCGGCTCCATAACAGAATACTCAGCCACACAAGGATCCAGCGGCTTTTCAAGTGGACAAGAGCCAGGTATGGATATTGCAAGGCTGTTATTAGCCCTCGAACAAGGGCACACGATTGCTTGAGGACTATTTTCAAGAGTATTTGAACGTTGCTTATTATTCTGATCTGCCAGACTGTGTTTTGATAGACTTTTTCTGTGAGGGTGTTAATCAACCGCTGAAGTCTAAGCTGATTCACAAGGGTCCGCGTTTGTCACTCAGTCAGTTTATGGATTATGCTTTGTTGACTGTTGGTTCAGCATTCACTGTGGGTGTCGCAGAGGAACGCGACACCACGCTCATTCGTGTAATGGCGTCCGCACTAGAGCACGCTCACAAAATGGCGGCGACAGCAGAGCCTGATCACAGAATGGCGGACCCAACAGCGCCCCGTTATGTCACAGCTGCCAATCCTGAGTCAAGCCAAGATGCCGCTGAGCTTCATGAATCAAGTCAAGTCACGGTCGATCTTCATGAGTCAAGTCAAGTCACAGTTGATATTCGTGAGTCCAGTCAAGTCACAGTTGATCTTCATGAGTCCAGTCAAGTCACAGTTGATCGTCATGAGTCAAGTCAAGTCACAGCTGATCTTCATGAGTCAAGTCAAGTCACAGCTGATCTTCATGAGTCAAGTCAAGTCAAGTCACAGCTGATCTTCATGAGTCAAGTCAAGTCACAGTTGATCTTCATGAGTTAAGTCAAGTCACAACTGATCTTCATGAGTCAAGTCACGTCTCAGCTTATCGTCATGAGTCTCGTCACGTCTCAGCTGATCTTCCAGAGTCTCGTCACGTGTCCGCTGATCTTCCAGAGTCTCGTCACTTCTCTGCTGATCTTCCAGAGTCACGTCACAACCCAGCTGATCATCCAGAGTCACATCATGTCACAGCTGATCTTCCAGAGTCACGTCCTGTCTGTCACACTCAGATATTCAAGGTCAGTCTGTCGGTATCCCAGTCTGGTATCCAGTGTGATTGATGAACCGCTGGTGTCTGCACGCGCAGCTAGTATCTCCAAACTCAAGACACCGCTGATCTTCATGAATCAAGTCAAGTCACAGTTGATCTTCATGAGTCAAGTCAAGTCACGGTCAATCTTCATGAGTCAAGTCAAGCCGCAGCTGATCTTCATGAGTCAAGTCAAGTCGCAGCTGATCTTCATGAGTCAGGTCAAGTCACAGTTGATCTTCATGAGTCGAGTCGAGTCAAGTCAAGTCACAGCTGATCTTCATGAGTCAAGTCAAGTCACAGCTGATCTTCATGAGTCAAGTCAAGCCACAGTTGATCTTCATGAGTCAAGTCAAGTCACAGTTGATCTTCATGAGTTAAGTCAAGTCACAGCTGATCTTCATGAGTCAAGTCACGTCTCAGCTGATTGTCATGAGTCTCGTCACATCTCAGCTGATCTTCCAGAGTCTCGTCACATCTTCCAGAGTCTCGTCACGTCTCCGCTGATCTTCCAGAGTCTCGTCACGTCTCCGCTGATCATCCAGAGTCACATCACGTCACAGCTGATCATCCAGAGTCACGTCACGTCCTGTCTGTCACACCCAGATATTCAAGGTCAGTCCGTCGGTATCCCAGTCTGGTATCCAGTGTGAGGGATGCACCGCTGGTGTCTGCACGCGCAGCTAGTATCTCCAAACCCACTCACTCTAGTCATCCTGTTTCTGAACTGATTCCCCTATCTGAAGTGCTTCCCATGATGGGGATTGCTTTTTGGTGTGTTTGGGCTGCAGCCACTATGATGTCCCCAGAGGTGGCGGCTGACGCTGCAGAACCTCTTGGGGTAGTGGCGCTCACTGCTGTGTTCCCCGAAGCAATGGTGCCCGCTGCAGTTTCACCAGAGGTGGCGGTGCATGCTGCAGAACCTCTCGAAGCGGCGGTGCTGACTTCAGTTCCTTGCGTGGTGTTGGTGCCCAGCAATACACTTTCAGCCTGTCATGTCACGGTCGAAGGAACCATTGCTGAACTCTCCCTGTATCCTGATGGTACTATTGTAGAACCTCCAGAGGTGGCGGCATCCACTACAGAACCTCTAGAAGTGTCAGTGGTACCCACTTATGAACTTTCGTCCTATCCTGTCCCGGCCAAGGAGGCCGTCTGTGAACTCTCGTCCTGTCCTGTCACGGCTATGGAGGCCGTCTGCGAATCCTCGTCCTGTCCCTCTGTCACAGCTGTGGAGGCCGTCTATGAACTCCCTGTTTGTCCTGTCACGGCTATGGAGGCCGTCTATGAACTGTATGTTCTGGCCAAGGAGGCCAATAATGAACTTTCGTCTGCCCATGTCACTATCTATGAACTCTTGTCCTGCCCTGACACTATCAAGGAGACCACTTCCGAATCCCCAGTCATGCCTGTCATGGTCACTGAACTCTCGTCCTGTCCTGACGCTGTCAGTCAGACCATTTCTGAATCTCCAGTCATGCCTGTCATGGTCACTGAACTCTCGTCCTGTCTCAACCTGGCCGCAGAGGCCACTGATGAACTCTTTGTCTGTTCTGTCACGGCCATGGAAGCTGTACATGAACTTTCTGTCAGTCCTGTTTTAGTCATTGAGTCTATTGTTGTACCATCCGTCTGTCCAGCTTCTATTAATAGGTCTGAGTATGAATTATCTGTCTTGCCAATTTCTGTCACTGAACTGTCTACTCCAGCTTCTGTCAATGCCCTTGATTGTGAACTATCTGCCAGTCCTATTCCAACCAATGCATTAAGTGATGAACTGTCTGTCTGTCCAGTTACAGTCAATGGACCCGATTATGAACTGTCTGTCTGTCCAGTTACAGTTGAAGGACCCGGTTATGGACAGTCTGTCTATCCTGCTTCAATCACTGAACTGTCTTCCAATCCAGTATCAGTCAATGCATCCAATTGTGAATTGTCTGTTGGTTTGAATTCTGTACTCAAATTAGATTCTGTCTAGTCTCTATTAATGAGCCTGAGTGTGAATTGTCACCCTGTCCAGTTTGTCTATGAGCCTGATTTTGAACTATTTGCATGTTCAGTGAGAATCAGTAAGCTTGCTTATGAACTGCCTGCCCTTTCAGTTGTTACCAGGGAGACTATTGAAGAACTGCCGGCTCTGCCTCAGTCCCCAGTTTCTCAACTTCCACGTGGACCTGGCCCTCTGTCCCTCCCACTGTTCTGCCTCCGCTCCACCACCCTCCTGGATTATATTGAGATTATATTGGGGGGGGGGCTCTGTCACGAATTCGGTCTATGAACTTCCGTTCATTCACCCTTCCATCATATTGACTCTCACACTGCACAGACTGTTACATGTACACTGGACTTCAGTTCCCACAATCCATTGCACTGATTACACGCACTCAGCTACAGCCAATCACACACCTTACTTAAGCCATGGACTTCCTCTCTTTCACTGCCGAGTATTGTTTAACGTTTATCGCTCATCTAGTGATAGCTACATTACGGAACCACTCAGAGTTTCCTTAATCTAGTCAAGCCTAGCCTTGTTTACTGTCTGTTCCTTCCGTGTCTCGATCCTTGCCTGGTTTCCTCGTCTCGTCTGCCGGCTGCCTGCCTTGGATTTATATCCTGTTTCGGATTAACACTTGTCTTGCCGTTTCGGACTCTGTTTGCTCCTCGTTTGGACTCTAGCTCGCCTTGTGAATTGCCCATTTGCCTCGTCCTCAGGATTACGTTCGCCATTGTTCGACCCTAGTTTGTTTATCGCACTGCTCTTGTGTCTTGCCCACGATATACCTGTTTGCCATTGTTTGACCCTTGCTTGTTTTGTGACCACGTCTTTGAATAAAAGCTCTGTACATGGATCCGCACGTCTCACGTCTCCTCAGCTCCGTAACAGGTAATATACTGCAACATATAACGCGATATATTACATAATACATTTCCATATATTTCTATACATTTCCATATATTATACAGAAATATATGCACTGACAATTTATGGCTATATATTGATACATACAAATATATTTAGAAATTAAGAAATAAATATTCATTGTTTGATCCTTTATTGAGTATATACTGCACATAGATGTTCCCATATAAATGTGAATGTATGTACACACATATATACACACATTCACTGAATGAGTTAAAGCAGATTTCTAATTCCCAGCATGCTTTGCTTCTGACTGTTAAAGGAGAGTAAAAATGTTAAAATTAAGTGTTATTTCATGTGTTTTTGCTCAGTATTAATATAGGGGAGATTTGTTAGTGTTTAATGTTGTATTGTATTGAAATGTAAAAGGGTTTCTGGTATGTGTAAGTTTGTGGGGTCACCATTGTGCAGAAGAGTAGAGCCTGTTGTCAGGATGATGACTGGACAAACACCATTAGATTGTTACTTTATTTAAAAAGTAATGGCTGTACAATTTTCAGCACAGTGATAGTCTGTTCACTAAGTGTTTAGTATGATCAGATGTGCTTATGTTATTGTAAACTAGCTATATTTAAAAAAATATATACTAAACATGTATCACAAATGATAAATATAAGAAATATATAGCCTATTTCCATACATGTGTGTATATACTGCATGAGTAAATTTATGTTTAATATATTTTACACATGCAGTACCATATCTTATCTATATATTATAAAGTGTATTACTGAATATAAAATTACATATATTATGATATATAAGTAAATATACTGTCACATATTTTTCAATATATTAAAAGTGGCAATTCCTTATGTATTATTCAATATATTTTAATATATTTACACAATATATTATTCTGTATAATTTCTAATATATAGTTATGATGTTTAATATATTGATCATTCATATATTAGGAAATATATTTTCTTTGCGTAAGGGGTGCTCGCCTAAAAACAGGTGTGTTGTGATGTGACACAGACAATGGGGGAAACAATGGAGAGAAAAATAAAAAATAACTATATAATCATGCATAATGACGATGGTTTAACAACTTTTAAAATGCACCTTCTGTCTTTTAACTAGTGGATTGAGGTGGTGAGATGCTGTAGAATCCCTGCAGCAATCTGGTTCATCCTCCACAAACTAACACTACTGACAGGCCTGGAAGATGTGGATTTGTGCTCTGCAAATTGCATAATTACCTGATTTGCATAATTCCTTTAGTGAGTCAGGTGCTAAAACAATGCAGAGAGCGTGTGCAAATGAAGCCAACGTCTATGATACGAGCTGTCAAGTGTGGTCTGAGACAAACTAAAGGTTGTAGGTTACTGAAAAAGAAGTAGAAGAAGAACAGGAAAGAACAAGCTCTTCATTTTGTCACTAGGGAATATATAACCCTAGGTGCACTAATTTTCATCAGTTGGAATGTATCCAATTTGATTTCAGATACTGTGCTGTTTAAATGAACCTAATCCGATTTACATCTTAGTTTACATGTGCATTACATGTATTCCAAACAAACTTGGCACTGCATTCAGAACTTGAGAAAGACATTGTGATAATGTCACCAGAGCAACTGTGAGCATAATTGTCATTTTTGTCTTGCTGACATATATGGCAGAAGAGCTTTTTTAGCACACATTTACAGTAGTAAATATTCATAAGTTTGTGACACGTTCATAAGACATGAGGCATAAATAAACAAATGTATAAAATGTATGTGAACATTCACATCACAGCACTACACATGAGTGCAAGAATGTGAGAAAAATTTCAGAAAAAAAAGAAAATAGTCAAATTCAAGTGTTTAGATTTTTTTCCTGTTGGATTATTTCAGAACCCCCTACAATTGAAAAAATTGAGATTACACTTGAATTGTGCTCATTCTAATCAACTGAGGTGTTTACATGAAGGCTTCTCAGTCCGATTGTGCCATCAAAATGATTATAAATGAAATAATGGGGCGCATGAAGCTATTGATGGGTCATGGTTTGTCTGGTTAACATGGTCTGTTAAAATAATAGCTATGTTTTGCTAATGTTCTCATAAGTTATAAAAAAAAAAATTCTTTCTTAATGTTCAAAATGTGGAGATTTTTTTATTTTTTTACTTTTTACTTTTCTTTCCCTCTTAGTTATGCAAACATCACATAACTTTGCAAACATTATGGATATGTTACTTTTGAATGTTGTGTGAAAGTTCTGAAACGAGGAATGTCCAGTGTTTCATGAACAGTGCATAAATGACATTTTTGTAACATTTTGGCCAGACAATTTGTTATTTTAATGTACCTGGAAGAATGTTTGTTCATAAATTTGAGAGAACATTGCCAGAAAGTTCTTAAAATGTTTCTGTTTGCTGAGACGTCATCTGTCTTTACACAGCATCTTTCTCTGTTGACAGCCATTAAAGCTGGGACCGAGATGGGTCTTGCGCATGTTGCCCAGTTGGGTCCCACCTAGTGGCAAGTCCAATCCCATATGAAATCCATGTAGGCAATTAACATGGGGCCATTATGGAACCCACGGACAATCCCATATAGAGCCCATTTTTCAGCCCATTTCAAACCCACATGGGCCCCACAATCTAATGTTAGCTGGGTTAAAGCTGGGACCGAGATGGGTCTTGTGCATGTTACCCAGTTGGGTCCCACCTTGTGACAAGTGCAATCCCATATGAAATCCATGTGGGCAATTAACATGGGGCCATTATGGAACCCACGGACAATCCCATATAAAGCCCATATTTCAGCCCATTTCAAAACCACATGGGCCCCACATACAAATGTTAGCTGGGTTAAAGCTGGGACCGAGATGGGTCTTGCGCATGTTGCCCAGTTGGGTCCCACCTAGTGGCAAGTCCAATCCTATATGAAATCCATGTGGGCAATTGACATGGGGCCATTATGGAACCCGCGGACAATCCTATATGGGGCCCATTTTTCAGCCCAGTTCATACCCATATGGGCCCCACATAAAAATGTTGGCTGGGCAGTAGCCGTGTATTCTGACTGAATAACATTTTAGTTAGAAATGTATTATTGCAATAAATGTTATAAAAGTGATTCTTTTGTAAGTGTGTGTCTTATATTTCTTCTGTCTGTGGCATACCAGCTCAGGATCATCAGTAAACAGTTTGAGACTGTGTTTGTGGTGCCATCAGCAAATCAGTGCTGACAGGTCATAATGCACATGACATTTACAGCTAAAAACGTCCTGTGTTTCCATAAGCAAAGATTTAAAATTGGAGAACAGAGACAAAAAACACCAGGTATTACAGACCTGCTTTGCCAGCACAGGAAAGAAAATTGCATTCCATCATTTAGTTTGCAGCCCTCAAAGAAATAGTGAAAAGACTTAAAGGCAGTTAATATGTGGCATTTCTCGCACGTCATGTAACATTAATGTTGAAATAAAAGGTCACCTGCGTCCACCATGTTATAACTCATGCTCGAGCACATCTGCGCCATGCTTTGCATGACACAAAGTGAAAAAGCTCTGGTGTGTGGGTGAGTTTGCTCTCAATGAGCCCGTTCACAATGAAACGCCTTGAGGTTTATCAGTCTTTTACCTCTTCTGTAGAATCTTTACAGCAACTACTTTCACACAGATAAAGAGTTTGTGAAAACCAGCAGCCTTGAATAAGTCCATGTAATTTCCAGCAGAATATTAAACCATTTTCAATGTTCCTTCTTCCGCTAGAGAACGATTCTCAAAAGCTGGGCCTTGGCATTTGCTTTGCTATTAGCCCAGTCCAATCAAATCCAGCAATTATGAGCAATGGAGTGCTCGGTAAACACAGTATCACGCTCTGTGTGCCTTGCTTACAGCATCAGATCCTGCCTGGAGACAGACACCTGCACCTTATAATCAAGCCGTCAAGAACAGCACAGCACAAAAGCAAAGCAAAGCAGCACACGTACATTAGTGAATTTGTAGAGCACCAGCACAGGAACATGCTGTTCCAGCAGTGACCTCTCTGACGGATGTGAAGAGCACTCACAATACAACATGTATGCATCATGAATGGTAATGCTTCCCTCGTGTATATATATCTATCCCCACCTTCAATTCCTGCCGGTGCAAGAATCGAACCGGCAACCTTCAGGTTACAAGTCCAACTCCCTAACCATTAGGCCACGACTTCCCCCTTTTGCTGTAGTGTGTCCTTTTGCCATTAATTGATCTCACCATCATCCAGTCCATCTGAAATAACATGAAGAATCAGAAAAAAACGGAGTCAAACTAAATCCAGAAGAACTGTGACAATGTGTCCAAGACACTTGAAGAAACCTACCTATTATGACACATATCCAAGCGAAACGGCTTACCAAATTAGACAAAAATGTATGACAGGACTTGATTTTCTTCATCTAGAATTGATTGGATCATAGGAAGTTCTGTTGTTTACTAACTGCTCATTGCTGTGATCCTTTCATCTGAGTGATTATTTCGCAGGCAAGACTTCAAGACTTCCTTGCTGCGTCCTTCTCCACAGGTCTTCGTTAGAAATCACTCGCGGCCACCATATTCCCAGAATATATCGAAGCTTCCTGTTGACCGATGCTTGGATTTTGTTCTCTAGGTATCTGGATATCCGCCAGGTTTCCGAGCCGTACAGGAGAACGGATTTCACATTTGTGTTAAAAATCCTGAGCTTCGTTTTCAGCCTTTTTCTGGCTCACCAGACTTGCCTCAACATAGCAAAGGCCTGATTTGATTTTCTAATCCGTGCAGCAATGTCCTCTTCTGTACCACCTGTTGTACTCACAACACTGCCCAGGTAGATGAACTCTCGTACTCTCTCGACCTCTTGCTCTTCGATCTGGATAGGTGGCACATTCGTTCAGTACCTTACTCTCATTTCATTTGTTTTGGGGACATTGATTTTCAGACCTACATTCTTTCCTTCTCTGGTCAGAGCCAGTGCCTTCAGTCTCATATCTTTTTTTTTTTTTTTTTTCCAAGATGGCGGCGCGGTCACACGCAGCGGCTTCTCCAGATCCCAAAGACGGTGCTTTTATGTCTTTTAATGTCGTCTGTTCGTCTCCAAATAGTGTCAATTTACCGCTAATTCATCGGGAGATCACTCCGAGATACATCTATGATCGCCAAAGCCTTTTGGATATCGACAACACATACAAACACAAACTCTCGCCGGCAGCTACTGAAAAGCTACGAGGCCTTTGTTTACTGCTGGAGCCGGACCTCGAGACCGCGGCCTCGCCTACTGACGCTACCCGCACAAGGCGGCGTCGCAAGCGGTGTGAGAGAGGACGGAAGCGCGGTAAGCGCGGAGGTATACGAGCTAGGCTGAGGGCTAACCCCACAAGACCGGCTCTTCCAACACTCATGCTCTCAAACGTTCGCTCTCTGGAAAACAAACTGGACTTAATTCAACTCAGTCGATCTACACAGCATGAGGCAAGGGATTGTTGTGTGTTTGTTTTCACTGAAACATGGCTAAACGACAACATCCCGGACTCCGCCATTCAGCTGCACGGCCTAACCTGCTACCGAGCGGATAGAGATTCATCACTGTCTGGTAAGACTCGCGGGGGTGGCTTGTGTGTTTACGTCAACAAAAAATGGTGTAACAATGCTGCGGTAGTATCTAAACACTGTTCATCACTGGTGGAGTTTATGGTTGTGAAGTGTCGACCGTTCTATCTGCCGCGGGAGTTCACGGCCATTGTTATTGTCGCGGTTTACATTCCTCCGTGTGCAAACGCTAAGGACGCGCTTCGCGAGCTGTACAGCGCCATCAGCGAACAACAAACAAATAACCCCGACGGCTTTTTCATCATAGCCGGTGACTTCAACCACGCAAACTTAAAGACAGTTTTGCCAAAGTTCTACCAACATGTGAACTTTGCAACAAGGGGAAACAACACACTGGACTTTGTTTACACAACAGTTAAGAACGCATACAAAGCCGAACCCCGCCCCCACCTCGGGTACTCGGACCACATCTCTGTTATGCTAATCCCAGCATATAGCCCACTTCTCAAACTCACCAAACCGGTTCAAAAGCAGATCACAGTATGGCCAGACAATGCTACCTCTGCACTGCAGGACTGCTTCCAGGACACAGACTGGAACATGTTTAAAGAGGCAGCCACCTACAACACCCACACAGACCTGCAGGAGTACACTGAAACTGTGACTGCTTACATCAAAAAGTGCACAGATGATGTGACAGTCACAAAGACCATCACCACACGTGCCAATCAGAAGCCATGGATGACAGCAGAGGTTCGTGGGCTGCTAAAGACCAGAGATGAAGCTTTCAGATCAGGAGATAAAGCAGCCCTCAAAACAGCAAGAGCCAATCTGTCCCGCAGCATCAAAAATGCAAAACGGTCATATGCTCAAAAAATCAACAATCACTTCACAGACAGCAGAGACACACGGAGTCTGTGGCAAGCCATTCAGACCATCACAGACTACAAGCCCCCGCCACAGGCCTGTGATGATGACACATCCCTCCCAGATACACTCAACCACTTTTATTCACGGTTTGAAATGCAGAATGACACACCTGCACAAAAACTGCCCACACCTCCCAACGACCAGGCGCTCTGTCTGTCTCCAGCCGACGTAAGGAAGACCCTATCTAGGATTAACCCACGCAAGGCTGCGGGTCCCGACAACATACCTGGCCGTGTACTGAAAGACTGTGCTGTACAGCTGACAGATGTCCTAACAGATATCTTCAACACCTCGCTGAGCCAGGCAGTCGTCCCCACATGTCTCAAATCCACAACAATCATACCGGTACCAAAGAAATCACCTGTGTCCTGTCTAAATGACTACCGTCCCATAGCACTGACTCCAATCATAATGAAGTGCTTTGAGAGGTTAGTCATGCACAACATCAAAACCAGCCTCCCCAACACACTCGATCCGCTCCAGTTTGCATACCGTCCAAACCGCTCCACAGACGATGCAATTTCCTCCACCCTCCACCTGGCTCTTACCCACCTAGAAAATAAAGACTCTTATGTTAGAATGCTGTTCATTGACTTCAGCTCAGCATTCAACACAATAATCCCACAACAGCTCACAAATAAACTAAACCTACTGGGCCTTAACAATTCCCTCTGTAATTGGATTCTGGACTTTCTAACCGGAAGACCTCAGTCAGTCCGTGTCGGCCACAACACCTCGAGCACTACCACACTGAGCACAGGTGCCCCACAAGGCTGTGTGCTCAGCCCGCTGCTCTTCACGCTGCTGACCCACGACTGCACTGCCAAGTTCAGCTCCAACCACATCATCAAGTTCGCTGATGACACAACAGTGGTAGGTCTCATCAGCAACAACGATGAAACGCACTACAGAGAGGAAGTGGCACAGCTGGCTGAATGGTGTGGTGCTAACAACCTGTCCCTCAATGTGAGTAAGACAAAAGAGGTTGTGATGGACTTCAGGAGAAACTCCGCTGATCACCCCCCACTGACCATCGACAGCTCGCCTGTGGAGAGAGTCAGCAGCACTAAATTCCTGGGGGTGCACATCACAGAGGACCTCACCTGGACCACCAACACCATGTCACTCTCCAAGAAGGCACACCAGCGCCTACACTTTCTCCGTCGGCTGAAAAGAGCAAGTCTCCCTCCACCCATCCTCACCACTTTCTACAGGGGCACCATTGAGAGTGTGCTGACCAGCTGCATCACTGTCTGGTACGGGAACTGTACTGCAGCAGACCGCAAGACCCTCCAGCGGACAGTGAACACAGCTGCAAGGATCATTGGTGCCCCTCTCCCCTCCATCCTGGACATTTTCCTCACACGATGCTCCAGCAAAGCCAACAGTATCGTAAAGGACTCCACACACCCCTCCCACAGTCTCTTCCAGCTCCTACCATCAGGTAGACGGTACCGGAGCATCAGAGCTCGCTCTGCCAGACTGCTCAACAGCTTTTTCCCCCAGGCTGTGAGAGCCCTGAACTCAAATCACCCCGCCCCTCTCTGAAACCCCATACAAACCCCCTACATCCTGGAACATGGACCATCTGGAACTTATGGAACTTTGTTTGTGCAATCGAAGGGTGCTACAGGTGAGTGGGCCTGTACAAACCACCTATAGTAGCACACTCTCTTCCTCTATGCGCACTAGTCACTTTTCACACACACTGCTGTGAGTACACAAATCCCACAAAAAGACTCAGTAATATCAGTAATATATGTATGTTTACATGCTCATGCACTACAAATCATCCTGCACTGTTCCCCAGCCAGCTGCTTGAACTCACATTGTCTCTCTTTGCACATGTACAGTATTTTTCGGAAGCATTCGTATAGTCTGTATAGTTTGTATAGTTTGTATTTTTTAGTTTATGTATAGGTAAAATTTTTTTTATATAGATAGTATATTTATAGTCAAAATCTATCAGTAGGATAGTTTGTGTATAGGTTTATATTGTTTTACTTCATTGCTGTATGCCTGTATTTATGTAGCACCGTGGTCCTGTGAGGCACGACATCTCGTTCCACTGTATGCCCCCGCATGTAGCGGAATGACAATAAAGCTCAACTTGACTTGACTTGACTTGAATCCTCTGCGACAGCAATGCAATGTCATCTGCAAAATTGAGGTCTTCTAACTTCTGGGTGAGTGTCCATTGGATTCCTGTTTGCCTTTCATTTCCTTAAGCTTGTCTTGTAGTCCAATCTAGTAAAACGAGAAACAATAGGGGAGATAAAAGGCAGTCTTGTTTTACCCCGTCTTGATATCGAAGGCTTCGGTGAGAGCTCCTTCGTGCAGAACTTGCACATTAATGTCTTTGTAGAGGCCTTGTATAATCTGGACCATTTTTTCCGGAATTCCACAGGCTCGAAGGATCTTCCATAAGGCTTCTCGGTCGACTGAGTCAAAAGCTTTGGTGCAGTCGATGAACAAAATGTATACTCCTGCATTCCGCTCTAGGGTTTGTTCGATAATAATCCTCAACGTGGCGATTTGGTCTTTGCAGGATCTCTCTTTCCAGAATCCTGCCTGTTTGTCGCGAAGTCTGGCGTCCAAGGCGCCCTTGATTCTATCCAGGATGATCTTCGCGAGGATTTGGCTAGCGATGGTGAGTAATGTGATTCTCCTCCAGTTTCCACACTGACTGAGGTCACCCTTTTTTGGTAGTTTTACTATAATTCCTTTCTTCCAGTCTGTCGGTATTTCTTCTTTGTTCCAAATCTTCTTCAATAGCTTCAAGAGGGCTTCGGCTGACACGCTGTCTCCTGCCTTAAATGCTTCTGGAGGGATGTTGTCAACCTTGCAAGCTTTTCTGTTTTTCAGGCTCTTGATAACGCATAGAACTTCTCCTTTTGTAATTTCTCCCACGTTGATGTTGAGTTCTTCTTGGTTTTGTTCAACCTGTAATTCTTCAGTTGGAGGTTCTTTGTTGAGGACCTCCTTGAAGTGTTCTCTCCATCTCGACAACTGCTCCTCTTGCGTACTTAAAATTTGCCTTCTTTGCTTCGCACTGGTTTGTTTGGGTTGTTTTTCTTTCCGCTTAGTTTTCTTGTAGTGTCATATAGTTTCTTGATGTCATTTTTCTTTACTGCGTCTTCCGCTTCGTCTGCCAACCCTTCTTGTTTGATCTGCATTTACGCTTCACATCTCTCACTTTCTCATTGTAGTGCGCCATAGCGCTCTGTTTCTGCAGTCTCGTCTTTGCTTTGCTGACTTCTTCTTTCGCTGTTCTTCTTTCTTCAATTGTTCTCCAAGTTTCTTCTGTAATCCATTGTTTCTTATGTCTTTGTGTTTTGCCAAATACTTCTTTGCATGTTTCTAGATGTACGCTTTTGATTCTTTCCCATTTTTGTTCCAGGGAGACTTCTTCGATTGGGAGCGCTGCAAATCAGTTCTTGAGTTCCAGCTGGAACCTCAATCTTGTCTCCGGGTTTTGCAACTTTTTCACATCGAATTTTTCTCTCCCGTATTTCATCCTTGGAGCTCTAGCTAGTTTTAGCTTCATCACTCCAACTACGAGGTGGTGGTCTGAGCCTATATCTGCACTTCTCCAGGCCCGTACATCCTGAAGCGAGGATCTCCACCTCTTGCTCACAAGGAAGTGGTCGATCTGGTTTTTGGGCAATCCATTTGGGGAAATCCAGGTAACTTTTTGGCACTCTTTATGTGGGAACCAGGTTCCTCCAATTGACAATTCATTTGCCTGGCACATCTCTATCAAACGTTTTTCGTTTGAAGTTCCCGTGCCTTCTTTCCCCATGACGTCTTCTTTTCCTGTGTTTTCGGTACCAACTTTGGCATTGAAGTCTCCAATGACAATTTTGATGTCTCTCCTTTTTCTCTTTTGCAAAGTTGCTTGCAGTTGATGGTAAAAAGCATCTTTGTCTTCATCTTCGGCATCGTCTGTGGGTGCATACACTTGGATGATGGTCACTTTGAACGCCCTACAATCAAATCTGGTGGTGATGACTCTTTCTGATACAGGTTCCCACTTCAGCAATCCTGTTGCAGCTTCCTTGCTCAGTAGGAGGTCAACTCCTCTTTCGTGGTTGGCTACGTTCTCTCCCTCATCTCTGGGTGCTGAGTACAGGAAAGTCTCTCCGGTAGTGAGCTGTGTCTTTCCGAAGTTTATCCATCCCATTTTGCTCACTCCAGTGATTGCTCGCTGTAATCTCTTCATTTCCCTGGCTAATTGTGCGGTTTTCCCCATTTGGTACAGGGTCCGCACATTCCAGGTCCCGATCCGAGTTTGGTGTTTGGGGGTCAGCAACATCCACTTTACTAGCTTCATTCTCTGCCCCCTTGGTCGTGAATGGAGTTGTTGCTTCCCTCCAAGGATTTTACCCAAGGGCTATCCTCGTGGTCGGCTGATCGTTGAGTTTCTGTAACCATTTTTATCCGGTACAAGGGTTGGCCGTCGTACCTTCACCATGGCCCCATTAGCCTACTCGTGTTCAGGGTTCCTGACAGGCCTCTCGGCTACCATGTCAGTCCGGGGCTCTCGAAGTCTCCACCGTACATCGCCCTGACAGGCTATCCCCTACTTGAGTGTTACCAGAGTGTCACCGTGTGGAGGTGGGGTTGAACTTCTCTAAGTGTTATAGGGGTCATGAAATGCCATTTCAGATTTTTATATTATGTTGCTCAAGGTCATAAAGTATGCAATGTTTTGTTTTTGTTTTTTTTCCATCAAAAAAGTTCCAATATTTGTGAAAACGATCATATTCCATGCTCATTTTCACTCTCTGTGAAAAATACTAAATTTGAAGGGGCATGTCCTCTTGCAGAAACAGAAGTAAACACCCACTGCTGTGATTGGCTGACTCTCTCACTGTAGCCACACCCTCTTTTACAGCATGTCATGTGTTTTGATACACTGCAGATGGTAAGCGCTGTGATAGAGCCGTATGTGTTTGAACCTGAGGCAGAAGAAAGTTAAACACAACCACAATGACAATAAACAATAGTATATCACTAGCTACACATTGTGTGAAGGGTTAATAATAGCAAGTGTAACATAGCCAGAATGCTCTGCCCCATAGATTCCCAATATAAGTGCAGTTCTGTAAATGAAATTACTGTCACAGAATGCTGTCAATGGAGCTTAACTTGTTTTGATCCCAGAACATTCTTTAATATAGACGTTAGTATCGTTTGTACAACCCGCAGCAGATCAGTGAAATGCTGCTTTATGGTGTTGTTAGCACATAACAAAGAAACAATGCTCTTCACTGCTGCAGATTACCAAAAAGCTAAAGTGTCCATAAATACACAAGGTCTGGAAGCTTTCAGATATGAAATATCTCCATAAATGTAAAATACATCTTGCATTCTGCATCTGGTTGTGGTAAACTCTAATCGAACTCCTTGTAGTGTGAATGATTAGTGATGACATGCCCAAACTGAGCGTTTATGCCCATAGATTTCACATTCCGCCCCTGGAAGACCTCCTCCAGCCATTTGTATGAGATTACAGTGGGGAAATGATGCAATATGTCTTAAATAGCTGTCCCATTACAGTCAAGTTGCCAGACATGTGCTGTCTGTATCCATTGCCGTCCGCTGGGACATGGATGATAGCGGCGCGTCATGGACGTAATTGCTCTAAATCTGATTTGACTAAAAGGCTTCATCGTTCAGATGCTCTTTTGGGCGGCTGCTGGCGGCGTGTTACAGAACAAGCCTCGCTTCCATTAATCTACAGCTCAGTTTGCAAGTCCTCCTCTTGTTCCTCTTCAGATCTCTTGGTGTGATGCTCTCTGCTTGACATGAACTGGACATTCAATCTGCTTACTAATGTTGTGTATGTTTGTGCTTGACTGACTTACTCTGACTTATTCCTTTTGTTCAAGTGAATGCTATATGTACAGTACCGGTAAAAAGTTTGGAACAATTAAGATTTATTTACGTTTTTGAAAGAAGTCTCTTCTGCTCACCAAGACTGCATTTATTTGTTAAGAAATACATTAAAACAGTGAAATATTATTACAATTAAAATAAGTGCTTTCTATTAATTCAGTATATAAAAAAATGGCATTTATTCCTGTAGTCAAAGCTGAATTAAAACTAAAAAAATACTGTTTTTATTTATCAAGTATGGATTTAGTTTGGATTCAAATA
Source organism: Spinibarbus caldwelli (assembly GCA_039654775.1). Lineage (NCBI taxonomy): Eukaryota > Metazoa > Chordata > Actinopteri > Cypriniformes > Cyprinidae > Spinibarbus > Spinibarbus caldwelli. Next base: position 8,745,182 of record CM077222.1, on the reverse strand, counting down.
AATACTGTAAAAGTTATTTTGAACTTTCTAATCATCAGGGAATCCTGAAAAAAAAAAAAATTGAGTTTAAACATTTTTAACATTAATAATAAGAACCACTATAAATATTGAGCACCAATAATAATTGAGTAGCAAATCGGTATATTAGAATGATTTCTGAAGGATCACGTAACACTGAAGACTTGAGTAATGATGCTGAAAATTCATAATTTATTCACAGCAGTGGCTGCAGCTGAAACCGGAAGACTGTCATTTTATTTTTATTTTTAGACTGTCATTTTATTTTTAGCGTACTTGAGATATGATGCAAACATTACTGTTTTCTGTGTTAAAATAAAACAATGTTTTTGTGCTCCGCTCCCCCACTTTCTTTCTAAAAAGACGCCACAGGATTCACACTGTCTTTTTCTCCGGACGCTTGTGACGCGTCTCCACAGCACTTTAATAACTTTGGATGATTAGGTCACAGCAAGCTCACAATTTTTGTGTCTCATGTCTTGTGTAAACTGTCTTGCTTCTCAGCTCATGTGTTCACAGTTGCTGCAACACTAACATTATGTGTGGTATTCTAAAATAACGTGGAAAATACATTTTTATACCAATGGAGTTCTGTTGACAAAAAAGGTATTCATTATACATATATACTGTGTGTGCGTATATATATATATATATATATGTGTGTATATATATGTATGTATGTGTGTGTATATATATATATATATATATATATATATATATATATATATATATATATATATATATATATATATATATATATATATATATAAATCAAGTAATATGAGTTTTAATAACCCTGCTCAGAATGATGACTAACACAAACCAATCAGCTGTCAGCTGTGAAATATATAATATATATATATATATATATATATATATATATATATATATATATATATATATATATATATATATATATATATTATATATTATATATTTCACAGCTGACAGCTGATTGGTTTGTGTTAGTCATCATTCTGAGCAGGGTTATTAAAACTCATATTACTTGATTTATATATATATATATATATATATATATATATATATATATATATATATATATATATATATGGTTAAAACGTAATAAAAACTACAGAGACATTAAAAACGATGAAAAACACAACAAAATGACTAAAACAGAAAATATTAAAACAAATGTTATTTTAAATATTAACAAAATCATTACTTGAAATTAGGGCTGTCATGATATTAGATTTTTCATATCACGGTTATTGTGGCCATAAGAATTCACGATATCGATATATCGCGATATCTCTCGGGGGGAAGATATCAGTCAAATTATTTTTTACTTTGTTTATTGAGTTTTTCTTTTTCACCCAACGAACATAAGGATACTGATAAATGCAGGGCACAAGACTCTGGCTTTCTCTGTCTTCTTTGGAGATCCTATGAAATAACAAGAGAGAAAATACTGTCAAGTTCAACAGTATGATGAATAAATATTAATGGTAACACTTTACAATAAGATGTCATTTGTTAACATTAATGTATTAACTAACATGAACGAACAATGAAAAATACATTTATTACACAATTTAATGTTAATAAAAATACAGTCGTTCATTCTTCATGATAGTTTACAGTGCATTAATGTTTACAAACACAACTTTAATAATGCATTAGTAAATGTTGAAATTAACATTAACTAAGATTAATAAATGCTGTGGAAGTATTGTTCATTCTTATTTCATGTTAACTAATGTAATTAACTAACGTTAACTAATGAACCTTATTGTAAAGTGTTGCCATATTAACATCTAAACTGATACTTTAACTTGTTAACTTGTGTACCTGTATTTTAAGCTCTTTAACCTATAGTTGCGCCGGTGCCACTGAAGTCATGCAGTAAGAGCGCTGCTAATTTAGTTTTAATGTGCGTCTAGAACGACTGCAGATGAGGCATTAAGTACATGGCACTGCGACCAACTTAACATTTTACAGAGTTTAATGTAGCAATGTGGTCGCTCAGTTTTTCTAGATCAGTTTTAATTGTGTAACTGTTAATTAATTTGAACAAAGAAATAAAGTGTTACTACGCACAGGCTGTATTGATTGCAAATACAAAAATAAGAGGAGTAAAGAAAATGCGGTACTTATTAAAATAATCACCCTTTACTTAAATATATGAACACAGAAAAACTCTGTTAACAGGTTAATGTAAAATTTCTCATTCTATGACTAGTAAATTAATGGCAACTTACTCTGATGAACACGGCTCTTTTCGGAGTAGCTGCGAGCTCTGCATCTTCTTGTTTGACAGGTGTCAGGTTAAGGTGCAATACTGCCACCTGGAAGTCAACCAGGTACTGGCACTGGAGTATTTACATGTGGTGTTATCATAAGTGTCCTGTTCATTTTAAATATTGCAGTTATCGCCAATACCGGTATATCGTACACGCTAAATTAACACGATATCGATAATTGTTGCTTTGAATATCACGGTTATCGTCAATACCGGTATATCGCGACACCCCTACTTGAAATACACTAAACTAACTGAATTAAATTAAAAAATATATATTTTCTGTGATGAATTTTTTTATTTTACTTTTATTACTAATATGTTTTGTTAAAACATTTACATGTTATTTCAGCTAGTGGCCAAAGCAACATTTATTTTTATCTTTCTTTTTGTTTTTTTTTTTGTTTTTTTTTCCATTTTTGTTAACTAAAATAAAAACATAAAATATTAAAATAAATTTTTATTTGAAATAGTAAGGAAAATAATTCCAATAAAATAATCGTTAACTAAAGCAATATATACAAATTTATTTTTATTTTATTATTTTATTATTTGCTAAAATATATTTCAGCTAGCTGCCAGGGGAAATTTCAGTTTTATTTAGTTTGAAGTACTAAAATAATTAAAAATAAACACTAAAATTAATTAAAAAAAATAGATGTTTACAAAAAATACAATAAAACACTAGAAATGACAAAATTACACAACAAAATTACTAAAACTTTAACTAAAACAAAAAACATAAAATATAAAAATAAAATCCTGTTCTTCTGAGGTGACGTACTACTCAACAGACTGTCATCCGTCGCTTCTGTGAAGATCTGTGTCGTTCCTTTAGTGCCAGTGATGATCGACTGAGATCTTTCTCCAAGTCACATGAATAATGACCCATATGACTCTCTTCATATTGTCTCATTCAGTGAAAAATGCCATAAAGCCAATGAGGCGGTGTGGTATCTAATGGTATTTTGCTGAGATTCCTAGAATCGCCAGTATGCCCTCGATCCTGGGCCTTTGATTTCTCCTTCTGAGTGTATGTACTGTAGTGTATGTTTCTGATAAGGACAGCAGTGATTGTAAGCCCCGGCACTTGTAGTGTTGTGGCAATTAGTTACTGGTCATTAGCTGTTATGAAATAGAAAGAAAAAGAGTTATTTTAGTCATATAAATAAATGGTTCTGTTTGGCAGTGCAGCCACGGTAATGTATTCTCAGAAGGGTAATTATAAAATGTTACGATACAGTGCATGCTGGTCTCGGAGCTGACATTAAAAAGCCTGAAACATATTGTTCTGTTGAGTATGATTAGTGAGCAAAATAATGCACGAGGAGTTGAAAGCTGCGCAATATTATGATTTATCTACCGTATATTGTTCTCGTGACTTTTGCATATTGTACTAATGAATGTTTTAGGCAAACATTTGCAGGTCGCTTCACTTGCTGCTGGTTTTGCTGCAGACTTTTCTCTTGACGCTTTGCTAAGCCCCACCCAATCCATTACTATTTCTCGCTTAGACAAGCTTTACAGTTCGACCCATATGAATTGAAATTTCCATAAACAGTGCAATTTTCAATCAGCTGTGCACATAAAGTGGTAAAAACTGAACAGATATTATTCTAACACGGGCTGGAATGAAGTGTGACATTGTGAAGCTTTGAAAAGCCATTTTTCTCAAATAAATTGTTAAATTACACAGTAACGTGATTAAAAAGTGTGCAGACTGAATCAGCATGGAGGCAAACACTTTTTACAGTCGCTGAAAAGAGAAAAACAAAGTGATTACAGCTGATAACATTAGTGTAAGTGAACAGAACTCTTCCTAATATTTCATTAACACATTTACGGTACTGTGAAGCCTTTCGTTACACTCAGTACATACAGTAAACGCAATGACATTATATTAGTTATATTAATTTACTTTGAAGCAAATGTGTTTGTTCTAACTGATGTTCTACTGTACATGTTCAGCTGGGAATGAAAGAAGGACATAGCTACTGTACTGTACTTTCGACCACATCTGTATTTAAGGATTTGGAAAACCCTGTGTCACTATAATAAGTGCCATGGTAACAACTTGGTATTGTATTTATTTATTCATTCGAAAAGAGCAAATTCTTGTCTGATAATATGCTATACAGGATTGTTCAGGGAATAACAAATAGTCCTTTAGGATTTGTGATTGGTGAGTGCAGGTTATATATTAAATTACAAAAAAAAAAAAAAAAAACAGTTTCATTCAGTTTAATTTAAAAAAATAAAATAAAATGACAAAACATTTACTAAAATTGTATTAAAATAAAAAGGAAAATATAAAAAAAACTAATTTAAAATAAGAATAAAACTAATAATAATTAACAATATTATCTCAAAGATACTAAAATAGCACTGGGTATGTGACGTTTAATGGAGAAATTTACATTGGGGATGTTTCATGTTTTTCCTTTGATTTGTTGTCCAGATGTTTTCTACATATTACTAAATATGGTGCTTCACAGATGTTGAGGTTTTTCTTGCAAGTACTGTGTATGTTCTTCAAATTTCTGATCTCTCTGTAGGAAAAACTCTAGATGAACTGTTATCAATAATTTGCTGATTAATAGCTTTTCAAGCTGCACACTTTGAGGAAAATTGTAATTTTTCTGATAAAAACTATAATATATAAATATATACACACACACACACACACACCATGGTCTGTCTGAATACTTGATTCTGATTGGCTAGAAGGTGTACATTAAAACTGTTTAATGCACAGGTATTTCCAAGTCCATTTAAAATGTCACTGCTGGAAAATGACAATGATAATAAGTGGGGTAGTCCTCGGCTAGCTGTGCATTAAACGAATGTGGATTATCTGTTGTGTGTGTGTGTGTGTGCATAAAATCATTACTAAATGATAATATTAAACAAATATTTAAAAAGTGTTTGCAAAACAAAAAATAGTAATATGTAATATTAGTAAATATTATTAAAATAATAATATTAATATTAATAATAATAATAATAATAATAATAATGATAATAATAATAATTTTATCTTATTCTACAGTACAACTGTCTTAATTTCTTTATGTTCAAGCGTTAAACTATCAAGCTTTTATTTTAATGGGAAACCACAGGGAGTCCTTAAAGTTTCTCTTTACGGAAAGCTTGTTAAGCTCTTCACATTACAAGTTTGGGAGGATGGTGTGAGAATGCATTTTAAAGCAACTCAAACTCAGAGCATAATTACATAGAGATGAGTTTGTGCGGAGCACCATTTACTGTGAACCGAGTCACTCCAATATACTGAAAATACCACATCATGCTTGTGTAACATTTGTGCAATTTCCATGTAAATGAACACAGTGCTGCGCTTCACTCTCCAACATAGACGGCATTTTTAATTGAATTGAATAGCGTGCAGATTTGATAAATGCAGTCATTTTGCAGTTTCCAAAAAAAAAAAAAAAAATTAGTTTCTCAGTAGCCTAAAATAATTATGCAATGGTTTCTGAGAATTATGCAATGGAATTATGCAATGGTTTCTGAGAATATTTTTTACAGTGCATGAAAACCTATTGAGCTACTGAAAGTACGCAGTGTCCAACTATATTCAGTGGTGGCTGTTCCAAAACACAATAATAAATAGGTTTCTCCATCACTGCTCTTCTCGGAGTTGAGTTGGTGTCTCTGCACTCAGTACATTAAAGCAAATGAATGATATCCTGCTTTAAGGAAACAAATCACGATGATATCGACGTTGGTTCGGCAGTTCCGCTTGGCCTGTTTGAAGCTCGACTGTGCGCTGTGCAAGTCATTGACTTTCCCCTCCAGAGGTAAAGGTCGAGGGATATGGAGATAGATCCAGTCCTGCTGCAGATGATGCTTAATGGACCACCCACTCTGGCAGCACGCGTGTACAACAGCTGGTCAGTATTGAGTCAGATGCATTTGTTCTGTCACATGTCTCATACTGGGCACAGAAGGTGTGGTGGGCGTCTGAAGAGCCCAAACTAAGAAAAATCTGGAGAATTTAGCTTGAGACAGTTCTGCCATCCATCCGCTGAGAACATTTTAATTCAAATGGCTGGAACTGATGGCAACTTGTCATTTAATGCCTCCAGTCATTACACACGTCCAGACAATGCCGGAGACGTTTAATGACACCACCACAAACTCTTCACCATTTGTTATTTAGCTCAGTCCATTGACTCTATTATTTGTAACCTTTTTGCACAAGCAGCTATGATAAATGTTCTGTGCTGTAATTAATGATTAAATATTAAAAAAAACTTTTTTAATCAGATTTCAAGATGAAGTAATTCAGCTTTGACATCATGTTATTTATTACAATTCATGTTGAAAGCAAAAGTAGATGTTTAGCTGAATAATTATGCTCACTAAAACTGCATTTATTGGATCCAAAATACAGTAAAAACAGAAAAATATTATTATTGTTATTATATTATTATTATCGTTTTCTACGTTAATATGTTCAAATGTAATTCCTATGATCAAAGCTTAATTTTCAGCATCATTCCTCCAGTCTTCAGTGTCACATGATCCTTCAGAAATCATTCTAATATGCTGATTTTCTGCTCAAGAAACGTTTCTGATTATTATAAATGTTGAAAAGAGTTGTGCTGCCAAATATTTTTTGTGGAAATCATGATAAATTTTATTTTCCAGGATTCTTTGATGAATAGAAAGTTCAACAGAACAGAATTTATTTGGAATAGAAATATTTTGTAACATAATAAGTGACAATAAAGATATTTATAATCAATTTAATGTGTCCTTGATGAATAAAAGTATTAATTTCTTAAAATAAATAAATACAGAAATCGTATTTACCCTACTGACTGAACTTTTCAATGGTAGTGTATCACAGTTTTCAATTTTTGAAGCATCATGGGACACTGCTGAAAATTCAGCTCTGATTACAGGAATAAATTAATATATTCACATAGAAAACAGCTATTTTAAATAGTAATAAAACTATTTCGCTGTTTTTACTGTATTTTTGATCAAATCAATGCAGCATTGGTGAGCAGAAGAGAAAAATTACTTACTTTCAAAGAAACATTTCAAACATTTTACTGACCCCAAACCTTTGACCTCTGCCTGTTATCATTTGTGATGGTTTAATACCCTTTTGAGTGAATAAACTTCCAAATCACATATTAATTTCTTCAACTGCTTGTAGCAAATGACTAAAACAGCACCAAGCTTTTTACAACCAGAAGTCTCAAAAATAGTTTATGTTCCATTAACATTTTTACCGTGACAGACCATAAATCTGTGAGGCTGTCCTGGCAAAACTTGAAGATGGAGCTTTCTATGTCATGTATGGATGTTTGCAGCAAAGGTGCTATAGTGAGGCTGTTGGAAATAGTCAGTATGTCCGTTATATGTTATAATTTCTATCATATAAAAAGGTTAAATCTGTCAGCCAACTTGGTGCTGTCTGTCAGCGTGTTGGTTACTGACTTCCAAGCGCAACAATTAACCTTTAAAATTACATTTCTGCCAGAATAAATCATGGTATGCATGCTTCCAATGCGTTTTCAAAGAAAAATGCAGGTTTTCTTCGATACATAACTACAGATCTATGAAATGAAAGCAGAATTGTACTGGCATCCATACAACGAGGGTCCCTGGCACGTCAGTCTCCTCCGGATCATCATTAGCTCACAGCACAGCGATTGTTCATGTGCTTCGCAGAAACTGTTTTAGCAACACTTGTCTCTCCACCTGAACCTCCTCATGCAAATAAAAGAGTGTTCTCCTGCAGGGTGAGTGTGTGGTGAAGCAAATTGGATCGAATCTAATTCAGTTCTCACAAGGAATTAATCAATAATGCTGAGGAATGGCTTTCACCAGAAAGTGCCCATCTTGTTTGGAGTGTTTTGCGTTGGCAGTGAAATCTCGTCTGATAAGTCATGCATCTCCACACTGCAGCGGGCTACGGTAATCAGATGTTTCTCTGCTTTATGGCCCTCCATCATTCTCCTTGTTCTGATTTTTTGACAGTGCAGCACTTGAGAAAGAATAGCTTTTCCATTACAATTTCTCGATTAGGGCTGACATGCTGGCTTCACGCTCAAGAGGGAGCAGAATTCCCAACACTCAGGCGAAGGTGCAAAGCAGACAGATGGATGCGGCATCCAGCACACATGCCATAGCTCAGGAAAGGCACGTTCTCGCTTACACTTAAGGAAGCTTTTCAGATGCTAAAGTCATCTGTGCAATCAATGGTGAGTGCATCTGCAGATTCGCCGCTGCATTTGTTGTCTGAATGGCATCCGCTGCAGATATTCTTCCAGAATGCACCACTTAAAATTGATTTAATTCTGTTTGCAATGCCAAAGAAACTGCTAGCTGTCAAAGTACCCGGCTTTCTTTCTAACATAGATGCTGTAAATGAATTGCACTGGCTTTGTGTTGCTTCATAATGGCAGAAGCGCATCTTGGGTGTTTGGGTTTGAGCTAAATTTGTGCCATTGATAAAGGCGCCCTGTGTCGTAATGGCTGTAGATGTTCCCGCTCATGACTCCTGCAGTATGCATCATGGTCAGGGATCATTTCAGGCCCACTTTATCAGACTTGTTTGTGTAAACAGACATATGGGGACCAGAGCCTTTCTCCCAGCCTGGCAGGCGAGCTCTAAATCCATTAGTGACCATTAGTGGCACACTAAAGAAGCCTCGTTTGTGTTTCCCACCGATAAGACCCTCGCTGCTCCGGGCCGAGAGCATCCCTAATGAGTCTTTCTTGCACGTGCCTGATTGAGAGAGGACCGGGTTGAACATTGCACGAGAGATAAAGCAGACTATCCCACTTTGTCAGTGCATCTGCGTTGGTCACATTAATCGGATGCATCTATTCCCACCTTGCTCACAAGGGAAAGAACGAACAGACTAGTTTGGACACCCAGCAGAGAAGAATTTGTGACAAACAAGCCATGTCCTGCTGGTCGGAGTGGCCACTTCAAAATCCTCTGCCCCACTTTTCATGTTTCGGCGAGGATGCACGTGCAAACACCAGCGCAGATGACAAGCGAAAAGAGAGGAAAGCACACATCGTGTTGGACGCTGTCCTGCTGTTTCATAGAACAGCTGACTTGAATTTAATGAGTGCCTCCAATTCCCTCTGAATCAAGCCCAGAAACCCGCTCTCGGCCGGTGGCAGCTCAGACACAGTTAGATCTTGTGGTGCAGTGATTTTCTGATGAATGACTAGTCAAGGAGGTTTTGCAGTATGCATCGTCATACTCGCACCAAGCACCTACCTATAACGTCTACATGCACTAAAAATAGACGATGCCTTTCAGTCAACCTAAATAAGTGCAGTTTAGCAATTATCACTCTGCTACATCTTTGAGGCATCGCTTTTCTTGTTGATGCCATCTGTTAAGACAGCTGCACTTTATCAGGCACGGACCAAATTAAGTTTCACACCAACAATGTAGGAATCGCACATCACAACAGCGCACATTGCTCGCTGTCAGGGATGAGCATGTTGAACTGTGGCCTCTTCCAGCCATATATGGATGCCGGTCAGTGCTGTTTTGACACTTTTCTGATCATTTCACATCTCTGGGGAAGAAGCGGACATCCTAAAGCACTGGGCCTTTCAGTAAAGTGCATTGTTAAAGTGTGACAAGATGGATGTTTGGACCCAGCCTGGTGGAAAACCTGATCCCACTTCACACTTAATGGACTGGCAATGCCGATCCTGGGGGAGCTGAGCAACTGTAAACTGCCTGGCCAAGATGCTTAGCCAACATTTCCACCATCAAAACAACAGGGCTCGTTTTCAGATGGGCCGGAGGTGGAAGAGAGAGCTATGGAGATACCAGCTCATCTGTGTTCTCTGCTTGTGTTTTAGAATTTGCTGACTTGATAATGTTGGTTGATAGCGATCATATAACATCGTAGTTTTAATATCAGTGTTGGAAAAGCAATGCACTTTGCATAATCAGATGGCTTTTTTCAAATGTACACACATCATGGTCGTGCACAGACATTTACATTGCATTGCAGTTGGCAGATGATTGTATTCAAAGTGACTTGGACTGATTACACATTTCTCAATCCTTGGTCTCCCTGGGAATTGAAGCCATGACCATTGCATTGTTTGCGCAATGCTCTACTGTTTGAGATACAGGAATGCAGTGGCTTTTATGAAACTCATGAAAGTTTGAAAGAAGGATTCTGTCCTACACAGTTCATACTTTATTCCAGATAAGTGCCATAATAGACAAACTGGATTTAACTAGCAGACTGCAGTAGTGCAATTACAATAATAGAAACTATTTGTACTGCCTGGTGTGCAGAACTGGTGTTATTAGGAGTCCAAGCTCTGAAAATGCTGGAACTTGTATTTGTACTATTTTGCCAATATTTCTTTTTCTGCCCTAAAAGTGTCAGGATGTCAGAGAATGTCAGTCTAAGAGATCTCAAATTTGCTCACATAGTAGTGTTGATTGATAACAATTTTATGTCAGATTAGTTTTATTGTCAGTGTTTTAAATGTAATGCACATTGCATAATCAAATATTGTTTTTAAAATAATAATTAAAGTAAAGCGGCACTTTTTAAATGTACACCATAATAGCCATCAGGGCTGTGCACAGAAAGTATTTACATTGCATTTGGCAGATGCTTTTATCGAAAGCACTTTAGACTGGATTCAAGATACACATTTTAGCTATTCTTGCAATTTTTGCTTGAACTCATGACCATTGTATTGTTAGTGCAATGGTTCATTGTTTGAGCTACAGGAAGGCGGTGGCTCCATGTTTCAGAGAAGTGCCATAACAGACAAATCACATTTAACTAGCAGATTGCAGTAATGCAGTTACAGTAATAAATATTATTTACACTGTCTGGTGTGCAGAATTGGTTATCATTACTGTCCAAGCACTGAAAATGCTGGAACTCAATTGTATTTGCGCAGTTTGCATTATTGTTGTTGTTGTTGTTGTTGTTGTTGTTGTTGTTGTTGTTATTATTATTATTTAATTTTCTATTTATTTATTTATTTTAATTTTATTTGCTCTAAAAGTGACTCAGAGTCAGAGACTGTCAGTTGTACAGATCTCAGTGATAATGTTGGTTGATAAAGAGCATCAGTGTTTGAAATGTACTGCACAATTCATAATCAGAAGACCTTTTTATTTCAAATAATGAGTAAAGTAATACATCACTTTTAAATTTGCACTGTAATAGCCATCAGGGTCATACCCAGACAGTATTAATATTTACATTGCATTTGGAACTTGTGTTGTATTCAAGATACACATTTTTATCAGTCCTTTGATTCCCTTGAGATTCGAAACCCATACCTTTGCTTGGTTAGCACAATGTTTTATTGTTTGAGATACAGGAAGGTGGCAGAAATATTTTTCAGTTGAGAGCCATAACAGACAAATAAAAGTTAACTTGCAGATTGCAGTAGTGCATTACAATAATACAAATTATTCATGCTGCCTGGTGTTCAGAACTGGTGTTATTAGGGGTCCAAGCATAGGAAGCCTATTGTATTTGTGCTGTTTTGCTTTTCTTTTTCTGCCCTAAAAGTGTCTGGGTGTCAGAGACCGTCAGTCTTAGATATCTCAATGATAATGTTGGTTGATATATCAGATGTTTGCAGTGAAATGAGATGACAGTCATGTACCGAGACGGATGATAACTAGCCCCATTTCAAACTTACAAAAGTTTGCAAGAGAGACTAACTTACACAGTTCACATAAGGTGCTGGAACTCAGTTGTACTTGCCAATTATTCTTCTTCTGCCCTAAAAGCATCTGGGTGTAATTCGTATACAAATCGTCTCAAACTTGATGGGATGCTTCCAAATCCCCTTGAGTATTCAGCCATCCCCACACGTGTGTGTCAGACATTAGGTGGCAATATGATGAGTACCTTTGCGTTTTAGTTAATAACTCTGGAATCATAAACAATCTGAATCCTTGAGTCAAGCGCTACATGAATCTGTATAAGATTTGTTTACCCCTGAGAAATATTGAAATTTGGCCATTTTGAATTGTGGTCCCAATTTATGTTAGGCGTCTTTAACTACTGTGTCAAAAAAGATTAATTGAATGTAATTGTTCAGTTGTAAAACACATTTGCTGCTATTGAGGTGGGATAAGGTTAAAGTTAGGCACAAGTCTGATGGTCTAGGGTACGTTTCCCAAAAGCATCGTTAGCTAACTATGGTCGTTAGTTCAAGTGAACTTTATTGATAGTTTTCACATGATGTCACACCCTTGTAGGAACGCCCACCTGGAGGGCAAAACGAAGCTTTGCTCCACTGACCGCCAGTTATTTTTACGCAGTTTGCATTAAGTAGTAATGTAGTAAAACAGATATTAGAAGGTGAAATTCAGTAAACACCTTATTGATGATGTATATTTTGGACAGGCAAGCAGATGAAGCCAGAATATAAACGCAATGTGCAAAGTTTCACGTTAAATGGTTTCCCATAGAAAACCATTAGAAGGAAAACACTGAACCATTAAGCGAACTGCGTTTATATTCTGGCCTCATTTGCTTGATTAAAATATTGATTAAAGATGTAATCGCATGCAGGTAATTTTAAACAAGTAAAGTGTAAATACATGTACAGTAATTGCACAATAAATGCATTGTGATCAATGATTAATTAAATTATAGTACATAGTAGTTGATGACACTTCATATAAAGTGGGTCCTGAATTTTCTGTAAAACCAGCTCTTTTGAACTCCTTCTAGACCACTGGTCCAATTTGCAAACAACTTTGCATGCATCAGAGCAAAACCCTCCTGATAAGAATTTAGGAACAGAATTTTGATCTATAAAAGCATTCCAAATATATGCCAATTACAACCCAAATTCCGGAAATGTTGGGACATTTTTTAAATTTGAATAAAATGAAAACTAAAAGACTTTCAAATCACATGAGTCAATATTTTATTCACAATAGAACATAGATAACATAACAAATGTTTAAACTGAGAAATTTTACAATTCAAATTTGATGCCTGCTACAGGTCTCAAAATAGTTGGGACGGGGGCATGTTTACCATGGTGTAGCATCTCCTCTTCTTTTCAAAACAGTTTGAAGATTTCTGGGCATCGAGGTTATGAGTTTCTGGAGTTTTGGTGTTGAAATTTGGTCCCATTCTTGCCTGATATAGGTTTCCAGCTACTGAAGAGTTTGTGGTCGTCTTTGACGTATTTTTCATTTAATGATGTGCCAAATATTCTCTATAAGTGAAAGATCTGGACTGCAGGCAGGCCAGTCCAACATCCGGACTCTTCTACTACGAAGCCATGCTGTTGTAATAGCTGCAGTATGTGGTTTTGCATTGTCCTGCTGAAATAGATGTCGTCTGGAGGGGAGCATATGTTGCTCGAAAACCTTTACATAACTTTCAGCATTCATAGTGCCTTCCAAAACATGCAAGCTGCCCATACCGTATGCACATATGCATCCCCATACCATCAGAGATGATGGCTTTTGAACTGAACGCTTATAACACGCTGGAAGGTTTCCCTCCTCTTTAGCCCGGAGGACACGGCGTCCGTGATTTCCAACAAGAATGTCAAATTTGGACTCATCTGACCATAGAACACTTTTCCACTTTGAAACAGTCCATTTTAAATTAGCCTTGGACCACAGGACACGACGGCACTTCTGGACCTTGTTCACATTTGGCTTCTTTTTTGCATGATAGATCTTTAGTGGACATCTACAGATGGTTTCTTTACCGACAGTGGTTTCTGGAAGTATTCCTAGGCCCATTTCAATGACAGAATCATGCCGATGAGTGATGCAGTGTCGTCTGAGGGCCCGAAGACCATGGGCATCCAACAAAGGTCTTCGGCCTTGTCCCTTACGCACAGAGATTTCTCCAGTTTCTCTGAATCTTTTGATGATATTATGTACTGTAGATGATGAGATTTGCAAAGCCTTTGCAATTTGACGTTGAGGAACGTTGTTTTTAAAGTATTCCACAATCTTTTTACACACACTTTTACAGATTAGAGAGCCTCTGCCCATCTTTACTTCTGAAAGACTGTCTCTCTAAGACATCCCTTTTATAGCTAATCATGTTACAAACCTGATGTCAATTAACTTAATTAGTTGCTAGATGTTCTCCCAGCTGAATCTTTTCAAAATTTCTTTTTCAGCCCTTTGTTGCCCCCGTGCCAACGTGACCTGTAGCAGGCATCAAATTTGAAATGAGCTCATTTAGTGGATAAAAGTGTAAAATTTCTCCATTTAAACATTTGTTATGTTCTCTATGTTCTATTGTGAATAAAACATTGGCTCATGTGATTTGAAAGTCTTTTAGTTGTCATTTTATTCAAATTTAAACAGCGTCCCAACAATTCCGGAATTTGGGTTGTAGCATAACTCTATATAAATGCAGGTTTGATCCAGATGTTATTTAATGTGGTAATTCGCTCAGTGACTCTGAATGCTTCTCTCTTCATGTTTGATGGCAGGAGCAGAATAAGCGCTGGTAACAGCAGTAACTATGAGTGACAGGCCATAGCGACGGGTCAATAGAGCACAACAGTTGGGCTCCAGAAGTAAAAAAAAAAAAAAAAATTATTCATTTTCTCCATGAAGAAATTGATATTTAACAATAACATTAACCTTTTAAGACAGACATACCATGAGCTCTGGGGCTGTTTAGTGATGATAGATGCTTCTGTAGAAACTCCGAGTGATTTCAACTTTTTGAATTGTGTTTAATAGCTGGTGAAGAGTTAGCCGTAATCCTGAAGAGGCCAGTTCTTTGGATTTACCAATCAGAGAAATTGCTGTTACCATGGAAACAAGAACTGCATCCAAAGAGCTCATCATCTAATCAAGCATTGCAAATAATATAATGGTGCGGGACTTTCAACACTGTTAAACAACTTAAACAACGACTGGTTTCAGTCATGTGACTTTTTTGTTGCGGCCGCCATGTTTAGGACCTTGCGTAGCTTATCCTTGGTGATCGGAAACCAAACGGAAAACAATGGTATTTAAAAAAAAAAAAAAAAATAGATATTTTATGATTAGATCCTTATTTACTGTCAAGGAAACTGCTGACTCCACTAAAGTCTTGTGAAAACTTACCAATTTGACGTTTGCTGATATTTACATCTAACTCATACACTGTCCCTCTCCATACACTCGGGTCATTTTCTGTTAAATTTTCACCTGTCAGAGACTTGTCCATCGGCCCAGCTCCATCTGCCGCACCCGGCCTGGATGCCTGTGTACTCACTTCCAGATTCTGGGCCGAATCAACTGGACCAGATGCGATATTAGCCGTAATTTGCCTACACTCCCGCATCCAAGCCGGACTCGGCCTGTGGTGCAGCACGCCAGACTTAACCCAGTTTCATTTCTGTATCTACTGTACTGTTCATTAATATTTCATTTAAAATTGATAACATTACCTAGACAAAATGTTTACTTTCATTTTAATTATAAAGACTACAATACATAAATTACTTGACTTAACAGATAAACATCTCATTATTATGAAAGCAATTTTAAATTCCATTAAAGAACTAGCTTGACCAAGCTGGCATGATGAAAATTTATTTACAAAACAATTTATTTACAAAACCATGCAATAACAGCAAAAAACAGCAGTTATACAATGTGTAGATAAAATATTTAACACATTTTGCAAAATTACCCATGCATTTACTTGAATGAATGAGGCATTTATATGTACACTTGGACTGTAACATTTACATTTAGTCATTTAGCAGACGCTTTTATCCAAAGCGACTTACAAATGAGGACAAGAGAAGCAATCAAAACCAACAAAAGAGCAACAATATGCAAGCGCTAGGACAAGTCACGGTTAGCCTAATGCAGTACACTTAGCAAGGTGTTTTTTTTTTTTTTTTTTTTTTTTTTTTTTTTTTAAGAAAACAAGTAGATAGAATATAGAAAAGAAAGGTAGTGTTAGTTTTTCAAGAAAATCTAGCAGTTAGAGAATAAATATCCAATTGGTAGAGGGTCAGGTGTGTGTTTTTTTTTTGTTTTTTTTTTTAATAAAAAGAAGGCAGATAGATAAAATAGAATTAGAAAAGAGAATGCTAAAGTTAGAGGGTCAAATAAAGATGGAAGAGATAGGTTTTTAGCCGTTTCTTGAAGATGGATTCAGCTGCTCGGATTGAGTTGAGCAGGTCATTCCACCAGATGGGAACAGTTAATGAAAAAGTCAGTGAAAGTGATTTTGTGCCTTTTTGGGATGGCACAATAATGCGGCGTTCACTTGCAGAACGCAAGTTTCTAGAGGGCACATAGGTCTGAAGTACTGAATTTAGGTAAAGGGGTGCAGAACCAAAGCTGGTTTTGTAGACAAACATTAATGCCTTGAATTTTATGCGAGCCGCTATTGGTAGCCAGTGCAAATTGATGAACAGAGGTGTGACGTGCGTTCTTTTCGACTCATTAAAGATTAATCTTGCAGCGGCATTTTGGATTAATTGTAGAGGTTTGATGGAATTGGCTGGAAGACCTGCCAAGAGAGCATTGCAATAGTCAAGTCTGGACAGAACAAGAGCTTGAACAAGGAGTTATGTTGCATGTTCCGAAAGAAAGGGCCTGATCTTCCTAATATTGTATAAAGCAAATCTGCAGGTCTGGGCAGTTTTAGCAATGTGGTCTGAGAAATTCAGCTTATCATCAGTCACAACTCCAAGGTTTCTGGCTGTTTTCGAAGGAGTAATGGTTGATGAGCCTAACTGGAAGGTGAAATTGTGATGAAGTGATGAGTTTGCTGAAACTACAAGCAGTTCTGTCTTAGCTAGGTTGGCTTGAAGGTGATGGTCCTTCATCCAGCAAGAAATGTCTGTTATACATGCTGAGATGCGAGCAGCTATCGTCGGATCATCAGGATGGAATGAGAGGTAGAGTTGAGTGTCATCAGCATAGCAGTGATGTGAAAAGCCATGTTTCAGAATGACAGAACCTAGTGATGCCATGTAGACAGAGAAGAGAAGTGGTGCAAGGACTGAGCCCTGAGGCACTCCAGTAGCTAGATGTTGCGACATGGATACTTCACCTCTCCAAGATACCTTGAAGGATCTATCTGAGAGGTGGAGCGCGGTTCCTGAGATGCCCTTTCTCAATAGGGTTGACAGGAGGATCTGGTGGTTGACTGTATCAAAAGCAGCGGATAGATCCAGCAAGATAAGTAATGAAGACTTGGAAGCCGCTCTTGCAAGTCTTAGGGCTTCAACAACTGAAAGCAAGGCAGTTTCGGTCGAATGTCCACTTCTGAAGCCAGATTGGTTGCTGTCCAGGAGGTTGTTCTGTGTGAGAAAGGCCCCCTGAAACTAAAACCATTACTGAAACTAAAACCATTTCATAAATAATAATAATAATAATAACAATAATTACTAGAAACTAATGATTAACCGGTGTATTGTAACGAAGTAATAATACTTTGTTACAGTACTTAAGTATTTTTTGGGAGTATCTGTACTTTGCTTGAGTTTTTATATTTCAGCCAACTTTTACTTTTACGCCACTACATTTCCTAATTAAAATGTATACTTTTACTCCGATACATTTCCCTGAAGCATATTCGTTACTTACTACAAAATAGTCAGAAGAACACGGACTGCAGGAAACTCCTAAAAACACTTTTGCTCATGTGCAACAATTGCGCGCACAACCGCAAATTATTTCTTTTTCCACTCAAGTCGAGTCTGGGGTGTGCAATACAGCATCGTCTGCGATAATATGGTAAGTGTTGTTGTAATGATGCACGATCTGACATTTTCAAGTAGGCTACATCACCAAATCACACACACAGTGCACGCACATTGATTTATAAGTCTATTAAAATTCAAAATTACAGGCATTCTAAAAAAATGGCATTTTAGACGGCATAAATACTTCTGTACTTTTTATATTTATATAATTTAATATAGTTAACTTCTATATCTATCTATATCACACAAAGAGTACCGTTTTTCTGCAGATATCATGAACACATTTAATAATCATTTTATACAAGTTCAGTAAAGCAATAAGTGACTTAGATTTTAATACATAATATTGCTTGTTTTTGCTCAATTTTGCCAACGAAAATAGTTCCAAACAAAGATCACAGCACTGTTTTGCATCTCTGAGCAATGGACGGTGTTTACTTACTGAATGAATCAGCTTTTTGAACGAATCGGTTGAATAAATGATTCAGTGATTCACTCATTAACACAGTCAAATGCTTTGTCTCTGAATGAATCAGCCGTTTGAATGAATCGGTTGAATCTCAATGACTCACTCATTAACAGTCACTTGCTGTCACTTACTGGCGGTTTTAATTTCACATTTCAACTATTTTTTCATGTTTTAAATTATTTCAAATATCAGTATTCAACGTTTTGTGTTAGAAACAATACATTAGGCATATTTATGCATCTGTAACTGCAGTTTAAATGCATCCATGTCCCCTCTGAGATACATTAAACTGTGTAAATGCATCTAAATGCTTTTTCAGATGCAGATTCCAGAAATGTTTTCTTATGTTGGAATGAAAGACACTAAGTACCGGGTGAAGTTCTTCTTATTCTTACCCAAAAATACAAAATGGAAGAAAGAGTTAAAACTGAACACAGTCTTGCTACTCAAGCTGTATGAATATGTTTTATTTATATATATATATATATATATATATATATATATATATATATATATTTGCTTCTTTTCCATTGTACATTTACTAGTACTTTTACTTTCAATACTTAAGTACGTTTAAGATTTAAAAAATACTTTTCGTACTTAAGTACAATAAATATCCCATACTTTAAGACTTTTACTCAAGTAATATTCTAAACGGTGACTTCAACTTCTACCAAAGTCATTTTTTGATAAGATATGCGTACTTTTACTTGAGTATGACTTTCAGAGACTTTATACACCACTGTGATTTACTGACATCATCAAGACCTCATTGTTTGAACTACGCTTGTGTAAATAAAAATCTTTTATGTTTTTCTTTAAATCTAAGAAATTGTTAAATATCTAAAAAATGATAAGTAAACTGCCACTGTATACAGTGGGGTTGAGGGAGATCTAAAATATATCTATAGTAAAAAATGTAAATGCATTTAAAATATAAACAGTTTGTAATTATTTATTTCTACAGATGTATTAAGAGTTCAGATGCAAAAGTGCCGTTTGAAATTTTCTTCTAAAATTTGCATTTTTCTCTGGCTCTATGTTTTCTCGGTTTATGTTCAGTTATTTCACTTTAATGTCAATGAAAAGATCTTATTCTATTCATTGTCATTAAAATGAAATTACTGAACCACATGATAAAAATGCTAATTTTAGAAGAAAATTTCAAATGGCGCTTAGAGGCTTTTGCATCTGAACTCTTCAAATACATAATAATGCTGTCAATACATTTATTTCAGCGTCTGTCCAAACATACAAAACACATTTTTGTAAACAGCCTTTAATCTCAGTTTCATGGGCATTTAATAACTTAAATTAGCTAATCAGTTTCTAAATTAAATATGAATAAACTAGTCTTTCATTTCATTAATTCGCCAAGAAATTACACTAAAAGAGGCTATTACAAAAGAAGTACTACTAGCACACTGAAGCGATTCTAATGATGTGTTCCCTTACGGCAGAGCCGAGCTTTATTTCTGTCTTTAATATGCGATTACGGGCCTTTGGCGATTTCAAAGCACTGAGAGCATGAAAGCAGCGGGTCACAGACCAACACCGCCTCCATTTAGCACTGCACGGCAGATCTCTGTCTTCTGAGGATCTCTCTGAGGAACAGCAGCGCACGTGAGACAGAAGCTTGACTTTTCCTCCTCTCCACAGCCAGTCGTGTCGGCTTTGATATCCCCTCAGAGTTTGTCGAGGTGGTCAGCATTAAAAGCGCCTCTCATTCACATTGACCTTTGCTTGATTCGGCTCGTCCTCGCGTCTCAGAGCTCCGGCAGACTCGCCTCTGAAACAAAAGGGCAAGTGGCGGCCTGACACAAAGTCAATAGGGAAGACACAGCGGTATTTGAGCGTATTGTCAGGTGACCTCTTTGTTTACACTTTGAATGAAGGTGGCCATAAGAGTGTGAGGATGGAGAGGCTTTGGGTTTTGTTGTGGTCGGTCCAGCTCTCTAGAGACACAAAAGACATGTGAATGCTTCACTACAGAAAATACACAGAGGCATCAAAGACATGACACATGGGATGATTTGAATTAAAACATGCAAATATTTTATTGTGTGACACTGTATAGCAATAACATTTGTGGTTGGTTGGGCTCTCGATGCCATTGCATCTCTACAGAAGGGAAATATATTGTAAGCAGCATTTAAAATAAACATGAAACATACAGTATATTGTGAAATATTATTAAAGCTTAAAATACCTGTTTTCTACAACCCGAATTCCGGAAATGTTGGGACGTTTTTTAAATTTGAATAAAATGAAAACTAAAAGGCTTTCAAATCACATGAGCCAATATTTTATTCACAATAGAACATAGATGATATAACAAATGTTTAAACTGAGAAATTTTTACAATTTTATGCACAAAATGAGCTCATTTCAAATTTGATGCCTGCTACAGGTCTCAAAAAAGTTGGGATGGGGGCATGTTTACCGTGGTGTAGCATCTCCTATTCTTTTCAAAACAGTTTGAAGACGTCTGGGCATCGAGGTTATGAGTTTCTGGAGTTTTGGTGTTGGAATTTGTTCCCATTCTTGCCTGATATAGGTTTCCAGCTGCTGAAGAGTTTGTGGTCGTCTTTGACATATTTTTCGTTTAATAATGCACCAAATGTTCTCTATAGGTGAAAGATCTGGACTGCAGGCAGGCCAATTCAGCACCCTGACTGTTCTACTAAGAAGCCATGCTGTTGTAATAGCTGCAGTATGTGGTTTTGCATTGTCCTGCTGAAACACATGTCATCTGGAGGGGAGCATATGTTTCTCTAAAACCTTTATATACCTTTCAGCATTCATAGTGCCTTCCAAAACATGCAAGCTGCCAATACCGTATACACTTATGCACCCCCATACCATCAGAGATGATGGCTTTTGAACTGAACGCTGTTAACATGCTGGAAGGTCTCCCTCCTCTTTAGCCACGGAGGACACGGCGTCCATGATTTCCAACAAGAATGTCAAATTTGGACTCATCTGACCATAGAACACTTTTCCACTTTGAAACAGTCCACTTTAAATGAGCCTTGGACCACAGGACACGACGGCGCTTCTGGACCATGTTCACATATGGCATCTTTTTTTGCATGATAGAGCTTTAGTTGGCATCTGCAGATGGCACGGTGGATTGTGTTTACCAACAGTGGTTTCTGGAAATATTCCTGGGCGCATTTAGTAATGTCAATGACAGAATCATGCCGATGAGTGATGCAGTGTCGTCTGAGCGCCCGAAGACCAAGGGCATCCAACATGTGGTCCAAGGCTCATTTAAAATGGACTGTTTCAAAGTGGAAAAGTGTTCTATGGTCAGACGAGTCCAAATTTGACATTCTTGTTGGAAATCATGGACGCCGTGTCCTTTGTTCTATGGTCAGACGAGTCCAAATTTGACATTCTTGTTGGAAATCATGGACGCCTTTGAAATTTGTCATTGAGGAACGTTGTTTTTAAAGTATTCCACAATCTTTTTACGCACTTTTTCACAGATTGGAGAGCCTCTGCCCATCTTTACTTCTGAGAGACTCTTCCTCTCTAAGACATCCCTTTTATAGCTAATCATGTTACAGACCTGATGTCAATTAATGTAGTTAGTTTCTAGATGTTCTCCCAGCTGAATCTTTTCAAAATGTCTTGCTTTTTCAGCCCTTTGTTGCCCCCGTGCCAACTTTTTTGAGACCTGTAACAGGCATCAAATTTGAAGTGAGCTCATTTAGTGGATAAAAGTGTAAAATTTCTCAGTTTAAACATTTGTTATGTTCTCTATGTTCTATTGTGAATAAAATATTGGCTCATGTGATTTGAAAGTCTTTTAGTTTTAATTTTAATCAAATTTAAAAAAAATTGTCCCAACAATTCTGGAATTCAGGTTGTATATGAATATTTGTTAAAATGTAATTTATTGCTGTGATCAAAGCTGAATTTTTAGCATTATAACTCCAGACTTCAGTGTCACATGATCCTTCAGAAATCATTCTAATATGCTGATTTGCTTCTCAAGAAACATTTCTGATTATTATCAATGTTGAAAATCATTTTTGCTGCTTTATATTATTGTGAAAACTCTGGTACACTACCATTCAAATGTCTGGAACAACTAAGATTTAAGAAAGAAAGAAAGAAAGAAAGAAAGACACATCAAGGACACATTAAATTGAACAGTAAACTGACAGCAAAGACATTTATAATGTTACAAAAGATTTCCAGAAACATTGATAATAATAAGAGACATCATTAGTAATTGAGCACCAATAATAATTGAGCAGCAAATCAGCATATTAGAATTATTTCTGAAGGATCATGTGACACTGAAGACTGGAGTAATGATGCTGAAAATTCCAGCTGGAAGATTATCAACTCCAAACTTTCTCCATTTGGATGGCAAACAAACAAACAAACAAATAAATAAATAAATAAATACATACATACATACATACATACATACATACATACATGCCTACATACATACATGCCTACATACAGTACATACATACATAAATTAACGCCAGAGTAATGAAAGATACACCAGACTATTACCAGCAGACTCAGTTTACATCCACAAAACAATCTGACCACATACAATGTTAAAAATGCACACTTACATAATTTAGACAAATCTTAAGTTATTTTTTTATCTATAAATATTCCCTAACTACCAGATTTATATGTACTGTATATGTAATCTTAGTCTCAGGTGATTTAAATGAGTTCCCTGTTTCCTGTCCATCAGATCAATATTCAAAAATGCAGCAGAAAGTGACTGTGGCCTATTATGTTGATTGTATCTTTGCACAGGCACCAGTTTTAACCAATAAAAAATCAGTGTTTTTCAGTCCAGCTCTGAAATTGAAATGAGTTTGACACCCTTGCTTTAATAGAAAAGAAAGTTTACACCCTCCTTTGACAACAAATGAGTCGTCCACACTGTATAATGCATGTCAGAGCAATCAGGATTCAGTGTTATTTTACCACACTGTCTAATGAGGCTCTCCAACACTCAAATACACTTGAGCTGGAGGGCTTTAGAGACACCATACATTCTTCTGCCAAATTAATAATGCATAAGGAATTATGTCCATCTTCATCATTTGCATTTTAACTCCAGCTACAGCTGGCTTAAACCCCATCAGATGTGCCTGTCATGTCAAACAGAAGTGTGAGCTTGGAGATGATTGGGTGTTTGTTTGTTCAGCTCATTCCCAGACCTGAACACAAATGTGCCTCAACAGACCACAAGAGGGCATTCATTAACAGAAAGAAAAGGCTGTGAACTCATATTAACTACGGTCTTCAAGAGCATCTTGTTGCAGTAAAATAATGTTACTCCATCAAATCTCAAACCTTCTTTAAAAAGATTTTGATGCAATGTGTTCCTTTTAACAGAGAAATGATTCTGCAATGCAACGTATCAACAATACTTCCAGGTTCTGTTTATATTATGTCATTTGTGTCAAGCCAACATGATGCTTCTACTCACTTATACTGTATATTTCTCACATAAGCAGATGTTTATTTTGGCACTTGTATTAACAGGTTGCAACATTCACACCATAGCTGCTGTAAGGCCACATAGGGTCTATTAATATTTTAAATATGATATATAAAACAATAAAAAAAAAAAAAACTGACAACACAGATTGAAAGAATAGTTTACTCAAAAAATGTAAATTAGCTGAAAATGTACTCAATCTCAAGATGTAGATGAGTTTTTAAAAGTTAGAAACATCTTGATGGATTTCTTTCTTACAAACCAAACATGCAGCTTTTGGCTTCACAAGTTGTTAATTGATGGACCGCAGTGGTGTGGATTAGGATTATTGTGATGTCAGGCTATCAGCTGTTTGGACTCTCATTCTGACGGCACCCATTCACTGCAGAGGATCCATTGGTGAGCAAATGATGGAATGCTACATTTCTCCAAATCTGATGAAGAAACAAACTCATCTACATCTTGGATGGCCTGAGGGTGAGGACATGTTCAGCACACTTTCATTTTTGGGAGAACTATTCCTTTAACAAAGAACAGGACACTTATTCATGCCATTTAATATGACTACTTGTATTTGTCAAATTTAAGGGCCATTAGAGGAAAAGGATTCTTTTTGGACCAGCCAAACCCACATATAGTACTGTAGTCTATTGTCCACCAGCAAGTACAGTAGAAGCATTACACCAATGTCAAATTAAGTTACATTATCTTTCCAGTCGGTGCACCTTTCCTCCACCCAGCCCTTCATTATTCGTATGCATTATTTCTGTAATGCATGATGCATATCATATTTTAGGGCACATGTTGTTGTGAATGCATGTGGGCAAATCAAATTCATTTGTCACATTGTTTGCGAACAGTATCTCAGACATACAGCGAGCGAATCTGCAAACTCCACGCTGTGATCCAGTTACGAGACTGAAAGTCCATCAAAAAGCATTGTTATCCTTTCTGGTGGTCAATATTGTGTGCGTGTGAGCTGCGAAGATCACTTTTAGGGCCTTTATCTCTCCGTTCATGCCTCCTTCTGTTGCTCTCTTCTCCTGACGAACTCCTATTCTCGGCATGAAGCGCATCTCATTCATTCTAATTATGGCCATTGAAATTGAATAGAGGCCGGTTTGTTTACGAGCGGCTGCAGCTGCTTAGCATTCTGAGAGTGAAACCAGTCGTCTTCACAGACAACTCAAGGTTTACCTAAAGCAACTCCCACTAATTTACATTTATGTTTTGCCGTGTTATTTCCATATCTGCTGCGAGGGATGCAGATGGGGGGGGGTGCGGGACATCAATCATGTTTTTCTCTCACCGTAATAAGGTTTGCCGTCTGAAAATAGGAGAGGATGGATAGAAGCGTTTGAAATCACCCGAGTAAGTTGAAATGTGGGAGAGTCTGGAAGCAGTGTCTGGAATAACCTAATTATTCGGCACCATGTCATGGCGTTTACGTTCAGAGGCGTATTCATTACTGTCTTCAGTCTGTAGAAGAGTGTTTCTTCAGCTATGGGCGCTTCTGGCCCTGTTGACTTTAGGAAAGTGAACTTGAGATGCACATCTCATACTTTCAGTAGTTTGTCTCTGAACAATGTCTAACATGGATGTACAGGTGCATCTCGATAAATTAGAATGTCGTGGAAAAGTTCATTTATTTCAGTTATTCAACTCAAATTGTGAAACTCGTGTATTAAATCAATTCAATGCACACAGGCTGAAGTAGTTTGTCTTTGGAAGTCTTTGGTTCTTTTAATTGTGATGATTTTGGCTCACATTTAACAAAAACCCACCAATTCACTATCTCAACAAATTAGAATATGGTGACATGCCAATCAGCTAATCAACTCAAAACACCTGCAAATGTTTCCTGAGCCTTCAAAATGGTCTCTCAGTTTGGTTCACTAGGCTACACAATCATGGGGAAGACTGCTGGTCTGACAGTTGTCCAGAAGACAATCATTGACACCCTTCACAAGGAGGGTAAGCCACAAACATTCATTGCCAAAGAAGCTGTCTGTTCACAGAGTGCTGTATCCAAGCATGTTAACAGAAAGTTGAGTGGAAGGAAAAAGTGTGGAAGAAAAATATGCATGAAGATGTCAAGCAAAATCCATTCAAGAATTTGGGTGAACTTCACAAGGAATGGACTGAGGCTGGGGTCAAGGCATCAAGAGCCACCACACACAGACGTGTCAAGGAATTTGGCTACAGTTGTCGTATTCCTCTTGTTAAGCCACTCCTGAACCACAGGCAACGTCAGAGGCGTCTTACCTGGGCTAAGAAGAAGAAGAACTGGACTGTTGCCCAGTGGTCCAAAGTCCTCTTTTCAGATGAGAGCAAGTTTTGTATTTCATTTGGAAACCAAGGTCCTAGAGTCTGGAGGAAAGGTGGAGAAGCTCATAGCCCAAGTTGCTTGAAGTCCAGTGTTAAGTTTCCACAGTCTGTGATGATTTGGGGTGCAATGTCATTTGCTGGTGTTGGTCCACTGCGTTTTTTGAAAACCAAAATCACTGCACCCGTTTACCAAGAAATTTTGGAGCACTTCATGCTTCCTTCTGCTGACCAGCTTTTTAAAGATGCTGATTTCATTTTCCAGCAGGATTTGGCACCTGCCCACACTGCCAAAAGCACCAAAAGTTGGTTAAATGACCATGGTGTTGGTGTGCTTGACTGGCCAGCAAACTCACCAGACCTGAACCCCATAGAGAATCTATGGGGTATTGTCAAGAGGAAAATGAGAAACAAGAGACCAAAAAAATGCAGATGAGCTGAAGGCCACTGTCAAAGAAACCTGGGCTTCCAAACCACCTCAGCAGTGCCACAAACTGATCACCTCCATGCCATGCCGAATTGAGGCAATAATTAAAGCAAAAGGAGCCCCTACCAAGTATTGAGTACATATAAAGTAAATGAACATACTTTCCAGAAGGCCAATAATTCACTAAAAATGTTTTTTTTTTTTTTGGTCTCATGAAGTATTCTAATTTGTTGAGATAGTGAATTGGTGAGTTTTTGTTAAATGTGAGACAAAATCATCACAATTAAAAGAACCAAAGACTTAAACTACTTCAGTCTGTGTGCAATGAATTTATTTAATACACGAGTTTCACAATTTGAGTTGAATTACTGAAATAAATGAACTTTTCAACGACATTCTAATTTATTGAGATGCAAAAAACCCGACACACAACCCGAGAAAGCTTAACTATCCGATGAAGTCACAAATTTGTATGAATTTGTAGGATGAGATTCGTACATAAATGTATGATTTTTGAAAAAAAGAAAAATCATAATTAATTAGATCCTTAAAACTGACCATCGATGGTCGATGTGCATTTGTGAGATGTAAACTCACAAATGCGAGAAAAAAAAGATAAAAAGTTGCAATTAGCCTACCTTTTTTTTTTTTTTTTTTTTTTTTTTTGTTCAGGTGAGTAGCAGAGACGGGCTTCCATAAATTAGCCCCCAATTTGGCAAAATATAAAATAGTTACAAAATTGCCATGAGAGTGTTGGAGCCAATATCATTTCCATCACTCATTCTGCAGTGGAGGTGAAATTTAATTTTTGAAAAAAAAATTAAAAATTCTCTTTTTTGCATACTTTCAGAAAAATCACAGCTTGGAAATCATACACTTTAAATATATTGTGTTTAAGTGTCAAGCATGAATCTTATGTTTTCAGCCTCATGTTTCATCTCAAGCTCTTCAGCTGACACTGTTGTCACCCTGGTAAACAAGTACACTAAACCACGTACACTAAATCTGTTTTTTTATAAAGAGCTATATTAATTAATGTGACAACCTGAGTGGGAAAAAAAACATTGGTTATAGTGTAAATTCTGCTAATATTGAAGGACAGTGTTCTTTTAGTATTTCACCTAAGCGTTTATTTTATTCTAAGTTTAAGAAACACAAAACTGCAAAAAGTGTGTTCCCTCTCAGTCGGTCACTCTCGACGTCACGTCGGTAATGACCGACTAAGGGATCTCGCTTAGAGAGACCAGTCCACTTCGAGTGTAAACTAAACGAGCCAATGCACATTGGCATGCGATGATTGCTGATCACAGCGTCAGTATAAGTAGGCAGCAGGTGCAACGCATATTCAGCTTTTCTCTTCGGAGCCAAGCGAACACATCGTTTTTTGTTTTTTTGTTTTCCTGAAAGGGCATTCACGGGTGCGTCTTTTTAAAGACGACGTTGCGTCTGGCAAACTCGACGTTACGTCTTTATAAAGACGAATTGGGTCTTGCAATAAACAACGTACCACCCGTGCGTTTCTGGATGCGGTCGTTACCTGGCTCTGGGTGATCGTCACGATCACTGCCTCACGTGTCTGGGCATAAAAGCACACTGGGTTGGCGTTCGTGGATGAGTTATCTTCTCCTTGCGGGAAGGTAATCATCTTGGAGCTGCAGACCTGGCTCCGTTACCTCAAAAAGGGGCGGAACTCCGTTGCCTGCCTTGATCTGGCTCTCGTCCTGGCTGCAGACAGGCGAGGATTACTTCAGGTGGTAGTACGGGTGGTCTGAGGGTTATAGTGGTGGCAAACCCTCCAGGGAACCAACCCTCGAGGGACCATCGCTCCTCTTGCGCTCCGCAACCAGTTGAGCGGCCGAGGGAACGCACTGGGCCCTCTCAAAGAGCGTACCAGTGGTATCCTTCAGCGCTCCTCCCGAAGACCGGATGTCGATTGCTGCACCGGAGGGTGAGCCGGAGTTTTCTGGAGAGGAAGATTCGGCTGCGCTGCTGTCCCCCAGGAATGTAGCAATGCCTGAATCGGATCCGGAAATGACGGCTATGCTTTCCCGGGCCGCCATGAGGGTAGGGCTCGAGTGGAGACCTCCACCGTGTCCCGAGCCCTCAAGGTTGGACGATTGGTTCTTTGGAGTGGTCTGCGCTGGTTCTCAGTGCCCTGCCCCAATGCCATTTTTCCCAGAGGTGCATGAAGGGCTTACCAGGTCGTGGATGGCACCTTTTTCTGCCGGAAACTGACCTGCTAACTCCTCCTCCCTCACCACTCTCGACGGTGGTGCAGCTAGGGGCTATACAGGGGTCCCCGGTCAACCGGTCGGTTGCGATGCAATTGTGTCCTAATACCGCCTCCACCCGGAAGGGTGAACCATGCCTCCTCCCCCGGGTCTGTAGGTACTCGTCTGGTCTGTCCGGCGATGCCTATGTGGCCTGTGGAGAAGCTGCCTCTGCCTTGCACGTTACGGCGTTACTGCAGGTTCTTCAGGCTAAAGCACTGAGGGACCTGCACGATGGTGGTCACGACCCGGAAGTTCTGAAAGGAGCTCCAAACCACACTGACCTCACGCTCCGAGCGACGAAGGCCACTGCGAGTTCTCTGGGTCGTGCAATGTCCACACTTGTGGTCCAGGAGCACCATTTCTGGCTGTGTCTGGTCGACATGAGGGATGCCAACAAGTCAGTTCCTCAAGGAGAGCAGGTTTCTCTGTCTCTGGGTCCCGAGAGGGCATGGAGAGTCGCGGACGGACCAACACTCGACCACACTCATCTTCCTCTCTCGCCAGCGGGCAGCAGCGGGCGGTTCGAGAGAGTCATCAAAGGCCCTACTCCCGCACCCTCTGCCAACCGTGGAACCAGGTAAGCGTGCACTGCACACTCAGCCCCCTCTTCGGTCCGCCCACGGACCAGGTCCCTGCGTTCCACCTCGCTACCCCACCGCGGGTATGTCGGTGGTCCCACTGGTCCAGCTTGTGAGGCCCAACCGTCTCGCTGGCTCCTGCTGACCATCAGACTCGGCTTGCGATTTAGTTCGCCCAGCGTCCCCCCCCCCCAAGCTCAGCGGCATCCGCTTCACACCAGTGAAGGTGGCCAATGCTCCTGTCTTGCGTGTGGAGTTCGCAGTCCTACTGGCGAAGGATGCGATAGAGCCGGTCCCTCCAGCCGATATGGAGACGGGGTTTTACAGCTCCTACTTCATTGTACCCAAGAAAAGCGGTGGGTTACGACTGATCTTGGACCTGCGTGTCTTGAACCGGGCCCTCTGAAGCAGTTACCGTTCAAGATGTTGACGCAGAAGTGCATCTCTGGGTGCATCCATCCCTGAGATTGGTTTGCAGCGATCGACCTGAAGGGACGTGTACTTTCATGTATAGATCCTTGCGCACCACAGACCATTGCTGCGGTTCGCGTTTGAAGGACGAGCATATCAGTACAAGGTCCCGCCCCTTCGGGCTGTCCCTGTCGCCACGTGTCTTCACGAAAGTTACGGAGGCAGCCCTTGTTCCCCTGAGAGAACAGGGTATTCGCATTCTCAACTACCTTGACGACTGGCTCATATTGGCTCCGTCTCAAAACCAGTTGTGCGAACACAGGGATCTGGTGCTCCGGCCCCTCAGCCAGTTGGGCCTTCGGGTCAACTGGGAAAAGAGCAAACTCTGCCCGACGCAGAGGATCTCTTTTCTCGGTATGGAGTTGGATTCGGTCGATCAGACAGCACGCCACATGCAGGAACATGCTCAGTCGGTGATGAACTGCTTGAATACATTTAAGAGCAGGTCGGCGGTTCCACTGAAACAATTTCAGAGGCTCCTGGGGCATATGGTAGCTGCAGCAGCAGTCACGCCGCTGGGGCTGCTTCATATGAGACCGCTTCAACACTGGATCCATGGCTGAGTCCCGAGGTGGGCGTGGCAACGCGGCACTCACTGGGTCCGAGTCACACCGGCCTGCCGCCAAACCTTCACCCCGTGGTCAGACCTCTCCTTTCTCCGGGCAGGAGTGCCCCTGAAACAGGTCTCCAGACATACTGTGGTTTACATGGATGCCTCCACCACCGGCTGGCCCCCAACTGCACTTGCACATCAATTGCCTAGAGTTGCTGGCAGTACGCTTGGCCTTAAACCGTCTCAAGACGCACTTACGAGGTAAGCACGTATTGGTCCGCACAGACAACACTGCAACCATTGCGTATATGAACCGACAAGGTGGTATACGCTCCAGTCGCATGTTGCAACTCGCCCGCCACCTCCTCCTCTGGAGTCAGAAGCATCTGAGGTCGCTTCGTGCCATTCACATTCCGGGCTTGCACAACAAGGCAGCCGACGAACTGTCACGAGCTGCGCTTCCCGGAGAATGGAGACTCCATCCCCAGACGGTCCAGCTGATCTGGAGTCATTTCGGAGCCGCTCGGGTAGACCTGTTTGCCTCTCCAGAAACCTCTCATTGCCAGCTGTTTTACTCCCTGACCAAGGGAACACTCGGCACAGATGCACTGGCACACAGCTGGCCGTGGGGCCTGCATAAGTATGCGTTCCCCCCAGTGAGCCTTCTAGCACAGACACTGTGCAAGGTCAGGGAGGATGAGGAGCGGGTCCTTTTAGTGGCGCCCTATTGGCCCACCTGGACCTGGTTCCCGGAACTGATGCTCCTCGTGACAGCCCCTCCTTGGCCAATTCCTCTGAGGAAGGCTCTACTGACTCAGAGACGGGGCACCCTGTGGCACCTGAGTCCAGACCTCTGGAAACTTCACGTCTGGTCCCTGGACGGGACACAGAAGTTCTAGGTGACCTACCCCAAGGGGTAGTTGACACCATCACTTCAGCAAGAGCGCAGTCTACAAGACATGCTTACGCTTTGGAGTGGAACCTGTTTGTCGAGTGGTGTTCCTCTCATCGAGAGGACCCCCGAAGATGCCCGATCAGAGTCATGCAGCAAGGGTTGGAGTGAAGGCTGTCTCCCTCCACCCTTAAAGTCTACGTGGCTGCGATCGCTGCTAACCACGACCCCGTAGAAGGCAGGTCGGTGGGAAAGCATGACCTGATCATCAGATTCCTTAGGGGGGCGAGAAGGTTAAATTCTCCACGGCCCCCCTCTGTACCCTCTTGGGACCTGACTCTAGTGCTTAGAGCACTACAGCAGGCCCCATTTGAGCCTTTGCAAGCAGTCGAGCTGAAGTTTCTATCAATGAAGGCTCTGCTCCTGCTTGCATTGGCCTCCATCAAGAGGGTAGGGGACCTGCATGCATTTTCGGTCAACGAATCGTGCCTAGAGTTTGGGCCGGCTGACTCCCAGGTAATCCTGAGGCCCCGGCCCGGCTATGTGCCCATGGTTCCCACTACTCCCTTCAGAGACCAGGTGGTGAGCCTGCAAGCGCTGCCCCCGGAGGAGGCAGACCCAGCCCTGACTTTGCTCTGTCCGGTCTGAGCCTTAAGATGCTACGTAGACCAGACACAAAGCTTCAGGACCTCAGACCAGCTCTTTGTCTGTCATGGAGGCCAGCAGAAGGGGAATGGCACAGGGTGTGCCAGGCACATCAGCTTATCAGGCACAGTGTGTGCCCTGCCGGCTCAGGTTGAGAGCTCACTCTACTAGAAGTGTCGCATCCTCCTGTGTGCTGGCTCGTGGCGCCTCGCTGGCAGATATTTGTAGAGCTGCGGGCTGGGCGACCCCTAACACGTTCGCTAGATTCTATAGCCTTCGTGTGGAGCCGGTATCCTCCTGTGTTCTCACCTCAAATGGGTAGAAGCACTGAGTGGCCCCGGTTTCGGGTTGGCTTGCTATAACTGCTCCAGAGCATCCGTACAGTAGACCCTGTCATGCTCCTCCATCCCCTCGGCAGCCAGACGTGGCGGAGCGTCCGGCGCCAGGCCCTCACTCGATGAATCCGTGAGAACCGGTAGAGGGCTGGGTTCCATATGTAGAGATCTAATTGGATCCCATATGTGTAAAGTCCACGGTATAGCCACAGAGCCCGTGTTTCCCCAGCAGTCAGTCTGCGTTCTTAAGAGGATTACAATCACCTCTAATCTTCCATATGCACCTAAACGGTTGATTCATATGTGTAAGTGCTTCCGAAACCTCCTTCGGGAAGGATGGGGCTTCCGCACGTTCCTGTTCCAAGTAGAACTGGTACGTTTCCCAGTGTTATCCAAGTTCACTGAGTGGGTAGTGCTACGACGACAGTGACTGGCCTTCTGTTGCGAGCCCCGGCCTACACCAAAAGGGGGCACAGGAGGCTTGCACAGGACACTGGAAGGGGCAGCATCCGTGGCGCTTTGGTAGGGATCCCATAGTCGGTCATTACCGACGTGACGTCAAGAGTGACCGACTGAGAGGGAAGTCTGTGTTACTTATGTAATCCTCGTTCCCTGAAGGAGGGAACGGAGACGTCACATCCCGTCGCCACGGCTTCTGTACCACCGCTGAGCGGCCGGGTCACCGGCTCGGCTCCTCAGTGAAAACCTGAATATGCGTTGCACCTGCTGCGTACTTATACTCACGCTGTGATCAGCGGCAGCTGGATGCAATCATCGCATGCCAATGTGCATTGGCTCATTTAGTTTACACTCGAAATGGATTGGTCTCTCTAAGCGAGATCCCATAGTCGGTCATTACCGACGTGACGTCTCCGTTCCCTCCTTCAAGGAACGAAGGTTATATACGTAACCAAGACGTTTGTGTGTGTGTGTGTGTGTGTGTGTGTGTGTACCTGGTATTCCCTACATTATGAGGACCAAATTTCCCCACAAGTATAATAATACCAGCCAATTTGGACCTTGTCGGGACATTGTTTTTGGTCTCCATGAGGAAACAAGCTTATAAATCATACAGATTGAAGTGTTTCGAAAATCTAAAATAGCAGAAAGTTTCCTGTGAAGGGTAGGTTTATGGGTAGGGGTAGGGTTAGGGTAAGGAGATAGAAAATACAGTTGGTACAGTATAAAAACCATTACACCTATGGAATGAGCCCATAATGATAGGAATACCAGTGTGTGTGTGCGCGCGTTTTTGTGACAAATGAGGACATAAATTTGTATAATGACAAAGGTATGACATCGGTATTATAAGGAGAAGGTGACTTTTCAGGACATTACCCCATGTCCCCACTTTTCAAAACGCTTATAAATCACACAGAATGGAGTGTATTGAAAATCTGAAATAGCACAAAGTTTCCTGTGAGGGCTAAGTTTAGGTGTAGGGTTGGTGTAGGGCAATAGCACATACAGTTTGTACAGTATAAAAACCATTACGCCTATGGGATGTCCCCACTTTTCACAAAAACAAACGTACGTGTGTGTGTGATTGTTATTGTATAGTCTGATCTTCACTCTTCTGTGTATTTCTAATTCAACATTTGTATCCTTGATTTTTAAATTCATTCCACACTAATTAATTTATTTTATACTATTGGTTATATGGTGTTTCAATTTAGTATGTAGACAAAGAACACCTATACTAATTGTCATTATAATAAGAATAATTGTTGCCTCTTCCATCGAGTTCAAACTGGCATTAGATTAGGAGAGAACATGATGAAAAAGTGAATATTTACAGCAGTATGTTGGCATTGAGGTGAATGCTTTGCTCCTGTTTCATTTTAATCTTTGCTGAAGGGCATATGAAATATATATTCCTTCGCTCTGAGCAAATCCTGAGTATGGATGTCTTTTATTTTCAGATGTGTCTCTGATATAGCAGGAAACTCACAGACAGAGAGAAAAACATACAGTGTGTCAGTGGGCGGAACGGCTCTTTACTATGAATAATGAGTCGTTGATGCAACAGAACATTTTTGCTTCTCTGGACCAAATAAAAAAGGTTTGGGTTGGGTGGGTTGTGAAGAAAACTATATGAAGGATCTGCTGATGCAATTGCAGACTCGAGAGACAAAACAAGCCACTTCAGCACAACTGCTGTGCCAAATCAACATTTAGATCTACTGCATATAAGATGACAAGAAATGCAAGAACCAGTTCACATATAACAGGGCAGAGTGTGTATTCTCACTCATCTTAGTGGCAGATGCAATGGCACAATCTTAAGAGTGCACAACAAATATGGCCGACAATCAATCCATGAAGCAACCAAAGTTTGAGTCAGTTTTGGGTCAGGTCTTTAAATGGAAATGCATGTCTTTTCACTTCATAGACTCGTAGGTCAGAGTTCAACTAAAACCATGGTGAACTAAAAAAAAAAAAAAAAACACATCTGTGCAACATATTTGTGTTCCCGCTCTCATGCATGAGAATAGAAGTGAATGTAACACGAAGTGTGGCCAACCTGTCTGAAGCAATGTCAAAAGCAATCACTTCGGTTCCAGAAGTTTTACTCTCCCTCAAGTTCATTTATTCTCTCATTCCTTTAGGATGGATTTTCTTCTGATTTTACTGTTGCTATTGACACATTCCTGCCCTCCATGAAGCGTAACAGAGGCTTAAGAAGTAATTTGCCAGTAAGACTGAGCAGAATAAAAATACAACGTGCTTCACTGCACTACTGGAATGCTGTTCTGTTCAAGCTTAATGGACTGATGCTATTAATAAAGCGTTGTCTGTCATATGCTGAGCGTCCAGTTTGAAATTATTTTGAAAGATGTCATCTGTATCTATTAATTCAGATAAATCTGTCTCCATCTCAGTCAATCAAATCCA
Source organism: Spinibarbus caldwelli (assembly GCA_039654775.1). NCBI lineage: Eukaryota > Metazoa > Chordata > Actinopteri > Cypriniformes > Cyprinidae > Spinibarbus > Spinibarbus caldwelli. Next base: position 8,709,833 of record CM077222.1, on the reverse strand, counting down.
CCCCAGACACCAATCTAGCATTAGACGGACTGCACAGCTGTCTACACATGTCAGAGGTGAAGACAGTGCATCGATACTTGACTGTTCTCATTTCAGAGAAGGAAGGATATGTGCTATTTTGATTTTCATGTTTTTTTCCTTATTCTGTTTTGTTTAGTGGTGAAATGTAGATCTTCTGTAAGTGGTGTGATGGCCAGCAAGTCCATGTGTTGGTGTCCACCTGAAGAACATGGGCAGCAGTGTGGTGCACCTGGCCAAATGTCAGATATCTGTTCGTTCAGCTCAGTTGGTTGGTAAAGGTTGTCATTAGCAGCTGCAAGGTCACTGGTTAATTTCCCAGGAAATGCATGAACTGATAATCTCTCCTCTAGTTCAGACAGACCTGACTGGCACTCATGACACACATGAGTGATTTGCTCACCAAGATAACTCACATGATCAATTTTACTTTTAAAAAAAGCCCCTGTGCGAGCAATTCATACCTTTAACATCAGAGCTGTGCACTGTGGTATTGAGTTTTCCAAATAAAAGTCAAAAGGTCATCAGGTCTTCTATCATCATCTACTCAAATATTTCTTAGTTTCAAAAATATGGCCGGTAGTAAGTTGTCAACACAGAGGCTATGTCCGAAATCGGCCACATACTGTATTTGAGCCATTTGTGGTGGTGTTCAAACCATGGATGTTATCAAGTGCACTCATTCAATCCCATAATTCACTGCAATAACAAGTGTACAACCGATGTATGCTCAATGGCTAGAGAATACTCAATGCATTGTGAGGGTTGTGCCAAATGAATTCCCGCATCTTGCCAGAAGATGTGCCTGCAGCTGAACTATCCATCAGTGTAAAATCATAAAAGGTATAGATTATTTTTAATTGATAATTAAATTGTTTAATTAAGGTTTATATCAAGTCAAGTCAAGTCGAGCTTTATTGTCATTCTGCTACATGTGTGGACATATAGTGGAACGAAATGTTGTGTCTCGCAGGACCACGGTGCTACATACTAGTTAAACATAAGATAAACATACAACAATGCAAGTATAGGAAAAACAATAGAGCTATACAACAGTTAACTATCTGACTATACATATACTAAAAATACTAAACTGCTATACCTAGTTGTCCACACATACACAAACTGAGACTGTACAAAAACTTTACATAAATACTGTACATGAAATTGTGCGAAAGAGATATATGTACATGAAATTGTGCAGAAAAAATATATATTTTGTACATTATTGTGCAGAAGAGAGATTTTGTGGGAGACAGTGCATAGTGCAAAAAGATTTTGTAGTGCAATGCTCAAGTAAACATGTATTATTTTGTAGTGCAATGTTCAAGTAGACATATATTTTCTTAAGAGTCTTTGTGGCAGGGAGTGTTTGTAGAAAGTGTCTAGTGTGCATATAGTGGGATGAGTGCGTTACTACAGGTGGTTTGTATAGCCCACTCACCTGTGTGTAGCACATTCAGAATTGCACTTAGTAAAATTGTCAACAGTTTTTAATGAGTTGGGGGGTGGGAGGGCTGAGGTGTTCATGGTTTCAGAGGGGGACAGGGGGATTGGAGTTAAGAGCTCTCACAGCCTGGGGAAGAAAGCTGTTGAGCAATCTGACAGAGCGAGCTCTGATGCTCCGGTACCTTCTACCTGATGGCAGGAGCTGGAAGAGGGTGTGAGAGGGGTGGGTGGGGTCCTTCACGATGCTGGTGGCCTTGTTGGAGCATCGTGAAAGGAAAATGTCCAGGATGGAGGGGAGAGGGGCACCGATGATCTTTGCGGCAGTGTTCACTGTCCGTTGTAGGGTCTTGCGGTCAGCAACACTGCAGTTCCCATACCAGACAGTGATGCAGGTAGTCAGCACACTCTCAATGGTGCCCCTGTAAAAAGTGGTGAGGATGGGTGGAGGGAGACTTGCCCTTTTCAGCCGGCGGAGAAAGTGGAGGCGCTGTTGTCCCTTCTTGTTGAGTGACGTGACGTTGGTGGTCCAGGTGAGATCCTCTGTGATGTGCACTCCCAGGATTTTAGTGCTGCTGACTCTCTCCACGGTTGAGCCATCGATGGTCAGCGGGGGGTGGTCAACAGAGTTTCTCCTGAAGTCCATCACAACCTCTTTCGTCTTACCCACATTGAGGGACAGGTTGTTAGCACCACACCATTCAGCCAGCTGTGCCACTTCCTCTCTGTAGTGCGTTTCATCGTTGTTGCTGATGAGGCCTACCACAGTTGTGTCATCAGTTGCATCATATGTGCAAGTTTCCATGACAGAGATAAATCTTTTCACTACTACTGAAGATGCCAGTTCAGTTTCAAATGATTATTAAACGGCAAGCACAAACTACGCAAACGTGGCACCCACAGAAAGCGTACTAAAACACCTATACGCCTTTTTCTGTGAAACAAAACAATATTTCTTTGTCAATATGTCACTTCAACATGATTGAAAAGTTTAAAGGTTTGAAAGTGATGCCACTGAATCTGAGCAAATTAAAATTTGCATTACAAAGTCTGGCATCACATTCTCAACCCAAACAACTGCCATTTGAATGGTGACTATAACAGAAAAGGTTGCTATGGCTACTTACTTACCCTGAAAGTTACCCCACTTTTTAGAACTAAAAGTTTCAAAGGTTATCCATTTATTTTTCTGTAAACTTACACGGTTATGTTGCATAACCTTCTTTCTTCAACCTTCTTTAACCTTCTTTATGTTGCATAACCTTCTTTTTACTACTACCAGAACTGAGTATCCTTGCTCAGTTCTGCAATAGTTCTGCAGGAGTCTTCAACACTGTCAACCACATACTTTTGATCTCCAAATGTGCAGAGATGGGCATTATCTGGATAACAACCAAGTCAGGAAGCCTTACTCTCCTGACCTGTGCCCAAACTACGAGGTACCACTAGGTTTAGTGCTTGTACCTTTGATTTTCTCGCAATGGTCAAAATCCAAATCATTTCTGTTTTAATTGTGATATGCTGCTGACCCTCAACTTTGCATCTCATTTTTTCCCTCTGTATTTCCACCTGTGATCTCATCAGTCATCTCTGCATGTCTCTGATATACCATATTTGACGTCAAATCGTTGCATCAAGCTCAATATAAACAAAACTGAATTATTTTCCATGGCAAGTCCTCAATCACATATTTCTCCCTATCAGAGGTTGGTCACAAAGTTGACACTTCATGTATAATGTTTTGTGTATAATTTATAATAGTCATAATAACTTCATGTAAAATTTTTAAGACCGATCCTTTTTTCTTTTAACTGACGCAACCCATATATACAACCATTTACGTGCATCAAGTCAAGCAAAGACAGATAGATAGGCAGACAGGCGGACAAACTCTCAAGATTGAACAAAACTCATTGTGAATAGAAACCTTTGATGCTCTCCAGAGAGCAAACACAAATACGCATTGGAGTCTGCCACGAGGCAGCTGTCTTGAACTTTCTTACATAGATATATACAGTTCCTTAAATCATCCTGGTGACACATCTCGTGACCCACCCAAGTATCATGACCCAGGGTTTAAAAAAAAAACACTAACCTAGATGACAAACACTCCTTTGCAGACCAAATTGCAATATTTGGTAGGTCTTGTTCCTTTGCCATTACAACCTGTTTTACTGTGGGATCCAAACACAAAATTTTGTGTAATCATAAAGGTTTACTTTTTGACACAAGCACTTTCACAGCATATCTGTTTTTATATTCGCTTGCGGCTGTATGCTGAAAACAGACCGTGTGAAGGTTGTTTGTAGGCTGATCAGATGCGTAGAAGAACATCATTATACACCACTTCAGGCTGAGAGCACTGTAATACACAATTAATACACACAGTGCTGCCCACACACACTCTCAAAACATACATACATACGCTCACACATTCCCTAAAGGGAAGGTTATTATCTTCTCTATAGCTTTGACCTAGTTTGCTGTTCAATGTCATACACATGACAGCCGGGTGACATGTGTTTCCTTTTCCCAGGAATAGTCCAAGGGTACAATTCCTTCTCTCCTACATTCGTTTATGTGAAATAGTTTTGGTTGAAAAAGTGACATAAGGTATGTATCCATCCAAAGTTGTGAATTTAACTTTGGAAAATTAGAATATTGCATAAAACATCTGTGCATAAAGCACCGCTTCCATCTCGTGTTCAAGAGAACAGATGTGTATGTGATGTATGTCAGAGTCATAAAATGATGTTTATCAATCACAATCCTGATTGATAGATCGAGTGACAGACTGCAGAACAATGTAGGTCACCAATCCATGGACTTTTTGTAATGTCAGTTTTACGTTTCATATTCTCATATTCATATTCTCAGAAATTATGTAAAATAGAATTCATTGTAATTAATAAACCATGTAATTTAATTAAACATTTACTTGATTTTTAGGTTTATTTATCACACATAAAATAAAAAAATAAAAAGATTTAAGTCATTAAGAGATAAATAAGATATTATATTATTTCCTCATATCCTCATAATTATATAAATATTGTATGTTTAAAAACATTTAAATGTATATATATATACATATATCAAAATATTAAAATGAACATACCGAATACATATTTTGTCAATTATTCTCAGTTTTACTTACAAAGATTCTCCAAGATTATAATTAAAATTTCCATTATTACTGAACACGTTTTATACCGCAATATTCATTATGAAAACGATTGGTTTAATAATGAAATGAGCTAACTCTACAGATCTTTGGAGACTGTGGACATTGACAAACAGTCATATTTTCATCCACCACAGGAGGGCAGAAACAAATCATCCACATGTGTCTCAGGAGTTCAACAGCAGCTTTTCATCTCTAATTAAACAGTATGCGCTTTATAAGGGCTCTGTGATTAATATTCCCTCTCTCGCCTAAACACTGTAAATGCTTCTTTATTCCCAGAGTGAGAAAGACTTGGATTTGCTGCAGCATCATATTTTGTTTCCCTCCGCCGTCTCTTGCATGTGAAATGAAATTCATTAATAAGAAATAATACATTATGAATATCACAGACGCCGCACGGGGTTGATGAAAATGGGCTTTATTTGTTTTTTCTGCACTCTGCAGATATATATGTGAAAAAGAAATATTTTCAATTACAGAACTAAACTGAAAGGGGAAATAAGCTGCTTATGAATTACAGCCAGAGCATTTGGTTCTGTGACCAGCTGAAGTCACAGCACTGTTTCTTCATTACAACTCTTTTGTGGACTTTCAGAAAACAAACTTTTAAAACATACTTTCACTCTCTCACTAGATCCCTTTATTTGTCTATTAATAACATCAGCAGCAGACAAATATGATCACATATGACCATTTTCTATTTTCTTAATTTCATAAAGTCATTTAAACACTTTCCATCACATTTTAAGTGATTAGTAGCCTAGCCTAACATTCTGTGATGGAAATGCATTTTACAGATCAAGTTTTTTTCAATTGTTTTTTTCCATACTTTTTGCATCATCTGTCAACACCTTGACTGGATTTTTTTCCCCCAAATCGATGTCATATCAAGCGCTTCAACCACACTGTTGTCTCCTTGATAACCAAATATACACCTTATTAAAAACTTTTATTGAAGGCAATTGTTTGCTGTAAAAAAAAAAAAAAAAAAAAAACGTCCAAAATATAATTGCTATTGTCATAAATCCCCTGTGTCTTGTGTTGTGTCCTGTGTCTTTTAGTTTGTTCTCTTGAATTCCTGCTACGGTGCCAGTTTTGTGGTCTTGTTTCTTGGTTATGGGCTATCTTACCCTTACCAAAAAGTAGTATTCTTCAAGTTTATTTTATTAAGTATACTTAAGTAAAGTTCAAGTATATTTTTAAGTATACTTTATGTAGTAAGTAAGTATACAAATATCAGTGTACTGGTAGTATACTCGTAAGTGTACTATTTCAATACTCCTTGGGACTAAATTGGCCCACTTTCTAGTATATAAAATATACTTTTAAGTATAATTTTAAGTATACCAGTAGTAAACTTTGAGTACACAACTAGTTTACATCAAAGTTTTTAGCTTGTACTGCAACTATACTAAAAGTGAACTTATGGGTATACTGATAGTTTACTAATTAAATACTTGTAGTAGTATTTTTAGTATACTTTTATGTATAGTCTCAGTAAACTACTAGTTTATTAGTTTTATACTACAAGTATAATCGTAAGTTTTCTTTAAGTGAACTTTACATCATACTTTAAGTATACCACTATGTCCCTATTTATTAATTTGTATATATTTTGTTATATGAATATCTGAACATACAAAACATCAAAAGGAAGAACAGGGTATCTGCTTGTAAACAAAAAACATTTTATTCTAGCTTCATGCATTCTTTTTTTAAACACTTGAATGTGGGTAAGTTTAATAAATAAAAAATAAACAACATTTTGATCAAAAAGCTGAAAAAATACAATGAATTGGATTCAGAATGATAATCCAAAATGTAGATGGAGTCGATCAACACCCCAAAGCTTGACAGTCATTATTACCTCTTCATTGGTCGACATTTTATTCCATAATATTACACAGTTTTGATGCTGTTTTATGTCTGATGATCATGTTAGATTACATGTGGAAGCATCTGTTGTTTCGGTTTCTTCTTCACTTGTTTTTTATTTTTTTATTTTATTTATTTTTTTTTTTTTTTTGGAAATTCTGTACAGAAGATGTGTACTAGCGCCCCCTACCATATAACAATGAAAACACTGATTCTAGGAGCACAAGTATAGCTCAAATATATTAGGCTTTTTCTAAGTATAAAGTATACTTAAATGTCATTTTAAGTATATTTCTGAGAAGTACATAAAGCCCATTTCTGAGAAGTACATAAAAAGTAGACTAAAAGTGTACTTTCCTATTTTTAGTTTAAAAGAAGTGTACTAATAGCACACTTGAATAAACTTCTTTTTCGTAAGGGTAGCTATTGTAAGATTAGAAATGTTTTTTTTTTTTCTTCGAAAAATCATGTTACGTTATATGAAGGTTGAAACTAAATATGTTTTCAATTCAATAATAAATTTCATTTAACTTTACTGTTTAAAACATATTTTGGCTAGGATGGCTGTACGGAAATGATACTACAACTGATTTCTGAAGCACTTGGGTAAATTATTGTCACACAAATATTTTGTAATATTGTAATCATGCAGTAGTTGATATCTTTATGATGGATGGTGAAATAGATGTTTTGTTTTAATAAAATCAGTCCCTGGGACACAGGGCTGGACTGGGACAAAAAATCAGCCCTGGCATTGTTTGGTACAGGCGGCCCACCACCACCACATACCATACACACACACACACACACACACACACACATATATATTATATATTATAATATTATATATATATATATATATATATATATATATATATATATATATAATATATGTGTGTGTGTGTGTGTGTGTGTGTGTGTGTTTGTGAGAATATCCCATCTCGTTGTTTTGGATAAGAATAAAATGTCAGGCCATATTTAAATCTAGATTTATTCACATTGGCCCATGGAAACCTCTGTGAACACACTTGCCTTGGCCAAAAAAGCGCAAGGGACGAATTTTCGTTTTATTAAAAAAGTGTTTACGTATTCTACACTCGTGGCGCGCACACGCATTAGGACAGGTTAGACTCCTCCGTTTCCCCTTCATGCGAGCCCACATTAAACATCTCTCCTCTCTTCCTGCCTGTCCCTTTGGCCCGCATCACTCACAACAGAGCAAGCCTGTTCTTGATAACACTGCTTAGGGGTGGGCGATATGACCAAAATCTTATATCACGATATGACTAATTTTCACAAAATAGTTATTTTTTCTTTTAAAAAGGTTTTTATGATATTAAAATCTTTGATATCGTAGAATTTTCATAATCCTTGTCACCAATGTCAATATCAAACTAATACAAGCCTAAAAACAGACCAAAAAACTTCACTGTGTTAATTATATCTATCTATCTATCTGTCGATCGAGTAGATATATAATTAACACCTGTATTATGTATAGATTCTATATATATATATATATATGTGTGTGTGTGTGTGTGTGTAGATAGATAGATAGATAGATAGATATCATTATTATTACTTTTAATTACTTCTTACAAAAGTAATTTAGTCAAGTGGAGTGAGATATTTTCTCTCACTGTTGTTTGATTAATATGAATGGCAGACAGGACGAACATTGGACAGCTTCCCCTTTAAGACCGAAGTCCGGATTCAATATACGTTACATATGCGTTTTCTTTTTCAGCTGTTCACTCTCTCTTAAGACCTAAATCACTGTGTTTATGAGGATACTTGCAAAGACGGGGGTTATTAGGCATATATGTGTTTATGTAATCGTTCAAAGCCAATAAAGCGGCAAAAAAAAAGCGCGCTCCTCTCACACAGAAACAGACGGCTCTGTTGTTTGTGTTTGTGGCTTAAAATCGGTTGTTTTAAAACTGCAGTGCTTAAAAACGCATGTCCATGCTACACATGTAGCTCCTCGTTTTGTCCTGGCTGCTCGTTCTCCACCTGGTTCTGTCTCCTAAATATCGTCATATCGCACAGCCCTAACGCTGCTGTGTACATTTCGGAACTGCCGACTACAAGGCACATTTTGCGGCATCCGCCTCCAAATTTTTAAGCTACTTTTCCCTGAGCTTTTCAGCACCACCGTTTCGCTTTGGTCTGTCCATTTTGTGAGACTGAGAGAAAGGTGGAAGAGAGATGAAGCGATAGGCGGAGCAAGATCCCGTATCACTCCGTCTATATAGTGCTTTGTGATGGGCCGCTGTCCCTGCTTGATGGGCCGGTCCTTGGCGGAAAAAAAAAAAAAAAATTGCACAGGCCCAAAAGTGCGTCGGCCCACCGGGAAAATGCCCGGTATGCCAGATTACCAGTCCAGCCCTGCTGAGACATGAGAGTGTCCACAGCTGAAGAAACACATGAAGTCTCAGAGAGAGAAACTCCTGGACTCTTCATTTCTATCTGATTTCAAGTGTGAAGCATGTCTAATATCTCTGTCTGTCTTTCCTCCATGTCCACTCACAAAACAAACTTGGAGACTTTATCTCTGTGAGAAACAGGATTTATTTATTTACAGATACAGTATCACGTGTGATAATGTGTTCACATGATGAAGACGATCACAGCAAAAGAATCTCTGTGGAGAAAGTCTTTGGCTCATTATTTGTGTCTGTGTCCTTATAAAACATAAAATGTTAAAAACAACAGTGTTGTTAACACTGTATCAGGAGAGACAGTGCATGACTGAAGTTTTAATCAGCTCTTATTAAGTTTTGATGTTGGGCTTTTGCCCAATATATATATATATATATATATATATATATATATATATACATACATACAGGTGCATCTCAATGAATTAGAATGTCGTGGAAAAGTTCATTTATTTCACTAACTCAACTCAAATTGTGAAACTTGTGTATTAAATAATTTCAATGCACACAGACTGAAGTAGTTTAAGTCTTTGGTTCTTTTAATTGTGATGATTTTGGCTCACATTTAACAAAAACCCACCAATTCACTATCTCAACAAATTAGAATACTTCATAAGACCAATAAAAAAAAAAACATTTTTAGTCATTTGTTGGCCTTCTGGAAAGTATGTTCATTTACTGTATATGTACTCAATACTTGATAGGGGCTCCTTTTGCTTTAATTACTGCCTCAATTCGGCGTGGCATGGAGGTGATCAGTCTGTGGCACTACTGAGGTGGTATGGAAGCCCAGGTTTCTTTAACAGTGGCCTTCAGCTCATCTGCATTGTTGGGTCTGGTGTCTCTCATCTTCCTCTTGACAATACCCTGTAGATTCTCTATGAGGTTCAGGTCTGGTGAGTTTGCTGGCCAGTCAAGCACACCAACACCATGGTCATCTAACCAACTTTTGGTGTTTTTGGCAGTGTGGGCAGGTGCCAAGTCCTGCTGGAAAATGAAATCAGCATCTTCATAAAGCTTGTCAGCAGAAGGAAGCATGAAGCGCTCTAAAATGTCCTGGTAGATGGCTGCGTTGACTGTGGACTTCAGAAAACACAATGGACCAACACCAGCAGATGAAATGGCAGCCCAATTCATCACTGACTGTGGAAACTTCACTCTGGGCTTCAAGCAACTTGGATTCTGTGCCTCTCCAGTCTTCCTCCAGACTCTGGGACCTTGATTTCCAAATGAATTGCAAAATTTACTTTTATCTAAAAAGAGGACTTTGGACCACTGAGCAACAGTCCAGTTTTTTTCTCCTTAGCCCAGGTAAGATGCTTCTGACATTGTTTCTGTTTCAGAAGTGGCTTGGTAGCCCTTTTCCTGAAGACGTCTGAGCGTGGTGACTCTTGATCACTGACTCCAGCTTGAGTCCACTCCTTGTGAAGCTCTCCCAAGTGTTTGAATCAGCTTTGTTTGACAGTATTCTCAAGCTTGTGGTCATCCCTGTTGCTCGTGCACCTTTTCCTACCCCATTTCTTCCTTCCAGTGAACTTTTCACTTAATATGCTTTGATACAGTACTCTGTGAACAGCCAACCATTCAGTAATGACCTTCTGCGACTTACCCTCTTTGTGGAGGGTGTCAATTATTGTTTTCTGGACAACTGTCGGATCAGCAGTCTTCCCCATGATTGTATAGGCTATTGTGTAACCATTTTGAAGGTTCAGGAAACCTTTGTAGGTGTTTTGAGGTGATTAGCTGATTGGCATGTCACCATATTCTAATTTGTTGAGATAGTGAATTGGTGGGTTTTGTTAAATGTGAGCCAAAATCATCACAATTAAAAGAACCAAAGACTGAAACTACTTCAGTCTGTGTGCATTGAATTTATTTAATACACAAGTTTCACAATTTGAGTTGAGTTAGTGAAATAAATGAACTTTTCCATGACATTCTAATTCATTGAGATGCACCTGTATATATGTATATATATATATATATATATATATATATATATATATATATGCACAGAGCTGGGGAAAGACACAAAAAAACATTTATGCTGCACTGTAGGTTCCCAAGAGCGCAATGGCTTCCATAATTCTCTTATGGAAGAAGTTTGGCACAAACAGGACCCTTCCAAGAGCTGGTCACCCAGCCAAATTGAGCAATTGATGGAGAAGTGCCTTGTCTAGACTGATGACCAAGAGCCTGATGGTCACAGTTAAGCGTCCATGATCATATATGCAGATGCAAGAAACCTACAGAAAGATAAACAGCACTGCAACACTCCACCGATCTGGGCTTTATGTCGGTGTGGCCAATCTCAATCCTCTCCTCAGTGAAGACACATGAAAACACACTTGGAATTTGCAAAACAGCACCTAAAGGTCCCTCAGACTCTGAGAAACAAGATTGTCTGGTCTGATGAACCTCAATTCTAAGCATCATGTTTCAAGGAAACCAGCTCTGCTCATCACCTGCAGAATACCATCCCAAAAATAAAGTGTGTTGGTAGCAGCCTCATGCTGTGGGGCTGTTTTTCAGCGGCAGGGACTGGGAGACTGGTCAGGGTTGAGGGAAAGCTAAATGGAGCACAAGACATCCTCAATGAAAACCTGTTCCACAACACTCAGGACCTCAGGCTGGGCTGAAGGTTCTCCTTTCAACATGACAATGACCCTACGCACACAGCCAAGGCAACACAGGATTGGCTTAGGGACAACTCTGTGAATGTCCTAGAGTGGCCCAGCCAGAGCCCAGACTTGAACCCTATCAAACATCTCTGGAGAGACCTAAAAATGGCTGTCCACCGACGGTCCCCATCCAACCTGACCAAGCTTGAGAGGATTTGCTAAGAAGAATGTCAGAAAAACCCCCAATTCAGGTGTGCAAACCTTGTTGCATCATACCCAAAAAAGACTCAAAGCTGTAATTGCTGCCAAAGGTGCTTCAACTAAGTACTGAATACTTATGTAAATGTGATATTTCAGTTTTTTTTTCTTTTTAATAAATAACAAATAATCAATTTACCAGCTTGTCTACATAATCAAGCAATGATATAATGTCTACATAATCAATCAATGATATAATGTAAACTCAGTTTATTAAAGAATTATTAAAGCAAATGATGTGAAATGTGGATGTTTAACATGTCTAAAGCATATAAAGTCAGCTCAAGTGCTTGGTTCACACATGTATTGTGAACATTGATCTTTCGGTCTGTTGGACTGTTTCCTCAGTTCAGTGAGTGCTGGATGAACTGGAGCACTGAATGAGTTCAGTCATCATAGGATCAGATACACTGCTATTTTGTTTTATTTCCAGTCGGAGTGACTGAATCTTCCAGTTCACTGAAATAAATTAAAAATATAGGGTGAGTAAATTAACAGCAAATTATAATTTTTGAGTGAGCTATCCATTTAACATACCAGTCAGAATTGCAGGGTCAATAAACAGGGCCTAGAGGAATGTTCATGTGCTTTGGAACAATGCATTCTAACAATGCCAAGGTTGCAAGATAACAGAAAGTACAAGGAAAAGGAAGACAAAGACAAGTAATCTCAATTGAATTCTGTGCAACCCTAGTTTATCATGTGATCATACACGGGACAACTGAGAGAAACTGAACAACTGTAACCCAACCTAATTCTGACACTGAGCGATTTTAGCCCCGATTTTCGGTGCTCGTTGACTTGAGTAACAATCATGCAATGTATGTTATCAAAGATGCAGTCTGAGTGAAGTGGCCGGCATATCGCCGATGCCTGTGAGATATTTGGCTTGCTAAACATCTGGACCTGTCTGTGACTCACAGTCCTGTCATGTGAAATGTATACTTAATTAAGCTGAGGTAAGAGTTTTTATAAAAAATAAAAATAAAAAAAGGGAAAAAAAAGAAGGTATTTTCCAATTAGTAAGAGCGGGAAAGATGTGTGTATAGAAAATGGCTGTCACTACCCAGCAGGCACAAAACAGGCACACAACGTCATAAGACGTTGATATTTGGTTAAATTTCGGTTGCGACGTCGGGTGACCAAAATTCAACGTAAATTCAACGTCTAATGTCAATGTTAAATTGATGTCCAATACCGACGTCAGCTGACGTTGAGATTTTGTTGTTTTTAGGTTGTGCAACCAAAATCCAACGTTAAGTCAACGTCAAATTGACGTCAAATATTGACGTCAACCCGATTTTCATTTTCAACCAAAATGCAACGTCTGTCCGACGTCATGTCCGACGTCTCTCACGTCTCTCATGTCTCAGACGTCTGGTGCCTGCCAGGAGACTAGTGGACGGATTAAGAGCAAGTGAGAACGGTTGTTCAGTTCTAGTTTTAGCCTGTTTTTATTAATAACCTTTGTTTTTATGCTCTTCAACATGTTTATTTGCACTTTTTTTGCTGTATGGGAATTTTTACAATATGTAGAGTATAGCCTGTCTTTGCAGCATATCAGTATAGTACTGTATAGTAATGTGGCACAGTAACTGCAGTACACAATCTCTCATTCTAGTAAAGTGGCACTGCAGTACTATATTTGAATTACAGTAAAATGTTTTTTTTTTCTTTTTACTTCTGTAGAGGATCTTTGAGCTTTGAGCCATGGGTGACCCACATGAGTACATCTTCATCAATGAGGCTAGGTTCAACCTGACAAAAGGTGCAAAAGGAGTGCAACATACTTATTCACTGTGGCATCACCAGTTACTTATTTTGTTAAGCAATGGCAATTGAGCGTATGAACGCAACCCCTACGCACAGCAAAACCTATTCAGGGTTGTGTAAGGGTATTTTCCCCACACTGCCTGGCAAGAGAAAACATAACGTGTAATGTTGATGAGATATTATGGTCTGAACCAGACCTGAGACGAGATCATGCAGAGTAACCTGTACATTTAATAAAGCTTTTGAAAATGTTTTACTGTGCATGGACTCTCCCTTACACATTTTGTCAGAGTGACATTTCAAAGGTCAGGTTGGGTCCAGAACAGCATTAACAGTAGTTATCAGTCAGTGCTGTGATTTCACAAAGTCCCACATGATTTCTCTGAAAGCCTATTCTAAAGCTTTTGGTAGCACTGTTTTGAGTGAATCCCTCCTGTGTGTAATGAACAGTCATGCAGTCAGTGTTTTAGACAGCTTGTGTGATTTATCTTGAATTGGGATCCAGAGGTTAGCTAAGTGAGTTTTTAAAACTGTGTGAAAAGATTTGAGAAAATGGTGAGTTGTTCCTGGAACTAAGCAGAAAAACTCTAATACAATGCCATAAATATTGTTTCCCAAGATACAAAATTAGATAGTTTACCCTCACAATTGTTTGGACTGATTAATAAATTTGCATACTATCTGTCCTAAATAATATTTGAAAAGTAGTATTAAAGTATTAGTGTGTCCCAAATCGTAGTATGTTGACATGTATCCCAAAGGTACCTGGATGGTTTACTACTTTCCAGAGAAACTTTAAAGTGCAGATCAGTGCACACACTAACGGCTAATATAGCCCACAACCCATCAGATGAGGATTCGATTAGAACTACAAACACAAATTAAAAAACGTTAAACTACAAACACGGTGGCAGTGTTAGACTGACAGTTATGTGGAGAGTTTTAGATACAGGGGTTTGCAACAACAATCTGCAACATTTTGAACTTTAAAATTATGTTTGGGCTTTTAAATGCATTATTATGCAAACACATGAGTAAAGTTCTTGCATGAAAGAACCGTGGCTGTCAGATTAATGTGCCTCTTCATTTATCTCCAATACAGTAGGAAATTAAATCAAACAAAATGTGAAGAACAGTGACAAGATGTTTGGCAGGTTAAATGGTGACAGGATGCGTGCAACTATGCATCAGAGCTTTAAAGACTTGCTTACTATTCTGCTGCACACTCAAAAATATGTACTTTTTCTCCACAAAAAGAGTGCATACTGGGACGCAGCATCAATCTATATATATTGTATAACTATATTTAACACTAAAACACATTCTTATCGTTGTAATGATTGTAATGATGATTTTCCTCAGGGCCAGAAACAGCTCACAGATTGGGGGTCAGAGGGGACAACAGAGTGAAGCTGGACCAAACTTTGCATGGGGCAACTTCTGTTTCTACTTTTTTGGGCAGTTATGCAATTCCCAGAACATCAATAAATAAATGGAAGAGCAGTAACTAAACTGTAAAGACATAAGGAGTCAATGTTTTCCATGATTTAATTTAAAGTATGTCCAACTGGAATAAAATGATTCTTCAGAATGGGTAGAACAGAAGAAATATGACTTCAGATAGTGACCACACTGTAAGTGCTTTAAATGGAAACGTTCCACAGAAAACAGAACATGCAGTACAAATGCTGAATTAACATACAAATCCAGTATAAAAAAAATAACATACAGACACAAACAATTATATGAACAAAGTAATACCACAGATATTGCACAAATGCTCAAGTGGCATTTTCCTGCTTTTCACATCCACCTGATGTTAAAGGAACAGTTCACAGCAGTACACTTCATATACACTTCAGCAATACACCCCAATTTTATGCTGTTGCACACTGAAAATCTTCCTCTCTTGCTTAAAAAGGATTTAAATTTGGCTCGTTTCTCAAAACATGGCTTCAGAAGACTTGAGATGTGTTTATAATTAATACTTTCATGGTGTTTTGGTCCTCTTTGAAGCTTGTCAGCTCCTGATCATTGTCTGCTTTCACTGTATGAAAAAAGAGCAGCATGAACATTGTGCTAAACATCTCCTTTTGTGATCCACAAATAAAAGAAAGTCATACAAGCTTGGAAAGATATGAGGGTTGACAACCAATGATTTTTCTGAACTAGCCGGTTTATATATTCTCTTGCTCTTTTGTCATATAAACAAATACATGAATGAATACACATGAAATGTGTAATCCCAGGTGAAAAACAAGTGTACTTCCATAATGTACTTAAAGTGCTCTATTTTCGCGCACTATTGCAATTTTGTACTTAATATACTAAAAATGATTATTTAGTACTTCTTAAGATAAACTTAAGATCATCTAAGTGTACTCAGCTGTGCTATTTTGAGACACCATGAATATGAACTAAAATGCACTTTTAACATACTATCTCTGCATTTAAAAAATGTATTTAGTTACCACTTGTAGTACACTTGAACCCATCTTTCATACACTAGTACACTCAAGTGTACTACAAGTGGTAACTAAATACATTTTTTAAATGCAGAGATAGTATGTTAAAAGTGCATTTTAGTTCATATTCATGGTGTCTCAAAATTGCACAGTTGAGTACACTTAGATGATCTTAAGTTCATCTTAAAAAGTACTAAAGAATCATTTTTTGTATATTAAGTACAAAATTGCAATAGTGCGCGAAAATAGAGCACTTTAAGTACATTATGGAAGTGTACATTATGGAAGTGTTTTCCACCTGGGATATACAGTATAATGTTGTAAATTAAGCTAATCACTACAGAGGTTTTCGTTCTGTTGGGCTCATTTTCACTGGACATGTTTTTGTTTGACTTGCAATATTTAAAATCATTGGGGGAAAAGGCGAGTTCTCAATTTATGAAAACTTCAGGCCAACATCTTAAGTTATGAATCTACTTTATACTGATTTCACTGCTTAAAGCATCTACATATTATAGTCAAGAACACACAAAAAAAACATATTTAAAGTTACTTAATTACTAAAGTAATTAATAAAATATATTTTGTCACTCAATGAAGACAAAGTTACAAAAAAATTTTTAAAAAAGTATTTGAATGAAAACAAAAGAAAACAAACAAACAAAAAGAAAATACATCCATATGAATCTCATGAAAACATTTTGGATCATATTTCACTCCATAATCAAAGGAAAAAGTTATTTATATGAAGAGTTCAGATACAAAAGCCTCTAGGTGCAGTCTGAAATGTTCATCTAAAATAAGCATTTTTATCAGGCTCCTATGCTTAGGTTCAGTCATTTTACTTTAATGGTAATGCATAGGTCATTTCCTTTGCAATTAAAGTGAAATAACTGAACATAAATATAGGAGCCTGATAAATATGCTTATTTTAGAAGAAAAATTCAGATGGCACTTAGAGGCTTTTGCATCTCAACTCTTCATATACATAGATAGATATATATATATATATATATATATATATATATATATATCTATATATATATAAACCTTTCTTTTTTAACATATCAGTACTAAGAATGAGATAATGTCATTGCATTAGAAAATATCACATTGCCAAAAAAGGTACTGCTTCTGTATTTCTATTGATTTGCGGGTTAAATAGGACACGTTTTGGCAGATTTCAAGAGATTCAGCAACTGTTAGTTATGGTCAAACAAATATTAAACAAATCTACATCCACAGAGACTCCGAGGTAGCCATTTCCCAATCTGTCCCATGTGAGACAACCTTTTCAGTAAGAACTCTAAAACTAAAAAAGGGCTTCCTTTTATGTTCATGTCCAATAGTTTGATTTGTTGGAATAATTCTTCAGGTCAGTCCACAGCTGAGTGTTTGGATATGGGGCGGTCTGACGTTTGTTCGGTCGCCTCTTTGAGCCACATTTAGCCGCGTCTGAAAGCAAACTGATGCGTCAGACCGCTGTTTGTCTGTGAAATCTTAGTTTGCCTCCATCAGAGAGGCACCGGCGCAAGAATGCGACGAATTTCCTGTTAGTTCCTGGGGGTTATGCGTTGTTTTTCCTGTCTCTGGGAGCCAAGCTTTTTCTTTTTTTGTTCTTCGTCCCCACTGACTTCCCGTAGCCGGGAAAGCGAATGGAGTATTGTGAGGTACAGGGAACGTTTCAGGATTGCTACTGCCTCTCTTATTCTCTCGCTCGGTACGATGGGACACGTGGAGCGAGATGGCTTCAAGAGGGAGAGAGCATTAGGAGAAGAAGGGACGCATGGCGATGGCGTTATGCCATGCTGCTGGTGGGCGTGCTCTGGGTGCTGCCAATGCTGGCATTGGCGCTGCTGTTCTCGGAGGGAGATGGGTGGGTGGGCACTGGCTGCCGTTTGGTCAAACCACATGGGCATCCGGATATAGAGAGGACTGGACAAAAGACACAGGGAATATTGAGTGAAATAAACAAAAACAGATTTCCACGGCAACTATCGAGTGAGGCGATCGTACCGTGAAAAGGAAATGCGACAGGAAAGGAGTAGAGGATGTGTGCTGAGGAAAAGATTGACTCGTTTAGAGTTCGGTTTACCTGAGAGCTCGGCCGCCGTTGATCTCATTCCCAGGGCCACAGGATGCCCTGAAACACATGCACACATGAGATCAGGACGTTATCATTGATTATAAACTTATATTCAGAACATTTCGAAAAAGTCCCTTCAAGTCAAGAATAGATTATCAGTCTGGAGGTACTGCGGCAGCGGCCTTACTTAACTGCTTCATCTTATTTCTAGTGGGAAATCATCGCGAGGCTTGTTAGAGTTGCTCTCTCCACCTCTTCCCTCATAAGCTAAAGAAGCAGAGAAAACTCTACCAAATACATCTTCTACGCTTGAGTATTTAAATAAGTCATAAGCTCCGCTAAACATAACTCATTCCAAATGCCTGTAACTCACCTGTTCGTATCTTAATAAACCATAAAGCGCCGGTGAGGAGAACTCCGATCAGAAATCCTCCGAACGCGATTCCCAGAACAGCCGAGAGTCCGAACTCAAAACATGGATCTGAAACAGAGCAAATATTCAGTTCAGAAACCACTGCTTTCCTTCATTCAATGAAAGACAATTGTTAACATGCCTTTGTAAAGTGATTTTCCCCATGGTTCAGTTGAAAATGATAACTATGTTAGACCACAGCAGTATGAAATTGGGGGCTCGTCCGGGATTTGAACCCAGGACCTCTTGCACCCCAAAGCGAGAATTATACCCCCAGACTTAGCTCTACTTAATTTCCATATCAGTGTTCTATAGGCACAGTATGCCATTTAGCATTAGATGACATCAGTGTCAGGGAAGTTATTGTGAATCTGTGCTACAAGCTAGTCATAACGTAGAGTAGAAATTACTCCGAAAGAAGCTACCTTAAAAGTAGCTAGCTGCAAGAAAGTTATTGAGACCATCAAGTTAAGTCAATTGTATTAATATAGCGCTTTTCACAATACATACTGCATAAGCAGCTTTACGGAAAAACCCTCGCCTAGAGCAGCGCTCCTTAACTCCAGTCCTGATTGGCCACAGACTGTAGTTCCAATCTCAATTCAACCCACCTAGGTGTCTGTCATTTGCAAGCAACTCTGAACACCTTTATTAGCCTGTTTGGGTGTGTTTGGTTAAGGTTAGAGTTAAACTCAGCAAGACACCGGCCCTCCAGCACTGGAACTGAAGTTTACAGTATATCTCAAGGCTGTCAAAATACTTAACACATGCAGTTAATTAAATATGTTTATTATTATATATCTAATAAACATTTTAATGGATTTATTTGACAATTTATTGCAAAATTGATCGGAACATTCTGAGCAGATCAGAGCTGCACACACTGAAGATTACAGTCATCCATATGATTCTCAGCAAAAGACATTTGTTACTGATCATTTATTTATAAATCAAACCCTTACAGGATGCTTAAAATTAAAGTGTTCTTATTATGGTGAAATTTTTATTTACAGCTAAAAAGTCAATTACACATTCAACTTTTTTTTGTAAAATAAGTATTATATAAATTTTGTTCCCACAAAAAAAAAAAAAAGGAAAAAGAAAGAAGAGAAAAAGGAAAGAAAATGTAAAATGTTACAGAGGGTGTCCAGATGAACCATTTCCCCTTTTTCTTCACTTGAGCATTTGATTGTTGCCTTGTTTATTTGGTTGTGAAGCTAATGTAGTGTTTTGGGGAAAAAAATGCTCCACTGTCAGAAAAAAAAAAAAAAATAAAAAATCCTTTAGGGTTTCACCACCTTGTCACTGCGGCAATACTCACTGTACTCTAACTAGCACCCTAAAAGGTCCATGTTAGTACCTTTAGGTGTCTTTACACAGACCATTTAATGCTACTCAGAGGTGGCACAAATGTACTTTGAGACTAGGAGCTGAGGTGGGTCAGAGCATGCAAATTAGCCTGGCTTTTATGCAGCATTGCTTCTTTACAAAAAATTTTGAGACACATTTAGTAGAAATATATGCCCTTAAGGTACTACTATAAACCTTTTGAGGGGAAATGAAGGACAAAGTAGCCCTTTTAGGGAACTGCATTCGTTTGAATACATCTAAACTACTGTCACGCTACTGACAAATGTAGCTGAGCTAGTAGCATCACTACTCGCCAACACTGGATGAAATCAAGAGCATAACTTCTCAAAGGTTATTTAACACAAAGCTCAGGTTGCTCATGTCAAAAGTGGAGCAAACACAGACACAGCAGCAGTCCTCGAGTGCATCAGTTGGCCAAGCGAGTGGGTTAAAGGCTCATCATTTGTCTCCTGTGGCGTCCGCTCTGTATCCTCTCTGTTTACATCTCCACCATATGACCTCCATGTCCCGGTGTTCATATATGGCGCTCTACACGCACGCTCTCATCTTCCTCTCCATGACAATGACGGGAAGCAGGAAGGTCAATGGCAGCTGCTTGTTTTAGCTCAAGTTGTGCGTGTCTGTGTAATCGCACGCTTTGATAGCGAGGTATTTGCTAAAGGCCAAGCACCTTTGCAAAGACATGCATGTTTACCAAAAACACCTCGGCTGCTCAAATATTGTTTCCCAAGAGGCTTGAGGAACTTTTGGTTTGGAGCCACAGGAAGGGTCTGTTTTATGTCCATTTTTATTTGCTTTCTTCTCCAAGTCAGCAGCAGAGCTTCCACCAAATATCAGCTTTTATTTGAGTATTTGGTCAGAAAGTCTGAGCTGAGCAAACAGAGGCAGGAAGCAGCCAAGCAGGTGGTCAGGAGGGGATGAACTTCGGCCCCTCAAACAGGAAGGACAGCCCGAGGGCCCGCATCCTCCAAAACACAAGCGAATCCTAACAGATCCTACGACCTGTTTTCTACTTAGAGTTTTCAAACTGACCGTGTCTCAATGCTGATCTCTGGACCTTCAGAGATGCCCTGCAGGAAAAACACCTCCAAAGAAAAGTCAACATCAAGAATCACACCAAACTGCAGAAGCCTTGCCTGTTGCCCAAATGGACAACAGTGGAGGAAAAAACAATATGGATGGAGACTGATCGAAGCACGTAGCGTCCTGCAGAAACATAACCCCGTGTCAGTGTTTGTGCGGAGTGCAGCAGGCCTCCGCTGGGGCCGGCAGCGAGGAATGCAAGAGTTTGTTCTTGACTCATCTTCCCGGGTACCGTCTTCCCTTTTGAAGAACAACATCTTCCCTTCTTTGTGTGCATCTGACAATACAGACCCAGGACCCGTGTTAGGAAAGGCCAAGCATACCAGACCTTGGACACAATAAATCCCCCACTGGCTCATTATTTCTGATTGCGGCCACAAGGTCAGCGAGCAGGCTTCCTATAAACACCCCCTTCCCGTCGTCCTCGTCCTCATATCCTGACCTCATCTACATGACGACTGATGACGTCAGCCAGATGTGGGGGGCAACACTGGCTCCAGTGCCACCAGAATAGCACAAATTTTGCTGAGGTGAAATGGGAGTAGTTTTAATCTGGGACAATGGCATGTCGTCCCATTGTTGTGCTCTGAAATGAACACTGCTGAATGGTGTTTCGAATGGGAGGATTTATTTCCTGTGTGTTTCCAAATTAAGGCTCAAATGTTATCCAGCATCACAGGGTTCAAGATTAAAGGGTATCACAAGTTTCCTGAATATCTGAGATATCAATTTGTGGCAGCTGACGCACACAGATGACCCAACGAGATAAATGTTTCTGGCCATTTAATCCACGTTTGTAAATTTATCATTGCCATTTTACACAGATTGTGGGAGCACTCGGGGGAAACCCATACCAGCTTTATGAAAATGTGTGAAGGATGTTCTACCTTTTGATTGGTTTATTGCTGTAATTAACACAATAAGCAATGATTATCTGGACAATATTTGAGAATTTTGATATTATTGTCATTGGTTGATAGTTGCTTTTAGACTATTTTGAGTGATGATTAGAAGCAAATTTAATATCAGTTAATATGTTTCAGAAATTCTGTAGGCAGCTCATTTTCTGCCATTGTGTGGCCATTTAGTGGTTGACTGATATGGATTTTTTTGATTGCAGACGTTGATATCCACCTTTTTCTTGTCGTAAAAATGGCCACGGCCATTTGTAAATTCTATGGGTCTAGCTTCCGGCCTCAGCCGCGTCCAGCTATTTTTAGCTGTACGAAACAGTTCATTTTGCTGCTTGATATTGAAAATTGGTGTCTTACCATATTATTTTAATGTATTATCTTAATTATGAACACACTGGTTTGTAGTGCAAACAGTTTTACCGTTTACTGCACGTTGTTATTCTTCTCGTTATTTACATATAGCGGCTAATAAACCAGAAGTCTCACCCATTGGCTTATTTCCGCGTTGAAGAAAAAGGTGGATAAAGCTGATATGTATGATATCACAGTATTAGATTTAAAGATAGTAAGTAACATACTGCAGTGAAATTTTTACTAAATTAAAAAGTCGTTGATAGGCAATAAACAGATTTACTCTTTAAATAGCGATTTCTTGATTTAGCAAATCCTACTATAGTATTTTTCACAAATTAAGAAGCTGTAGTTGAAAAAAAAAGGATGTCAAAATAAAAGTCTGACACTTATCAGCCAAACAGAAAAAAATATCAGCTGATGCCAATAATTTAAAAAATAACAAATATCTGGCAATCACTAGTATTACACTTACTATGTCAGCATTGTATCGGCCATCAGCCACACTGCTCTGTAGTTATTGGCATTGTCAACCCCATATCGATTGAACACTTTCAAATAGACATTTAGCATGATTTTCTTGCTGCACTGAGATAAAATTAGCTCATACTCACTTGGGTTTGGGATATATGGCTTGACCTGCAAGCTCCTCTTGACTTGTGTTTCGTTTGTGCAAAACTAAAAACACAAAAGAAACCAACAAGAGATGATTGTGTAATATGGGCTTTGCAAAGAGTGTTTTTACACTGTCTGAAAAACAGAACTCAACTAACCTTGTCATAACAAAGTTTAACTGCACATTCGAGGTCCCACGAGCTGGACGGCAGGTCCTGAAGCATCTCAAAGGAGAAGCTGAGTCTCTTAGGACAGTTCTCAATGTAGCACGCCTCCTCTTTAAACGGCATTTTCCTCACCACTGGCATGGAGCGAACCCAACAGCTGCTGACCTTAATGCTTAAGGAAATACCTCCGTAGCGCTCACTTGAGATCTGGTATAGAGAAAGAATAAATGTTTTAACAAATTGAGGTGTTTGCATTGGGATTGTGGTATATCTGAATCTCAATTTACTACATGAATTGTGTAAATCAAAGGTTATCTGAACAATATTTGAGGATTTGATATTATTGTCATTAGTTGATAGTTGTTTGTATTTTGAGTGAATGTGATTAGAAATAAATTTCCTATCAATTAATACATTTCGGTGTCAATTCTGTGGACAGCTCATTTTCTGCTATTGTGTGGCCATTTAGTTGTTGACTGAAATGGATGTTGTGGTTACAGATGTTGATATAAAGCTGATATATATGATATCACAATATTTGATTTAAAGATAGTAAGTAACACGTTGCAGTGATATTTTAATTTTTACTAAATTAGAAATAAATCCTTTGGAAATGAACTTGACAGGCAATAAACAGATTTATACTTTTGAAAGCACTTCTTGATTCAGCGAATCCTACTACACAAATGAAGAAACTGTTTAAAAAATGGATGTCAAAATAAATCATCAGCCAAACAGAAGTATGATTTCATTAATGATTTTATCTCTGCAAACGCTGTGAGTTTGGGTTGTTTATAATGTGAATTTGAAAATGAGAACATTTATAATGAGAACATTTTATAAACATCTTGTCAACAAATAAGCTTAAGGTCTCCCAGCTGTTTTCCACCAAAATAAAAGCTCTATAGTTTAAAAGCAATAAAATTAAAACAACCATGAATATTAGTTTAGTAATTTTACCGTTGTTCTGTAAGATTAGTATTATTATTATTAAAAACTGTTTTATTTTTATTAAATTATAAATTTAAACAAATAAAGAAATATATAATTTCACTGTCAAATATATGAAATATTGTATATTACAATATTAATATTGTGCTGTCAAGTAAAAAACAAGGATTTAATAATAATAGTAATAATAACAATAATAAGAACAATATGAATAATAACAAAAACAATAATAATAGTTATTTTGAGTCCTAATAAAATAGTAATAATAATTATTGTTGTTAATATTACTATTATTTTGTTCATAGCTGATTACATGCCTGTTACTGAAAGCTGCAAATATGGGTCATGCAGAAATCTTCACAGAATAATTATAATAAATGTAGACTATATGAGCCCCGAGAATCATATACCTCCGCATAGACCCTCTTGTCACTCTGAACTTTGCTGCTGGGATCCAGAGGCAACCTGTAGTCTGGAGATGAGAACAGCTCCATCTGAAGAGGATCCGAAGAAGAACTGGGTGCTGGTGTGGTGTGCTCCACTTCTGCTGATACTACAGGTGAAGAAACAGGACAGCAGACAAACAGTCTCAATAATACATTTAATAAAGGTTTACAACTCTCGTAACGGAATTGCAACACCTTTCCATAATTGAAAAGCAATGTTTCTGCAGCTTGAGGCTACGAGCGACGTAAACTCATTTTTCTGGAACCAGTGCACATCAGGAACACTTGAGCAGCACGTGTGTGTTTGTGTGCCGGGTCTTATAGACGACAGGGACAAATCAACTAGCTTAAGTTTTCATGCATGTTAATAAGAATTCAACAGATTGACCCTAAATGCTTTTGAGTATCCCATGAGGAAACTCAAGAACTGGTTTTATTGGAAGAGCAGAGAATCCGCATGAAAGAAAAACATCAAATGAGATTACATATGTAACATCTCAGCTGTTTCTCTTAGCTAGAAATGAGATTAAACAGAGAGCAAAATGGAGGATTTCACTTTAGTTACTTTGCTTTTGCTTTTCTCATGAGAAAAAGACTCAAAATGAACTCAGACATTCCCAGATCAAATTAATTGAGCTGCCCTCCACATTAATTTCATAGCTCTGCGGTGCATGAAAACAATCATCTCCCTTGTGTCTGTTTTGATTTCTTCTAAAAAAAAAAATTTAAAAAAGTTGATAATAAAATGAAATACATATATCTGGGAAAAAGTTCTTTATATGATGATTTCTGGTATTTTGATGGACAAATGGGACTGTCTGTCTTCCTATAGAGCTGAGCAGTAAAATCAGCCTAGAACTACACAATGAGGCCTGATTCTTGACCAAACCTAATGTCCTGGCTAACGAGAGAGAAAGAAGATCCACAGCACATTACCTGAGGAGCTCGTGTTGTCCCTGATCCACAGCTGGATGTGTGACACGTTCAGACGGATCTCAGTGTAGCTGGTGATGGAGGTCCTATTGTAGTATAACGACACCTTCTGCCTGATTTCTCTAGGGTCATCAGAGATCGTCCTCCTCGGAGGCAAACTCAACTCATTTAAGAATACATGATTGTTCGACTGTAAGAGAGAACCATAAATATCTAGTCATACAGAATACTTGTTATTTAATTTGTTAGGTACTAGTAAAAAGCACTTATTTTTGATGATGATTTAAGTCATTGTCTCTCAATTCTTACTTTTTTCTAAGTTTACAGTACATACGCAACTCAGAATTATGAGAAAAAAGTCAGAATTGTGAGACGTAAACTCATAATTGTGAGCTATACATTCACAATTTTGAGTAATTTTGAGATGTAAATTCAGAATTCTGACAAAAAAAAAAAATCTGAATTACAGTTTGGATCTATTTTCCTCAGAATTGTGAGTTTATGTCTCTTAATTACAAGCTGCAAAGAAAATAAGTCAGAATTCCAAGATGCAAACTCATAATTGCAGGCTAGTTTGGAACATTTTTCTCAAAATTATGAGTTATTAATTGCAAGATGTAAAAAAAAAAGCCAGAGTTGCAAGATATAAATTCGTAATTGTGGGTTATAAACTGATAATTTGGGTCTTTTTTTCTCAGAATTGTAAGTTTATGTCTCGCAACTGCAAGGTATTAATTGCAAGATGTAAATGTCTAATTGCAAGTTATAAATTCACAGTTTGGATCTTTTTTCATGATTTGGAAAAAAATTAGCTAATTATTAATTGCAAGATGTGAACTCAGAATTGGGATGAGAACGTTTTCAGAATTGCATTATGTAACTTGTAAATGTGAGTTATGTAAAGTTACTGTTGCGATTTAACTTGCACTATGGTTTTTCTCACTTATGACTTGTGACTTATGATATTAAAAGTCAGTATGCCTTTTTATAATTGTATTCTGTGGTGGAAATAAGCTTCCACATGTCATTCTCACCAGCAGCTGGATATCTTTAGTGTTGTTAATGGTCCACTCAGTGCCTGCTGGACCTCTCAGGACCACTTTAGACTTGGATGGTAAATGCAAAGAAACATTCCTGAAAAGAAAAAAAGCCACATTAATGCAAAGTTAATATATGACCAGAGTTAAAAATGGGGTGATCACATTTCAACCTTAAACTTCAGATAGAAGAGATTCATTAGAAGATGTGAGGGAAGCAAAATAAATGAATCTGCAGATTTTGGCATATAAGCATCTATAAACGTCCTCCAGCAACATCCCATTTCTACTGTGAAGTTTCAAGGTGCCATTTACCGTATTTTGACGTCATCAGGAATATTGATCACGTGCAGTGGTTCCTCAGCATGCTTTGTGTAACATGATTTGAGCTCATCAGATGAATGGGTCAGCTTCAGATCAATGAACTGTTTATCTGCTGGTGTTTCCAGCTGCAGGGCACACGTTGATGGTCGCTGTGCACCTGAAAGAGTTCAGTGTTTCACAAATGACCAGATCACTGATAATGCACGCATCTTAAGAGGCCACTACACCGATGCAGAGCGTGATCTTACCCTTCATCCTGTTGAAAGCGATGGTCATGGGATCTCGTGCTGTGGTGAAGGACGTCACTCCACCAAATGTCTCTGCTGCCCATTTCAGAACTTCAGAATCGCTGTCTGCGAATGGGGCAGTTTGTGTTTGTGGATGTCCTCCAGTTTTTTTGAAAAGCTTTATTGAAGTCCCGTTTGTCACCTGTAAGATGGATGGAAATGAGTTTGTTTTTAGGATAAGATATAAGATAGATATACAATATAAAAGCACGTCAGTAGAATTAACTTCAGCCTCCACATGCAGGCCTGGAACCAGAAGGACAGTCCTGTTTGCAGACAACACAGAAAACAACACTACATGGAATGATTCCTTGATGTCAAATCTTTCATAGCAATATCTGCACTGCTGTTTAAAGCCTGTTATTTACAGTCAGGCAGTTTCTCGCAGAGATCCTAGATGGCAGTGTCTGACTTTTGACAGCCTTCCCCTGGAGTTCATTTACTGTTTATTACAGTAAAGTGTAAAGAAAAATGACTCAATCCCATACTACTGGTGAAAAGTTTTCAAAATATATCATCAAGGCTGCATTTTTTGATGAAAAATACAGAAAAAAAAAAACATTAATATAGTGGAATATTATTACAATTTAAAGTAACTATCAAATGCTGATTTGCTCCTCAGGAAACATTTCTGATTAATATCAATGCTGAAAACAGTTGTGGACAATTTTTGTGTTTTTTAGGATTCTTTGATGAATAGAAATTTCAAAAGAACAGCATATATATAAAATAGAAAGCTTTTGTAACATTATATACTACCAGTCAAATATTTGGGGTCAGTATGATTTATTTATTTATTTATTTATTTTAATTAAACAAAGTAATACTTTTGTTCATCAAGGATGCATTAAATTAAACAAAAGTGACAGTATAAAGACATTTATGATGTTAAAAAAAGTTTTTTTTTTATTTCAAATAAATGCTGTTCTTTTGAACGTTCTATTCATCAAAGAATACTGAAAAATAAAATGTATCACAGTTTTCACAAAAATATTCAGCACAACTGTTTTCAACTGATAATAATCAGAAATGTTTCTTCAAATCAGCATATTAGAATGATTTCTGAAGGATCATGCACTGAAGACTGGAGTACTGATGCTGAAAATTCAGCTTTGATCAAAGCAATAAATTACATTTTAACATATATTTGCATAAAAAACAGCTATTTTATATTGCAATAATATTTCACTGTTTTTACTGTATTTTTGTTCAAATAAATGCAGTCTTGGTGAGCAGAAGAGACATCTTTCAAAAACATAAACGATCTTGATTATTCTAAACTTTTGACGTGTGTGTGTGTGTGTGTGTGTGTGTGTGTGTACACAGCATAAGCACAGCATATTAAATGCACAGTACAGCAATACAATGGAATAAGAATAGCTGATATGGAAATCATAATATAAACAAACACATATATGACGCCAAGGCAACAACCTTGCTATATTTATGTAGCATGATTTATAGCCAGAGCTCTGTATTCTAGGACAGTCGTACCTTTAGCATTGCTCAAGTTTTCAAATCGTCACATAATTATGATGAACCTTCCGTGCAAAGAAAAAGTCACCTTCAAAGTGTTCAAATAAGGGTGATCGCTGATAACAAAATATTATGATTTTGTATCAGTTATTTTAATGGAGATTAATGCTTTATATAGCAACTAAATGTGGTAATGGGACCTTTTGTACATTGAATTAAATGCTTCATCTTATTTGATTATTTTCTCTGTTCATTTGGAATTTGATCGACACAAATATTAACCTAGGATTATTCATAACAAATAATTGACAAGTCTGGCATCAGTGCAAAAACAGCTTCAGTAAAACCTGCAGGTTTTGCCTTCTTTTGGACTTATTATTGTAGACAGGAAAGAAATATACAACCTGGTGAATTTATGTCAGAAATGAAATTTCTCAATATAAATCATTCTCAATTTAAATCATGTTTACAGTCATGCAGCTGTTCTGAATATCATCATGTGACTACTTGCAGCCCAATCAGAACATCACTCAGTTATCTAAATTCTGATGAGGATGAGCCACATTCCCAGGCGTTGTGAAATAGCCAATATACACACAACTGATCGCATTTAAGTCAGCAAAACTATGCAGTAAGTACAATGTGCAACATACAAATGACCGTCTCTGTGTTTATGAAGTGGGAGGGAGTCAGTGGACTTTACTGAAGCGAGACCTCTGGCCGATTGGACTTTTTCATGTGTATTGGATGGAAATACAGAGACAGGAAGGCATGCAGACACGAGCTCATCTGAAGCACAATAAGGCGCCTGTAAATTGATGGTCATTTGTCTTGGATGAGTGATGTGAGGCATCAAAACCTCAGGAAGCTGCTTGACCGCGAGCAACCAAAATCAAGAGATGACAGAAATATGTGATGTGATGATGAATCTCCAGAATAGACCATCAGGTCACACTGCACAATAGAAAAAAATAAGAAACAATGTTCTGCATAAAGAAAAAGAAGACGGTTATGATTTTTTGCATTGTTATTTGCACCCTAAGCAAAGTTTTCAGTCGCATGACATTTACGGAGAAATGGAGAACAATAACATGCAATGATTGTCTCCATCAAAAGAGCTTCTCTCATGCTGCAGATGCGTATGAACAGACGTCAAAATACGTCAGGTCTGGAATAAATATTTCACTGCATATGCTGGAAGAAGAGGGAATAATATTTAATTCGGCACTGCTTTGGATGTAATATTGAAACTTGATGCCAAGGTCCAAAATTAACATTTATTATTATTAAGTGAGCAAATTCAAGTGCATAGTCAAAACTGTATCACTCCAGCATAATAGATGGAATAAAAAGTAAGAACTACAGTTTGACCCTCACAGTTTTATGAGAAAAAATTTGGGGTCAGTAACATTTCATTTAAATTAAATTTATTATATATATTTTTTAGTTTATTTAAAAGTAATACTTTTATTTACCAATGAAGCATTAAATTGATCAAAAGTGACAGTAAAGACATTTATAAGGTAACAAAAGATTTATATTTTAAATAAATGCTGTTCTTTTGAAGTTTCTATTTATCTGTGAATCCTGAAAAATATAATGTATCATGGTTTCCACAAAAAAATATTGGGTAGCACAACTGTTTTCAACATTGATAATAACCAGAAATGTTTCTTGAGCAGCAAATCAGCATTTTATCATGTGACACTGAAGACTGGAGGAATGATGCTGAAAATTCAGTTTTGATCACAGCGATAAATTATACTTTAACAGTATGTATGTAGAAATCATCTATTATACATTATAATAATATATCACAATTTTTACAGTATTTTTTTGATAAAATAAATGCAGCCTTTGTGAGCAGAAGAGAGAAAAATACAACTTTTGAACAGTGGACAATGCAAAATAGCTTTAATTCCGATATCATGAGCAATAGTTATATTTTGAAGTCATTTCATTTTTGGGCACAATCTGTCAGAATTTTTGCTTTGGTTGTCAACTCTTACAAGAAAATACAGTAGTATTTTTTGTGATATATGAATAACAAAATCGATAAATGATGACAGTATTCAGTGTATCATGAATGGGATACTGATTCTACTGGAAAAGGGATTTGTGCTTAAACCTAATCTTAATTCATGTCCCAAAGGTGAACAAAGGTCTTACAGGTTTTGAACGACATGAGGTTATTAATGACAGAATTTGCATTTTGGGGTGAACTATCCCTTTAATTAAACATTGAAAAGCAGTGTTGATATTCTATGTATGTAAATAGTACAACCTACACTGAAAAGCAGACTTCGTTCTCTGCCTGTCGAGTTGTTTCAGACACTGAGCGAACAGGTTGTGATGGATTCAGGCTGGTGTAAGAAACGGTCGGGAGTGTTTCTCTGCCCGGCCTGACCACGTCTATTGATAAGAGCGCTCAAGAACAACACATGCTGTTTCTCCAGACTCAAGATATCGCATGTCTCCCCCAGGCCATCAGATTCTCCCATCATAACACACTGCATTTTTAATATCTCGTAGTCTGGATTCAATCACAATTGGGGCGGAGCTAAATTTCTCCTCCTTGCAAGGAAATAGACGTTCGCTCCCTTTCGGTTTGCACTGCAATTCCAATGTGCATTGTTCCACAGCAATCTAACAAAGGTTAACAAGGTTCAGTGGTGGAAAGAACAAATTAAAGAAAACAAATCGTGGAGCAGCGCTGCTCGTGTCATACTGGGCTGTTTTGTTTCGAGAGCTCTGGCACATCTACATTTGACACTGGTTAAGTCTGTTTGCAAATTCTCATGGGGTCATGGGCTAAACAAACAAGGTTAATTGCCTCTCAAAACAGAGCTGAAAGTGTGCAGCTGTAGCTGCTTTTATTGTCAGACACCTGCCAACGGCTCCCACGTGACACACCATTTGTTCCACTTTTAAATATAAAGATGTGGATGCAAGCATCTTTGTGCTGGCAGCTCGTCAGCATATGTAGATCTGGATGAATCCTTTGCATGTGCAACATGTGTTATTTTTAGTAAACTTTGGTGGGATTTACAAATGAAATCACTGAATGCATTGGTACTTACGTAGATGTTCACTGCGGGATTGTCAAAAAGCAGGATGTTTTGTGCGCTGCTGGAGGTGATGATCACCACCGATGGGTTTGCCGCAGTTAAGATGAGTTGTGACATTGCCTGTTTTCCCTGTGAAAATACAAGAACGTGTTTTTGAATTTAATGTTTGAGCCCATTTGGTAAAAAAAAAAAAAAAAAAGAAAATTTTCCTTCTGACAAAACATTTTATTACCAATTGCAAATAGGCTTTATGTTGTAAACAGCACAGTATATCTTCACAGTATAAATGAAAAATATATGTTTATAGCTTTAGATATATAATACATAAACATAAAATGTATGTCAATGGGAAAAAAACAAATGCCTAGTTCTTTCATGAAACTCTAAATGGTGCAGGCTGATGGGTTCTTAACGTAACTGATGATATTCACAGCGTTAAGCGACTTGGGACAAGCTGATTTGTTCATGTTGCATACGCAGCCAATGAGCTTGCTGCTTTACATTTAAATAGCTGATTAGCATCCACTTGAGCATTTTGCAGCGGACTTTCAGAGTTACTCTGAAACCCTCCACTTTCCCCAGCTCCACTTATATAGATCTGCAACGGGTTATTTTATATGCTATTTGTGCAGCAGCAGTATGTCTTAAATACTCAAAGCACTGTATCAGCATATGTATTGACAGTAACAAGTTCCTGTACTTGCTTGCAGCAGCAGCAGTAGCAATAATCTACAACTACAGCAATAACCAACAGCAGCAGCAGCGTAACAGATCTATTCCGCCAAGACCAAATACATTAACATTGTCATATCCATTACTATAGTAAAATCTTCTGAGAGTTGTCATGATAGAACTATTTTTTTTTATTCTTGCTGAAATGTAGTGAGTGTTATGTAGTGTGAGTGTGTGTGTGTGTATACCACAAAATGGTAAAAAAACAAAAACATGAAAAAAAAAAACATTCATGAAAAACAAATTACAATAGATATATTTTAAATAAATAAATTAAATAAATGAAAATGTAGTGCTGATGTACAGACAAAACTTATTGACTAAAAAAAAACTTTTTTTTCTTGCTGAAATGTGGTTTCTACACACACACACACACACACACACACACACACACACATCTGGTTTGCCATCCTTGTGGGGACATTCCATAGGCGTAATGGTTTTTCTACTGTACATACTGTATATTGTATCGTCCTACACCACCCCTACACCTAAACCGACCCCTTAAAGGAAATTTTCTGCATTTTTAGATTTTCAAAAAACTTCATTCTGTATGATTTATAAGCTTGTTTACCCATGGGGACCTCAATTTAGGTCCCCACAGTGACACGAGTCCCCATGAGCCTGTGTGTATTCAGGTTTAAGTTCCCACTCACAACACCACAGCACTGTAAGGATGACTTCTACATGGACAAACAACACACTTCAGAAAATGCTAGTATACTACACTAATCTTGAGTGTACTGGGTGATTGTGAATAGGAAAAAGCATCACTCAAACTACAGCCACAGAGAAAAGCACAATTCAGCAATTCAATCCAGTGATCCACAGCACTGCACATTTCAAGTTTTTTTTTTTATCTGGTTCAGTTCATGCAGCTCGTTCTTAACAAGCTGATGATCAGGATCGGGTGTGTAAATAAGGAAGACGTAGAGAATGCGCAGAGCGGTGGGTTTGAGATCTGCTGGAGTACAGCAGCGTATAGCTGGAGTAAATGAGACACAATCTGATCCAGGCAGAAATTCCCACAGGCACTTTTCCTGTGATTAGGAAGCGCAGAAATCACGCACCCTAAACATTTGTGCTGGCCTGGCAGTGCCTCTGTTGTTTTGCAGACATACAGACGCGCTGGAGTGTGGTGTGGAAGTCCATCTGCTGGTCCTGCCCGCGTTTTACCTCATGCTTCCTGCTTTACTGCGGTAACATACTCAGTTTACAACTGAACTAAGGTTGTGCACAAATCACACACTATAACAGTATGCACTTATACAAGTGTTCGAGTTTTATAAGGTTTTTTTGTCATTCAGTATAGGAATCTCCACTACACAAGTAAAGTGTGGTAACACTTTAGTATAGGGACCAATTCTCACTATTAACTTGTTACATATTAGCATGCCTATTGTAAACAAATTAGCTGTTTATTAGCACTTACAAAGCATATATTCTTCATGACCATATTCTACATCCCTAATCCTACCCAAAGAGTAAATTTAACAACTACCTCGCTAACTACTAATAAGAAGCAAATTAAGAGTTTATTGAGGCAAAAGTCATAGTTATTGGTTTGTTAATGGTGAGAATTGTTCCTTAAAATAAAGTGTGACAGTAAAGCTGCAAATTGAGATGCACATTAAGACTTAGACCCATCAATTTTAACCCTACTGTATCATATTTGATAAATGAATTTCTAAGGCCTGCAAATGATCAACATGATCAAAACTTTTCTGTCACACATTAGAATTAGAAGCATCAGAATTTCATCTTATTTTTGTACATATAAACATCAGCATTTGCAGTAAACTGCAAATTTCTGCTTAGTTTGAGTATCTGAATAAAATTGAGCTGTTTTTTCAATGTTTTTCAATTTTAATATTCATTATGCTGTGCAAAAACAATGTTCATCGCATCAAAGTACAAAAATGTTGGAAAAAAGTTAAAGAGAAAGCTTCGAGATGACAATCAACTGATGGTAATAATGTACACTACTGACAAAAACAGTAAAAATATACTGCATGGTATTAATGATGCATAAACAATGTTTCTAGAAGACGAAAAATGCAGCAAGACTTTCTTTATATGTTGGACACGTTTGAATTACTATATGCATATATGTTTTCAAAATGCTGGAAATGTCACAATGACAAGTTTTTATTATTTTGCACCCTGCTGAGAATATTTTTAAAATTGCCAAAAAGGATGGAAAATTTCAATTATAATTAGAATTTAATGAAGGAGAATTTAAATGAAATGACATGGAAGACATAACTGATGTAATGTAGCTTTAATTAATATTATTTAATTGTTACAGTATCTTGGCAATTTTCCATTTCAATGAAGGTATGAATACTTATTTTCTTGCAAGAAAAGGTCTACAGTCATAACAGTCATTCATGCTCCTGCAGAGTGCGACAAATAGGAAAATACAATGACTCAGCATAACCCAATCAAATCAGGATGCTTCTATCTCATCCAATCATAATGCATATTCAAAAAATGTGTCCATTTAAGATATCCAACTATGTCCCCTTGATGTGTTTTCTAAGTATTTATTCCAAATTAATTTCTAAGAAGCTAGGATGTCTAAGAAGCTAAAACACAGTCACATTTCCTGTTGGTCTTTTAGCACATCAAAATAACTCAAGTATACTAATGAAGCATTTAGACAATTTAGACAACACTCTTTTGTAGAGTAAAGCAAATAATAATAAAATCTCCCCAACATTCAGCTGAAATAAATCCCAGTACAAGTGACCCAGCGAACACAGATATCTCACAGCACATTGACTGGTGCTGGCGCTTCAGTGAGGTTTGAGAGAAACTTTCTGCATAAATCTCTATCACGCGCTCCTACAACAAGTATATCGACAAGACCTTGAGAGGAGAGCAACCATGAACGTTTCATGGAAGAATAAACAGAGTAACGTGTGTTTGGTGTCTGTACCATCGACATCTGACTCTACAAGACAGAGCCTCTGTCTACTGTGAACTTTATCACTCCTTAAAGGCATAGTCCACCCAAAAATGAGAATGTGCTAACCCTCAGGTCATCCAAGATGTAGATGAGTTTGTTTCTTCATCAGATTTAGAGAAATGTAGCATTCCATCATTTGCTCACCAATGGATCCTCTGCAGTGAATGGGTGCCGTCAAAATGAAAGTCCAAACAGCTGAGAAAAACTTCACAATAATCCACAAGCAATCCACACTCATAACTTTAAACTACTGCTAAAATGCAAGTATATTATCCATAATAATGCTTCCTCCGGTGAAAAAGTCAATCTTCTGTTGTCCTCCCACATATATTTGTTTAGAGCTGTTTTGGACTGTTTTGGCTTGTAAACAGTGCTTGATCTGTTCATATTTCTCTCCTGATTCAGACCAGACAACTTTTCCACTGGAGGAAGCATTACTATGGATAGAAGACTAGTCTGAAGTTAAAAACGTCTTGATGGTTTTGCTTCTTACAGACATCAGCTTTTGGCTTCACAATACGTTAATTGATGGACTGGACTGGTGTGGATTACTTGTGGATTATTGTGATGTTTTTATCAGCTGTTTGAACTCTCATTCGGATGGCACCCATTCACTGCAGAGGATCCATTGGCGAGCAAATGATGGAATGCTACATTTCTCCAAATCTGATGAAGAAACAAACTCATCTACATCTTAGATGGCCTGAGGGTGAGGACATGTTCAGCACATTTTCATTTTTGGGTGAACTATTGCTTTAATGCATGTTCATGCTACATATATATGCTGTCCAGCTAGAATTACAGCAAAACAATTGATTAATCAGATCCTATTAATGCATCCTCAAAACAATATATTTTGAATTGAGCAACACTCAGATGGTGAAATCTGTGTCCCGGTATTTCAGAGCAACTACTGTGTGAATCTAGAGAAAGAGCTTCCATCTGGAGTAAATCAGAGGGCCGAGCCAAACCCGGACCAGCTCGTACTGGGAGCAAATCCACTCGTAATCTCACACAATGTCAACATTCCCACCTGTATCCTTCCTCATCACTAGACCAGAACAGAGCTGGATTGAAGTCTGAGTAAATGAGAACTACTAACTGCTCCCTGGAGAAGGTGAGTTCATCTAAAATGTCAAAGTTAAAACAAGCCAGACATTTCTAAAAGTCATTTACAAAGAAGAACAGCAATGCTCGTAATGACCTTGTTGCTTTGGACCACCTACTTTACCGTCATTAGTAGATTAGCATCAACATGTGTTCAGAGAGCATGCTTTAATAAACACCATCTGTTGCACAACACCAAGAAACTTTTCAAATATAAAGGAAAATGCCCAAGTCTTCCTCCAAAAGCAGAGTTTGAGAAATACTGTGAATTTGCCCAGAACTACTCCAAAACTAAGAGCAACTGAGAGTCCTCACCATGACACCTACGGCAGTGTTAAAGAACTCCAGTCTCCTGACGGAGATGGAGAAACTGTGTATGAGACATCAATAATACACGCTTCATAAATCTGACCTGTTTGAAAGGGCAACACAAGAAAAGCCTCTGTTGGGGAAAAAAACACTGCAGCTGAATCAGACATAAAAAATAAGTACACTTTAGCATACTTTTTAAAAGAGTACTTATCACAGACATCAACTTTTTAAGAATATTTTTAAGTGCAAACTGAATGCAATATTTTTGGACACTTAATTGCATGTTAATTGCAATTAAATGAAAGTTGGTTACACTTTATTTTAAGGTTTCCTTGTTACAGTGTAATTATACATGTAAATACTGAGTAATATTAATTAACTACATGTACTTACTATGTGAGTGGTTAGGATTAGGGTTTGGCT
Source organism: Spinibarbus caldwelli (assembly GCA_039654775.1). Taxonomy (NCBI): domain Eukaryota; kingdom Metazoa; phylum Chordata; class Actinopteri; order Cypriniformes; family Cyprinidae; genus Spinibarbus; species Spinibarbus caldwelli. Next base: position 8,672,683 of record CM077222.1, on the reverse strand, counting down.
TAGGGTTACTTGCATATAATTATGCATAATTTATTGTTATTATAATAGTAAGTACATGTAACGTGTAAAAAGGACACCTTAAAATAAAGTGTTACCTGAAAGTTTATAATATTTTTAATTTGTATTAAATGCAATTAGCTTAATTTTGGAGTAATTTGTTTGACCCACTTAAGAAGGACTTAAATACATCTTTATATGTCATTTTATAATTAATATATACTATGTTAATATATAATATATATTTTATACTATAATTTATAATTCTATTGTCTTTGAAATATGATTAAAGTGTACTGATGAATGTACTGTCAAGCATTTATGATAAACTACTTTAATGTAATTTCTACAGAAACCTGTATATCATGTATTATTTAAATATATTTGTAATTATACATTTGTAATGATGAATTTGAAATTTAGTACATTTAAAATAGAGTAATTTTAATATCGAGTAACAAATACAATTAAAATTATAACCAAACACTTTACATGTGCTTTAGTATGTTAGTCAACACCTCAAAATAAGTGTACTTAAAGTACATTTTAATTCATTATGTTTTAATAAACTTTTAAGTAAAACTTTTATTTTGATGGTATCACAGTGCACTTTTAAAATGTGTCTCTCTTTAGTTGCATTTTATTTCAGTAATTGAATATTAGATAAAAGTACAGTTTTTAAACAGATTTTTTTTTCAAGTACACTACAAGTGCACGCTGATTACAATTAAGTGCACTTAGATTTCACAAGGGAAAGACTGAAAAGTAGAAAAAAACATGCCCAGAACTTCAGCTTGTCTAAAACTGAGACTCCAGTCAACAAGATCCACAGTATGAGACCTCAGCAAGACCAGCAGTCCTCGGTGACAGAGATGGAGAAACTGCGTGAGACATCAGCAGCACACATGCACACACACTCACACTTCATAAATCTGACACACATTTCAGCTGGAGTTTCCCAACAGCAAGTTGGACACAGTGACCACATGAGACCCTATAGAAGAGGATTGATGAGAGCCGCACTGAACCCCAGTGCAACATGTCTTGTGTGGTGCAAACCAAACACCCTGAGTGCTGAGAACCATCTTTACAGTGGAGCATGATGGGAGTGTCAAGCTCTGGAGATTCATGAGCACAGGAAAAGATGGGCTAATTACAGCTAAACCCTGCGGGCGAAATGTGATGCAATGCACAAAATCACTTCCAACAGGCCACTGACCTGAAACACACAGCAGAAGAGATGGGTCGACAAAAATGACCTGCAATCAAACCTAGGCTAGGTCAGAACAGCATACGACTCATACTGACATTTTTACACAAAAATGCATTAACAATGCCAAAGAACCTGCTTATTTGTAAGATGATAACTGGATGCCACTGTCTGAATAAAACGATGCAACATAATGAGGTCATGTTACACTGACGCAACATACTACCATTGAAAGGTAAAAATGATTGCATGCAGTATGCTAGTATTTCATTCAGAACACAAACAGGGACCACAATCAATGAACAACCTGGATATTGATTTGAAAATGACTGTTCAATGGTCCACATCCAATTTAATGGTGCATGGGCAATTATTACACCATTGTTAGTATGGCAATTAGTTTTTATTTCCTTACTTTATTGAGTTAAATGTATGGATGTTTTATGTGTATTTGTCAAGTATTTGATGGGTTGAATGAATGCATTAAAAATGTGTCTATTTAAATGCATTAAATATAAAGTAATGCAATGCAAATGCATTAAAATATGCATTAAAAATACTAAATTTCTCGAGCGAACGCAAATGTATTGCAAATGCAATCCTTCTGCAAGAGAACGCAAATTATTCGTAAAAAAAATATACTTCTGAGAGAGAGAGCGCAAATATTTTGTGAACGAATGCAATAGTTTTGCAATAGAACACAATTTGCAAAAAAAAAAAAAAAAACAATACTTCTGCAAGAAAACGCAAATGTTTTGTGAACAAACGTAATAGTGAAGAGAATACAAATGTTTTGCTAAAAATTTTAACACTTCTATGAGAGAACACTTGGTGGAATGCTATAATTTTGCTAGTGAATGAAAAAAAACAACTGGATTATAAATTTTCCAACCATCACAATGTATCTTTTAGGAGCTCTGTAGTATCTCAATTAATAATAGAGACCAACAAAACTAATCATTAAAGACAAAGAAGTGTGTGTTCCTCTGACAAGTGCAATTGCTGATAGGAGGCTCATGCTGGCTTCTACTGATCTTCTAACACTTCAGAGAGACCCTACCTGTTTCAAAGCATAATTAAAACAGACGTGCAGTTAAAAGTGAAGCTTTCAGATCATAATATGTTGACTCGCCTGTCATCTGGACTTTCAGCATCTCAGTGCTCTGCTTGAAGCAGCCGGCCAAAGCGGAGCAGAGGCACACATTGTTTCTTCATAGCTTTTATTCAATCGATCAGTCGCCGACGTGCCACGTTTGCCGGCAGGGTTTCCACGAGGATTCGCCCCCTACTGGTCACAGAGGTTCAGAAAGAGATCGGCACCACGCCGTCCCACCGCTGAGCTAATCAAGGCTCTCGGCAGTCAGTCCAGTGGTGTTTTATGTTCAACACACTCTCTCCGCTGCGCTCGACTCGACACGCTGTCAAATACGGTGACCGCCGTCAGCAGGCCGTTAGGGAGGCGACAGCATGCGGCTAATAAAGGACAAACTCTGTGTGTGTGTGTGTAATGCCATGCTGGTACTAAACTGATATAAGAGGTAATGTAATGATCAGCGTTGGGAGTAACATTACAAGTAGTGCCAGTTACGAAATCATATAACTTTTCAAAGTAACTAGTAAAGTAATGTGTAACTTTTAAAATTTACAACAAAATATCTGAGTTGCTTTTTCAAATAAGTAATGCCAGTTACTTCGTTTTCACATTTAGGCTTATTAATTTCACTTTTGGTGTGGAAGGGCCTTTACAGCTGCCAAAAATACAACTGTTGGGTTTTTTGTTACTAAAAAAAAATAAATAAATAAAAAAAAAAAAAAGCCCAGCGCAGATGACAAAAAGTAGCGCAAAAGTAACAAAGGATTACTTTCTATAAAAAGTAATCCAGTAATTTCTATAAAAAAAAAGTAATGCAATTAGTTCCTTTTTATGCAATAACACAATATTTTAATGCATTACTTTTAAAAGTACTGGTAATGGCCTGAAATTCACCGCATCCCGCCGGCCATGAACGGCCTCCATGGTGGTGTTAGTGTCCGGTCGGGTCTTCTGTCACAACACACAGGCGAGGAGACACAGAGGTAAGTGGTCAAACAAGGGAATTTATTGAACAGACTGAGGAGCAACCAGGAGGTGATGAGAGGTGAGTGCAGCACAAAGAGACAAGGTCCAGATAGCTTAGCTTGCAGTGATGGTAACTGTGATCTCTTGCAGGAATCCGGGGAGCGGTGGAGAAACTGGAATGTCTGGGGTAAGGAAACACACGGGTAAGCAACTATAGGTCTGGCTTGATAAAGGTGTGTGAACGGTAGACCCGACAAGGAGGTAGTGAGGAGAGTGCAGTGATATAGTGGAGCTGATAAGTGGCTGCAGGTGTGAGTGATTAGAAATCCAGGTGACGGGGATCGTGACTGGGGACTGTGAATAGAACCAGGTGTAAGCCGGGGAGGATGCTGGGATATGGAGTCCAGGGCAGGTGACTAGTGACAGGGAACTCGTGACAATTGTCTTACTGTAGCGTCGTTTGGGGTGTTTTGTATTTGTGTATATGACACTGTGTGCACCATACATTATATATATTGTGTGAACAAACGCAATATTTCTGTGAAATAACGCAAATGTTTTGTTTAATAACACTTTTTTTTTTTTTTAAGAAACATAAAAGTTTACAAACACATCATTTTGTGAGAGAATGCAAATATTTTGTGAAGAAATGCAATATTACTAATGTTCATTATATGTCTTTCTAACTACAATCTGTGAATTTTTAATTGTTGTCATTATAAAGGTACAAAACAGATTTTATAGATTCAGATGGTTGGTGTAATATATCAGTTAAAACAGGTTTTAATTTAAATTTAAGTTTGATCTGCAAAATCTAAAATATTGCTGACTTATCTTTCTATTCTGGCAAGAACAGCTGCCCTTTTTTTTTTATTTACAGTGTATTAACACAAAACTAAAATTGTTTGAGAATTGACACTTTTGTTAGATGTGTTAAATATTACAAATGTGTATAATGTTTTAAAGTCTCTTCAGAATAAAGCAAGCAGTGATCGCTTTAGTTTAACAGCACAAGATTTCTGTTCAAATGCTCCCAGAAGATCCCGGTTTTTCCTAGCCAGGTTTTATCTACTGAAAGTGGAGTGTGTCTGCGAAACATCATCAGTGAGTGTGAGATTGACAAACATTAATTAGTCTCACTGGAGGCGAGTTGTCAGACGTCCATGAGCACAAAGAAGCAAATACAAAAGAATGGCTGTTAGAGGCGTCTTTCATTTCCTCTGCTGTTCAGAGACCAGTGTCTGTGAGCGTCTGAAGGCTTTCAGAAGAGGAGTAAGAATCACACTTTGTTTGGGTAAATGCCCCTATGATTACCAATTATGATCTCCATTACTCTTAATAGCTCAACTGTATCTCCTAGACAGGCGTCACTAGACGATTCTAGGTGGTCTGGGAAAAAGTTGAGTTAAAAAAAAAAAAAAAGTTTAAATTTACTGAATTTACAAACACACAAAAGTTATATAATAATTAATAATAATAACAACAATAGATTAATTATGTTACTCTTTTGACAGTTGTAGCTTTGTTTCTTGAGGTTTTAAACATCTAAAAGTATCTAAATACAGTAAATGCAGTGTCAACTTGATAGAAACAGATACTCGGTTTGTATATATTTATTGTTAGTTTTCTCAGTATAGATGTATATTAAATACAAATGTATAAGCAAGGCTCTTCTCTTACCAAAGCTGCATTTCCATGCTCAAAAATACAGTAAAAACAGTACAAATTGTGAAATATTATTACAATTTAAAATAACTGTTTCCTATGTAAATATATGTTAAAATGCAATTTATTGCTTTGATCAAAGCTGAATTTTCAGCATCATTACTCCAGTCTTCAGTGTCACATGATCCTTCAGGAATCATTTTAATATGCTGATTTGCTGCTAAAGAAATATTTCTATTTTTTTATCAGTGTTGAAAACATTTGTGCTGCCATGGAAATTGATACATTGTATTTTTAGAATGTTCAAAAGAACAGCATTTATTTGAAAGAGAAATCTTTTGTAACATTGTAAATGTCTTTACTGTCCCTGTCAAACTTATTTTTTTTTAAAAAACACATTGCACCATTCAATAAAACCTTTGAATGGTGTAATGTATATATTTTTTTAATAATGGTTAATTGGTACTCTGTCTGACTCACATATAAATCATGATTGTGAGTCTGTGTTGTGAGGTGCATTTTCACTGCAAACGGTTTTATTTTGATTTCCGTGTCTCGTGTCGGCATCCGCTGACGCGCCTTCTATATTTAATATGGAAACTGCGTGCTGAAGGAAACAATCCAGTCATGTTAATAATTTGCAGCAACCCTCAATGGTGTTTACAGAAACGCAGACCTCCCATAATCCATTGCTGTCCACCTCACTCCGTTTGGGTCAAACAATGTCCACCGCGGTGCCTGATCACTCGCCCCTGCTATTTTTGTTCCTGTACTTTCAAGATACAATTGTTTTCCTTTTGCTCATTTTTTTTCTCAAGAGCACTTTTTTCAGGGCTTTGCTGATGCATAACAGCTTCCCATTATTCTTCAGCTCTGCTCTCGACCAGGGTCGGCTCCAGGATCCCAGACTCGGCTTTCAGCCAGCGTGACCGGAGTGCTGCCAGACAGTGACATCAATGAAGCCTGAAGCTCCGCCCACTGCAGCTCAACCCCCTTAACTCTGCCCCTTGTTTCTGTGTGTATGTGTTTGTGCTTTAAAGGGATACAAAAATGACAATTCTGTCACACTTTACTAAGAAACTCATATGGGTTTGAAAGAACATTAGGGAGAGTAAATGATTCTTGGCCTATAAACTGAGGACTATAATATCAGTGACACATTTTGGATATTAAACTGTGTTTGTTTTGATGAAATGCATCTGCCTGTAAGAAGAGGACCAGAGAGGAACCGGGCGGAAAGAGAAGCTGATATGCGCTTGTGAAAAAGATGTACACTTTAGCATGGTTTTAAAAAGAGTTCTTGTTATGGAAATAATAAACTTAAAAAGAATATACTTAAGTGTGAACTGAATGCAATCTTTTCAAACACTTAATTGCAATTAAATAAAAATGTATTATAGTTTACTTACTAAAAGCAATTAGCTGAATCAAACAGGACTTAAGTATATCTTTATATGTAATTTCATAATTATTTCTATTGTCTTGAAATATGGCTATTCAACATTACACTTAAGTTAATATATTTTAAATGTACTAAATTGCAATTTCATTATTACAAAGGAGTAACTGCAAATATATTTAAATACATGACATATACGTTTCAATAGAAATGACATTAAAGTATATTTTAGTTTATCATAAATGCTTGTCAGTACATTATAATCAAGTACTTTACATATGCTTCAGTATGTTAGTCAACACATCAAAATAAGCATACTTCTTTGAAGCAGGACAAAATATTAATCAAACAATTATTTAAAATGTACTTTAAAATGTAAATTGACAAAATTCCAAAGTGCACTTTTTAAATGAATTTAGTTATGTATTTGTGTATTTATTTATTTATTTATTTATTTATTTATTTAAAGTTGTACATGAAAGAAAGAATATTGTAGTGTGTTTTACAATAAAATGACAATAAAACTCTTAATAAAATAAAAAAAAAAATTTCCATTTTTCCGTGTGTTACTTTGTCATTTTTCTTTGTTTCTTTGTCTTTTTTTTCTGAAATTGTTTAATTGTTGTTAATTGTTTAATTTTGTGAAAATGGTTTCTATACCAACATACTACTTGTAAAAAGTTTGGAAACATTATGATTTTTAAATGTTTTTGAAAGTAGTCTCTTCTGATCACCAAGGTTGCATTTTTAATCATAAATACAGTAAAAAAATACAAAATAAAAAAATAATAATAATAAGTGAAATATTATTAAAATTTAAAATAGCTACTCTCTATGTGACTACATGTTAAAATGTATTTTATTATTTATTTTCAGCATCATTACTTCAGTCTTCAGTGTCACATGATCCTTCAGAAATCCAAACTTTTGGCAAGTACTGTATGAGCACAGTTTTAATATATAAATATATACTTTTAGAATCTGAAGTACACTAAGTGCACTTCTTTTTCACAAGGTTTGGCCTACTTTATCTAATAAACATGTTTCAGTCAGTTTTAGCTTTTGCTGGTTTGCAGATCCATTATCAGTTGGTTTGTAATGCAACATGTTTGAACCAATCATTTTCTTTCACAAAACGGCCTGCTTTCATCACTGAAAACCCAAAAGCGGCGCACACTCTCTCTGTGCTCTGGACCAGCTTTCTGCGAAATTCCTCAAGAGGAAAAATAATAGACTCAAATGAGTCGATAGCTGCTTCTCGAATCAGCTCTGCAGAACAGAAGAGATGTTTGTTTTTCTCTTGCAAACCATGTGAAAACTCAACATGTTGAATTCCCTGCTGAAGTGAAAGGACAGGACATTTCCACAGCTCTCACGGCCTGCGATTCATTCACTCATCCAGCACAGACGAAGAAACATCCACGTCTCCAGTGTAATCATCCTAAAATCACTCTCAGCATCCTCACGCTGTGAAGCATTTACTCTCAAGCTGCCAGATGCTGATAATTAATCATCTAATCGACACGAGTGCCTTTAAAGAGTAAACAAGCACAAAAAAACCTGATGCTGACGCACAAACCTGCTCTGCTTCGGCCGGGACGGGTGAGTGTTGCGTCATCACTAATGGTCCGAGTTGGTCTTTCTAAACCACACGTGGAGAAGCCGGACTGACCTCCAGCCGACTGATGCGTTTCTGCTCAAATCAGACGGATCGACTGTAACATGGGAAATCCCGGAGTGCCAGTCATCTGGTACTCATTGTGCTGGTGGACTTGAGCAAACTATGATTAAACTATGACTTTACAGTCTTTTGGTGTTTCAACAAAGCTTCTCGATCACCAATAAGACTATCTTGGTAAGCCAACAATTCAAAGATCTTCACAAGAACAACAAAAAAAGTGTGGTTTAACGTGAAAAAAAATTGTGACAGAAATACATTATTATTGTACAAAAGACTGTATTGTTATACAGTTGTAATAATACATTTATAAATAATTTGTAAAAAATGTCTCAATTTTACTTTTAAAAGTTACCTTCTGTTGTGCAGGACTTTGTTTACCAAAAAATAAAAGGAATTGTTTAATTTTTCTTTATTACATTTTAAAAGTTAATTTGAATTGTCAATGTTTTATGCCTTCATTTAATCACAATTTATATTAAATCATAAATCCAGAAAAATTAAAAGACAAAACGTTTTTAAAAAAAAAAATAATAAAACATTTCATTAGGTCTTATTAACGTAAAAAATAATAAACTATTATATTTCTAAAGTTTAAATCATTAAAATGTAGTTAAACCATTAAATTAGAATCCAAAAAAGTTATTACTGAAAAAAGAATTTGCAATTTAATTTTTTTGTATTTTTGTTAAAACTATTACTAAATTGCTGTTAAATCGTATAACTTTCATTATTTCAATTACTAGACATGATTTTTGATTGCTACAATTTAAATTAACCATTGAAGTAGAATCCACACATATAAGCAATCCATAATTGGGAATTTTTATTTATTTATTTATTTATTTATTTATTTATTATTATAATTATTTTTTTTTAATAAAATGGATTTCATAAGGCCCTAAAATGTAATTAAAATGTAGTTAAACTTTTAATACATTTTTATATATAAAGTGTTTAATTAATTAAACATGCTTTTTGAATCAAAACATTTAAATAGGGGGGGAAAAGTTTGGAAAAAAATTACTTGGGAAAAGATAAAACAGATTAAATAGGGCTCTAACAAATTATTTTTTGTTAAGATTTTAATAAATTATTAATTAATTAAACATGCTTTTTGATTACTACAGTTTTTTATTCCATAAAAATGGAATCCTGAAAAAGTGCAACGGAAAATAAATAAAAATTAAACATTTCATAGAACCAAAGCACATGTTGATGAAGCTGCACAACACTGCTCATGCTGACTTACAGGTGAGGACACCAGCTTGAGGATGTGGACTTCTTTCCCATCCTGGCTGGTGAAGTCCGTCCAGCATCCCAGAGACATTTCCTCCAGGACGATCCAATCATTTCTGTTTTCAGTAACATCCTTCAGCTCACAGATCGCACTGTAATCTAGAATAAAGAATAAAGCCAGTGAGTTAATGAAATCATTTATGTTCTTCATCTGCAGCCCTGGAGAATAATAACATCCTGCCAGCAGCTCATAAATCATCTCTAGAATAAAGCACGTCCTTCCTCTGGAAGACACGGGGTCAGATGTCACTTCCTGAGCAGCAGAACTGAATCAGGCCCAATCAGGCTCATGTTAGCAGCAGACAGTACTGAAGCATCAGAGACATCTCCTGATCTCAGATCAGCACTAATATCATCGGGTGTAAACCAGAGACACAGTAGGATGCTGAAACACAGCTATTGTCTTGTTTTGCTCTATTGAAGTCATGGCTTTCACCATTTGACAGAACGATGACAAACATAGTCAATCTGATGCTTCTGATTCAGATTCCACCTAATGACTCCAGTAAATTCTTGTGATCTCAGTGATTCTTGTTGTTCTCTGAAGCTTAAAATACTGAGATAAAGTTTCAAGTAGATTTAAAGTAATAATCATAAATGTGTCTTCAGCAGCAAATCAGCATATTAGAATGATTTCTGAAGGATCATGTGACATAGACTGGAGTAATGATGCTGAAAATTCAGCTTTGATCACAGCAATAAATTACATTTTAACTAGTGCTGGGCAACGATTAATCGTGATTAATCGCATCCAAAAAAAAATTGTTTACATAATATATGTGTGTGTACTGTGTATATTTATTATGTATATATATATAAATACACACACATGCATGTATATATTCAAGAAAAGTATGTTATTTTTATATATTAAATATATTTACATATAAAATAAATTATATGAATATAAATATATACATGTAAATACATGTAAGTATTTTCTAAATATATACTGTATGTGTGTGCCATTATATATACATAATAAATATACACAGTACACACACATATATTATGTTTACAAAAACTTTTATTTTGGATGCGATTAATTGCGATTAATCATTGCCCAGCACTAATTTTAACATATATTCACATAAATCTATTTTAAATTGTAATAATATTTCACAATTTTTACTGTATTTTTGATCAAATAAGTGCAGCATTGGTGAGCAGAAGAGACTTCTTTCAAAAACATTAAAAAAATAATAATAATAATTCTAACCAACCCCAAACATTTGAATCATCTGTAGCTAGTGTTCCAGGTGAACAAAACACTGCAGACACTTTCAGCTCGTTCACAAAGGACAGACAGAGTGGGAGGAAATACAGGAAGCTACAACAACCATAAGGACAACAGGAAATGCCATGTTTAGACGTCAAACTGATGTTGATGGCAGTCCAGGCTTTGTCTTAGCAAAGTCGAGGCTTATCAAGGATGTAAGCACCGTTTGAATGGAGAAACGCTTTAAATACACTGCATATTCTGAATGAGCATCTTTGTCTTGATTTACAGCAAAAATATCTAAACATGCTTAAAACAAACACATGAACCTGCTAACTGCACACAATTGATTTGACCTTAGAATGTTTTTGTATATATGTGTATTTGGTGCCACTGCTGCTTGTTTTATGACTTACCGTCTTATTACCATCCTTCTATAACTGAACGCTTAGAAAGACACCCAAAAATTAAAAAATGTCATCATTTACTCACCCTCATGTCATTCCAAACCTGTATGAGTTTCTTTCTTCTGTCGAACACAAAAGAAGATGTTTTGAAGAATGTTGATAACCAAATAGCTGACGGTAGCCATTGACTCCCATAGTATTTTTATCCCATACTATGAAAGTCAATGGCTACTGTCAACTGATTGCTTATCATTCTTCATTAACATTGTTCAAAATATCTTCTTTTGTGCTCAACACAAGAAAGAAACTCATACAAGTTTGAAACGCATGAGGATGAGTAAATTATGACAGAACTACATTTTTGGGTGAACTATCCCTTTAATTTAGCCATATAAAACCACATACTTATCAAAGAATACTAGTTTTCAGCAGAGAAATCCATCCACATCGAACTGCTAACGAAACACACACATTTCTGCTCATTCATCTTCGTTATATTGTTCTGATGGGATGTTAGAGAGACCGCCAGCGCTGACATTCATAATGATGAGCAGCAGATGAATCATTTCTCCCAGCAGCCTTACATACATCAGTCAGACTCATGGGGCGTAAACGCTGACCCGCAGAGATGACCCGGAAATGCCAAAGCTTTCACTAAGCACTTCTGTGTTAAATGAGCTATAAGCCGCAGCTTTATCTCATTTCATCTATGGCTCTTTCCCATGCAACCGAATGTTTAAGTCTGCGGACATCAAATCGAGCCTATTACTCTGAGCCAAGACACAGATAATGCCCTGCCATCCATCACAGCGCCTTCACGGCAGCTCGTTTGTTATTTTCCCTGCCCTTGTATGTGCAAGAGGCTTCATTTTACATTTTGACCCTCGGGCCTTCATCTGAAGCAGCAAACACAAGTGTGTGTCTCAGCCGACTGGGCGAATATCAGAGCGGTTTCCAGAGAAAATCGCTTCAGACTGAAAAACACATGCAACAGTAAGGCACCAACAGATGAGTTTCATTTCCAGCATTATGAGAGAAGAGAAGGTCACACGGCACTCAAACACGCTCGTGGGTTTCCAATGAAGGCTTCAGGTTTTCAATTTTTGGGAAAACGCTTCAAATCAATCTAAGTATCTGTCAGGGCACTGGTCCAGACATCAGTGAAAAGCACCATCATACTGAGAACCCACAATCATTTATTTCCTCAAGTCAGGTGAAGATAGGAAATTGCTGGCCACAGGATACAATGCCGGTACTGGGCCATATGGACAAAAATAATAGCATAGTATGTTTTCTGTATCATAAAATATCAATATTTATCACAGTATTATTTTCTTACTGTTAATAGGGAAGGAAATGTATGCCCAGATGTTTGTTAGATCTTGAGAATGAATGTAAACATAACTCGAATAAACTCCACAGAATAAGCATCACTGAATCACTATTTTCTTGTTTATCACTGTAAAACTACTTTGAAACAATCATCAAAAAGGGTGTCTAATCAAATGAATTCATAAAACTTGTACAATTTAATCAATCTTTAAAATGTAATCAAAATAAAACAATTACTTTGCATATTTCTGTTAAATAAGATGTTGCACAACAGAACTTAATGTATAAATTAAAACATCGATAAAAATATTTTGGTTGTATGATATTCCTTTAAATAGTAATATTTTATATAGTAAATTGTATTATTATTATTATTATTATTATTATTATTATTATTAAAGTAATATATTTCTGTGACAATTTTTTAGTTTAACTGAACTTTTATTTTGGTGAGTTGTAGTGAAGAACTTTGAATTTCTGTTAAACTTTAGACATACAACTGATCGTCTAGATGAAGGCTAAATATAGAAAATTAGGGATGCACCGATACCGATATTGGTATCAATATCAGGCCCAAAACTGCACTCCTGTAGACTTACTTGTACTCATTAAAATGCTCTGATACCAAAAGCTGATACCACACAGCGTGTGAACAATGCTGTGTCCAGACAAAGATACACCGACAACAGAACAAATAGAGCAATAAAATAAACAGTGAAAGTAACAAATCTTGTATGGTACATTTTAATGAGCATAATTAAGTGTGAAAATAACAGACAGAAATAAATGAAGCCAGCTAACTTTTTTTTTTTTTTTTTGGTTTCTGTACACAATATTTAAGAAATTACAAATGCAATGAAAGTACAGGTATCGGTATCGGCAAGTACCAAAAATAAAAGTATCGGTATCAGACTCGTTCAGGAAAAAGTGACATTGCTTCAACCCTATCGAAAATTACTCAAAGGTTTATCATCACTACTGTGAACTTATTTTTTTATTTATCACTATTGATTTATCGCCCTACTAGTAAAACAAAATTTATGTATATTTATAGATTGTATATATTTATTTATTACAAGTGGTTCCCTTTCCCTGCATTATTACAGGAAAATTAATGATGAAATACCAAAGAGCAATAAAATGAACAGTGAAAGTAACAAATCTTGTATGGTACATTTTAATGAGCATAATTAAGTGTGAAAATAACAGACAGAAATAAATGAAGCCAGCTAACTTTTTTTTTTTTTTTTTGGTTTCTGTACACAATATTTAAGAAATTACAAATGCAATGAAAGTACAGGTATCGGTATCGGCAAGTACCAAAAATAAAAGTATCGGTATCAGACTCGTTCAGGAAAAAGTGACATTGCTTCAACCCTATCGAAAATTACTCAAAGGTTTATCATCACTACTGTGAACTTATTTTTTTATTTATCACTATTGATTTATTGCCCTACTAGTAAAACAAAATTTATGTATATTTATAGATTGTATATATTTATTTATTACAAGTGGTTCCCTTTCCCTGCATTATTACAGGAAAATTAATGATGAAATACCAAAGAGCAATAAAATGAACAGTGAAAGTAACAAATGCTTGTACAGTACATTTTAATGGGCATAATTAACTGTGAAAAAACAGAAGGAAATAAGTGTTTGCTAAATTAAGCCAGCATGATTCATAATTTTTTTTCTGCACCCAATTGGTTTCTGTACCCAATATTTTAAAAATTACAAATGCAATGAAAGTATAGGTATCGGTATTAGCAAGTACCAAAAATAAAATTATCGGTATCGGACTAGTTCAGGAAAAAAGTGGTATTGGTGCAACCCTATCGAAAAATACTCAAAAGTTTATCATCAATATTGTGAACTTATTTTTTTTATTCATTTATCACTATTGATTTATCACCCTACTAGTAAAACATATCATAATCTAAAGATATGTCTGGGAAATTCCCATATGGTAATACCCAACTTCTCAGACTGGTGGGTCTCAAACTTCTGGGGTCACGAAAGGAGTTATTGGTTCAAAAAAAAATAATAATAATAATAATGAGAAGCCCTGCTATTAGTAATTCATTGACTTGACGATGGCAGATTTCAAATATACGTCTGTTGGATTGATATTGTCTGGTCATATACAGTAGACCTTGCATTTGAGGAGTTGGGAAATTTTGGGGAAAATTTGAGAACACTACTTTACAATTCCATCTACTGTCGGTCATAGCAAATAAATGACTGAATCGATGACTGACAGGGAATTTTAAAGCTGATCTTGCTCAAGTCTGTGTGTCAGCTTTTCCTCACATAACAATTTCTTGTTTTTAAAGGTCATAAAACAGCAGACGTTGTACGAAAGCACTGAGTCACTGCAAGACCATCTCAGATAAAGCTGATGTTTTTAAGAAAGAGTGATGAACTGGCATTCTGGAAATGCTCATGTCCGGCTCTGAGTCCCGTCACAAGTCAAAGGCGCCAGAATCCTTTTTAACCTGCAGCCAGTTTCCGTCTTGTGAATAACTCCTTTACCAGTAAACCTGTCTGTTTCCTGTCAAGAACATAATAAGAGCCTGGGAGGAACGTCTGAGGAGCAGCAGTGACGCGAATGAAGCTGCACTGTTATGTGTAATAGCGGCTCGAGTTCGGTTAAGGTTATGGTGAAACAGAAAACATGCTGCGGATTTTGTGGAAAACACCTTCACTGACATTTCCGGTACAAAAATAGATCTGCAGGAAGTGTATTTCACCCTCCTGATTGGTTTCCTCAGCAGTTTCAAGCAGTTTGCGGTTTATATACTCAGACAACAAATAGAGCTCATAGTTTTTCTAAAAATGAACTAATTTTAGGCAAATCTGGAGCTAAATTTGTGTGAATGAGAGGTGATCTCTTGTTCGATTGTCAGTCAAACAGTTCATTCAGAAAGTCAGTCTACAATATTGACTCTGAATCACTGCATTCAGGCCATTTAACAGGAAGTAGTTAAGTTATTTTAGTATCATTTATTATCGATATACTTTAAAATTTTATCATTTTATAATTTATACTTGTATATTTTAGTTAAATATTTAATATTAGAATTACATTTTAAGTAAAGTTTTAGTAATTATGTTGTGTTTATTTGATTAGTTTTTGATTATTTTATTATTTGTTTATTTTATCTATTTTATGTACTTAAGTTTCAACTAAACAAAAATTATTTTTATGTATGTAAGTATTTATTTATTCATTTATTTACTTATTTGTTTATGAATGAAGTTTTAGTTTTTAGATTTAGTTTTAGTTTTATTTTTTTTTAATACTTTGCCTTGGCAACTCACTTAAATAAAATACATTTGTTGTGTTTTTGTCATTTTAAGTATGTCTATAAAATTTCTAGTTTTAGTTATTTAGTTATTTTTTATTTAGTTTTATTTATTTTAGCACTTAAATGTAAACCAAACAAAATGAGAAATATTACCTTGCCAACTACCTGAAATAAAATACTTTGTGCGTGTGTTTGTCATTTTTATTTATTTAAATTACATTTTACTTTATTTAGGTCTATTTTAGATGCCAACTAGATGGCATTTTTTTTTTTTTTTTTTTTTTTTTTTTTTTTTTTTATGTATATACAGTTTTATTAAGTTTTAGTTTATTTAGTTTTAGTTAGTTTAGTGCTTAAACAAAAATGAGAAATGTTGACTTGGCAACTAGCTGAAATAAAATAACATTTTAAAAACTATTTTTATATTTCATTTCAGTTAATATTTCACTAGATTATAAAAGTACTCAATTAATTATAAAGTTTATTATTTATGAGTAATGAAAGTGTTCTTTTATCCATAATTTGTAATCTCTGTTGTAGTTGTAATCCTGCTGGTGAAGCGGTCAGACGCCGGCCGGGTGGGAGGGTGATGAAAGTGTTTTGCAGGCGAGGACGGAAGAGAAACGGTGAGGTGGGGACGGGGGGAGAGACAGGGAGAGGAAGAGCGGGAGAGAGGGAGGTCACAGGCTGCTTCGCACACCTATTGTCCCAGCGTTTCCTCGGCTGCAGACTGAGGCCTAACCATCCACAGGAAGACAAACAAACTCTTATCAGTGGCGCACAGAGCCCTGCGGTGTCCCCTGGCCTCTAACCTCTGCGCCCGCCCCGCCACATCACCAATCCCCCCAGATTCACCTGCGTATCATCAGCGGCACGGGTCGTCATGGACGGGTTTGCCGTATCCGTCTGGGGCCCGCCGAGGAGCCGCTTCACCCAGGCGCCATGGCTGGGACCCGTGGAGACGGCCTGTCTTTGTATAGGTCTGTTTAAGCCTCCAGGAGCCGACTGTCGGCCGTCTCATCGCGTCAGAAATAAACAGAGCAACAAACTGAGTGTGGGGCAGATCGTGAACATGCTGACCTGTAACTAGAGGAGCATAGCAGTGCCAGAGTCATTTTAGCCTGTCATATATATTTATATACACACACTTATATAGCTATTTTACATCATAACCACGTGGTGATGAATTAAATACTGTACTTATAGAAACTACTTATCAATCCTATGTAAAACAGCTTCACAGTATGTCACAGTTACACTAAAAGTAAAACACAACTTTATTTCACTAGTCCACTTTAGACATTCTTCCAACTGTAACTTTGCAACTACGTCAATTAGCGGTCATTAGAGTATTAGTAGACTGTTAGATTAGGGTCAGTAGAATAAGTTGGCATGTACTTGCAAAGTTACTGTATAGTCAGTAGAATGTCTGTTGAGGGAGCATCAAAATAAAGTGCTAGCAAATAGTCTACTAAGACTAATGACTAACTCTAATGACATTGTCTGGAAGGATGTTGAACTTATAAATCATATGCAAATATATACATTTCTAAAAGAGTGCACATGAAAGTATTTAAGCATTTCAAAGAATACAGTACAAGCATTCAAGCGGACTACATTCACTAACAAGTGTTGCAGAGATTTCAGAATTACTTTTCATATCGACTGTTTTGTTTTGAACATTTTGGATAGAAATAAGATAAATACAGTGTATACATTTTATTCAAGTAGTAAATAAATATATAAAAATAACCTCATACTATAAATATTGGTATTAGTCCGGTATTTTTTATTGGGTGCTAAAAATAAATAAATAACAGCATTTGTATTATAATGAAAGTACATGTTTACATAAGATCAGTGAATCAAATATAAATATGCATTACATTTGTTATATTTTAATGTACATAAAATATGTTACTTAAAAGGAAGTTTATATTGTTTAAATTAAATTAAATTATTACAGTTAGATATCTGTTAATATGTTTCATTGCAGGAAAACTTTAATTATTATTATAATTATTATAAATATTTAATGATTTTCTGAATTAACGTAAATTTTGAAATTGTGAGAAGAGTAGTGTTGCGTCTGAAATCAAATACTTCTCTACTATATAGTATGCGAAAAATGGTATGCCAATGGTACGTCCGTATTCATAGTATCTGAACAGTAGACGAAAAGTACCCGACTACTTTTGATGGACACTTTACTATCCCATGATGAGGTAGGTCACATGATAGTGAAAACACGGTGTATGTAGTACATCCATTTTTAATCGTTTTGAAGTAAGTTCAAATTCATATGTAGTAGCTACTCAGACACTATGTAATTTCTGTTTTACGAATTACTTGATTATAGAGTCTATATAGGTTACACAGTCTTTTTTGTCAAAATGATACAGTTAATCATTTTTAGTGAAATGATTAACTGTATATCGCACTTTAATACTTTATACCTTTACATAGTATGTTTATATTTATTCCTGATTATATATACGTATGTTTAAATGAAAAAATACATCAAATACACAAATGTTTTTCAAACATCCTGAATGTAAGTTTCTTTATCCTTCCAGAAGGATTCCAAGTGATCTCAGCATGGTCAACATATTTGACATAAATACTGAACTACGTTGAAGTTGACAACATGATCTGATTTTTTTTTTTTTTTTTTGCCAACCTTGCTTCTCCTCACTGCTGCTTTCTGTTGGTTTAGAGGTTTTTTTTTCTTCAGATTGCCACCTCAAACCTGAAATCTGTCTTCAAACTGTCCAAGTGCTCAATCTACACGGGCCTAAACAACCTTCAGAAGTCTCTTTTCAGCCTGCTCAAGTATTCAAACGACAGACCTTCAGACTTCAAACAAACCTTCAAAGTGTTTTAAACTTCCAGGCAAATCCATGTCAAGAAAGTTGTTTCTTGACAGAGACAAGAGAGCCGTTTCTTTTCTAGTTAGTCATGTTCTCTCAGTGTGGCTGCAGCACAATAGCAGCATGACACGTGCTTTCTTCCTCTCTTGAAAAATAAAAGCTGCCTCAGCCCTCTCTAAATGCTATTTAAATACTTGCAATTGCTTGCAGATTTTACTGCATTTGCTTGCAATTTTCTTTTCGAAAGCAAGTTTCATGCTTTCTCTTATTCAGGTTCTTGGCCAAAAGATATTAGATGATCCAGCGATGCACACACACAACAACACAAAACACATTTATCACAAGGTTTCTAGCGGCTGTATTCCACGCTAACGTCATGCAAATGACACGCACATAAATAAGCAAATAATGAGATATTTCTAATGCACCTCACATAGAGCCAATCTATCTTCTCTGCCGTAATTAGCATGGCGACTTGGGGAGGAAAGACTCATTTAGCGGAGGCAGTTAGCTGGTTCCTCTAAGCAGATGGAAGCGACCGGGTCTCAGTGCACAGGAGGGGCTTCTAATCACTCAAATCTGATGTAGCTTCACACAACATATGCTTCCCGAAGCATCTGCAGAAAGCAGACATCTCCCTCCAGCGCTCCTGCAGAAGTGCTAATGACTCTGACCTGACTCAGATTCATGGACTGGCTTACTGGTCGCGTCACTGCACCGTTAGCATCACCGCCAGCCATCTTGGCAGTAAATGATAACATAATTAGCAGCGGATGTGAAAAATGCAGGGTATGATAACTGATGTTTGAGTGTGTGTTTCGGTCCTTCTGTAAGAAAGAGTTTAATAAGCACATCACGATAATATCAGATGAAAGCTCATCTTTTGATAACAACTTGTTATTCAGTCTGTTGAGATGTTAAGACGCATTCCCTTGTGAAAAAGAGTTACATGAATACTTAAGTATGAACTGAATGTAATGTTTTCAGACATGCGACTGCATGTTAATTGCAAATAAATGAAAATGAATTCTAATTTACTTTTATATTAAATGCACTAACTTCAGAGTGTTTATGGAAAAATACCCTGGAAGTCAATGGCTACTGTCAACTGTTTGGTTACCCATGTTCTTCAAAATATCTTCTTTTGCATTCAGCAGAAGAAAGAAATTCATACAGGTATTCAGAGTGACATGAGGGAGAGTAAATGCTTTTTGGGTGAACTTAAGGGAATCATCATTTTCAGTGAAAAGCTGTCTCTCACACAAAGAATCATACTTAGTGCATGTACAAACATAGTGCATGTACAACTTTTTTGGCAGTTTTCAGGGTATGGTAACACTTTACAATAAGGTTCCATTTGTTAACATTAGTTAACCACCTTAGTTAACATACACTAACAATGAAAAATACTTCTAAACCAGTCTTCAGTCTTAGTTAAAACTTATTCCAACTTTTATTAACATAATTAAAATCAAAAGTTGTATCTATTAATGTTATTTAATGGACCTGCAGCTAACATGGACTAACAACCTGAATTTTTATTAACTAATGTTAACAAATAATAATTAACACAGTAACAATGTTCATTGAACAATTGTTCATTGTTAATTAGTTAATGCACTAAATACCATTAACAAATGGAACCTTATTGTAAAGTGCTACCAAAAATTCTTCTGAATTTCTACTTTTGTGTTTCTCTTGAGGAGGATTAGAGGATGATTGAATTTTCACTTTTGATTGAATGCTTCCTTTAAGGCCAGAGGTTCATGGCCCGTTTACTGTGGTGAAGTTTAGCAGCTGATTCGAGATCAGTGTGTTGGCCAGACGGCTGTGAAATGTGCTCATAACGCAGCTCTTATCAGTGACGGCATGGTGGCCGCTGGCAGAATGGCATTTCTGGGTTTCAGAGAGTTGTAGTTTATCTCTGTCTGACGCTAATGAGCCATTCATGCGTCAGGCTATGGCCGGTCGGCTCAAGAGACCTGACGCTCCAGAGACAGGACGCGTCCTGGGGGACTCGGGACAGACAGAGACACAGACAATCACAGAGACACTGGGAGGGGAGCGACAGCCACCCACAAAGTGCCTTCTGTGTTCAAGTCCAGAGTTTATTTGTAGCACTTCACCGGTTACAATGTTAGAAGGAACAAAAAATCAACATGAATATCAAAACTGATATCATTTATTTTTTTAAAATGTACAGTTCAAATGTTTGGAGTCAGTAAGATTTTTGTTGTTGTTTTAAGAACTTAATACTTTTATTCATCAAGGACTCTATAAAATCAAGCGTAGCGTTAGTTCTGGCAGGTCACGTTAGTCAAGCTTACATCAGCTGACTCTCAGCTGATTCATGTCTACCTATAGGAATATGACCCCCATCTCAGCATTCATATAGAAGGTCCCTTCAGTATTCCGCGTTGCTCAATAGCTAATTACCCTCCTCCATCCCCAGCTCCTCCTGGCCTTCTGGTTCTATTTTGAATCAGACTAATTTCTAAAATGTGTACATTCAATTATTGAACATTAATGCTATCTGCAATACATTTATGTTGGTTCTGCTCTATTTAGGGGGTTATCCCTGCTCTTATTCATTCTGCCAATTCATACTGATGCTAAATGTCAATCATCTTTGACAAGAGTGGTCCTGACAGAATTGACCAAAAGTGTCAGTAAAGACATTTATAATGTTACAGAAGATTTCCGTTTCAAATAATTTCTGTTCTGTAGAACTTTCTATTCTTCTGTGAATCCTGAAAAATAAAATGTATAACAGTATCCACAAAAATATTCACATAGAAAACAGTTGTTCTGAATCGTAATAATATTTCAAAATATTACCATTTTTACTGTATTTTTGGTTAAAAAAATAAATAAATAAAAAATTGCAACCTTGGTGAGCAGAGGAGACTTTCAAAACCATTCAAAAATCCACTGAAAAGGTATTTTAATTTTAGGTAAAGTTTTCGTAATTTTGTCATGCGCTTTCATCATTTTCACTAAATTATATCTATTTCACTTTAATTCATATTTAATTCAGTTTTAGTTCTAGTAATTTTAGTATTTCAACTTAAGCTTATATTTCAGTTAGTTGCCAAAGCAACATTTATCATTTTTGTTTTTAAAGATTTTTCATTTTATTTTATTTAAGCTTTTTTTTTTTACAAATAAATAGTTTAGTTAACAATAACAACAGTGTCCTGCCAATAGTGTTTCCCAGTAACACATTTTTTACATGTTAATCTGAAACTTTCCTACAAAATCAGTGCGAACAGACTGCAGATTTTGTAAGTGATTGTGTCAAACCCCTAAAGTAAAAAAAAAAACATTAATAATTAAAAATGAATGGTCTCTGAGGGTTTCCGTAACTTGTGATATTTGTTGCATGTGTCACTACTGATATCATATTCAGCTACGGCTCAATCTCTGCTCTTGATTCCCTCACAAATATTAAAATATAAAAATAAGACATTAAAGGGTTTTAGTGTTAAAAGGCTTCCTCATATCATAATTCGGTCTACTCTGATTCCCCAAAAAGTGTCTCTGTTTGAGCAGCTCTTCCAGTCCAACCAGAGGACAACAAGGAGAGTTTGGGAAACATTTATTACATAATAATTCTGTTTATTAATGCTAATGGCACAGAACTTACACTCTTCAGATGTGAGGAGTCAAGAACAGATCAATCTGTAGAGTTTAAAGTCTGAGAGAAAAAAAATCAGTATAATATGTGGAGAACAGGAGTGCAGCAGACGTTCAGAGCTCATTCCAGTTTCATAGGGAATACTTGAAGACGTGTGTGTAAGGCTTAATTTGAGGATTGTGTGAGTGTTTCTTTGATGTTTTGTCTCGTCTTAATAAGATCTTCTTGTTCACACTTCACATCAAGGGAAATCACACTACAGCAGAAGCTTTCCAATGGCTTCCACACACTTCCACGTTACAGTTTGTATAAAACACTGAACACACATTCCTGAACGACAAATTCATGCTTTCTTTCAGAAAAAAATGCACAAAAGATTTGTTCCTTAGAAATTTTTTACAAAAGATTTGTTCCTTAGAAATTTTTTACAAAAGATTTGTTCCTTAGAAATTTTTTATTCATGTGAATCCTGAAAAATAAATGTATCATGATTTCCACAAAAATTTTCACCGGCACAACTGTTTTCAACATTGATAATAATGAAATTTGACCCTGGACCACAAAATCAGTCATAAGTAGCACGGGTATATTTGTAGCAATAGCCAACAATACATTGTCTGGGTCAAAATTATAGACTTTTCTTTTTTGCCAAAAATCATTAGGATATTAAGTAAAGATCATGTTCCAAGAAAATATTTTGTAAATTTCCTACCATAAATATATCAAAACTTAATTTTTGATTAGTAATATGCATTGCTAAGACCTTCATTTGGACAACTTTAAAGGCGATTTTCTCAATATTCTGATTTTCTCAATATTTTGAATCAGATTCCAGATTCTCAAATAGTTGTATCTCGGGCCAAATATTGTCCTATCCTAACAAACCACACATCAATTGAAAGCTTATTTATTCAGAAAATTACTCAATTACAAAAAAACTGACCCTTATGACTGGTTTTGTGTTCCAGGGTCACAAATGTTTCTTGAGCAGCAAATTAGCACATTAGAATGATTTCTGAAGGATCAGTAATGATGCTGAAAATTCAGCTTTGATCACAGGAATAAATTTTACTGTATATTCACATAGAAAACAGCTATTTTAAATTGTAATAATATTTCACTGTTTTACTGTATTTTTGGTGATATTGGTAAGCATAAGAGACTTCTTTCAAAAATATTTGAACTTTTGAATGGTAATATATTTTTTATAAAAACAAGTTTTGCTTTCATAGACTTTCCTTTTCCACTGATGTCATCTGATCATTTGATATATAGAGACACAAATTTAAGCAATTTATCCAGCAAATCTCAGCCAAAATAGGACGACCGGAACTCAAAAAAAAAAAACAAGAATAAGAAAAAAAGCATGCAGTCAGAAGAGGAAAAAAACAGATTGTTAATTGGGAGTGTGAGATAGAAATCGGTCTCCATGCGGTCGCGTCATCGGGTCTCACTGCCACCCAGACCAGCCGGCGGTCCTTCAGCAGGCGGAAGTGCCTCATTTAAACGCTACACGCCATATTTAACACAGGGATTTTTTTCTTGTTACCATCATTGTGCTTATTCACTGAGGAACCGTATGTCTCTCTCTCTCTCTCTCAAGCTGTCTGTGCGGTGCGGTAATGATGGTGCTGCAGCGGGAATATCAGGTAGTTACATAACGGCTCCTGTGTGTTCCTCTTCCTGAGGATGTCAGATCCACTGCTTTTCTGCGGATTACAGCCGCTAACAACTGCATAAGCAATCTCAGGCTCTGTCCTGCGCCTAAAAAACACTAAAGGGCCGCTGTCTTCCTCTCTGATGACGGACAAACCGACTGAACCTCTCAGGAGTGAGAAAAGCATGAGAGACTGCTGAGCAGAGTTAGTGTTTCCAGTAAAATACAAAGTGAAAGTACAAGCAAAGCAAATCACTGGCATAAGTACACACTGGAAGCAGAAGTATGAATAATGTCGTCGGCTATCATTCAAACATGCAAGATAAATCAGATGATGGTGTGTCTAAAGCTTCATGTCTTCTCACTAACAGGATCTCATATTTATTCCCAGACATCAAGACATCATTGACCAAAATAAAACACATGTAGCGCTTGAAAAACAACAGACCGAACAGACTGACTCAATCTCAATGCATCAAAGGCTTTCAGTAAACAGCAAGATCAAGAATCTGTCCTTCACACTGGGCCTTTGCAATCTACATCTTATATTTCATTTGTAAAATGTGACCTTTAAACTATAGGCCAAAATGAAAAGGTTAAATTAATGGTAATGTAGAACTAATGGCTATTTGTTTTCACAAAAATGTCACACAGTTGACTACATATTTTGGCCTACATTAAATCACCAATACTGTAAATTTCTTCTTAATATGAAGAAGACAGCCTAACATATCATCTTCATAATTAAATTCAGATATCTTTCACTGTCAGATAATCCATACACACTAAAGAAATAGTAACATCCAAATTAACTGGCTAAAATTAAAGTCAAAAATAGTATTAAACATCACCTAAATACATTAATTTATACCAACAATACACATTATTATAGACAGAAATAGCTCTTTAATGTAACAATTGCAATGCAGTTGCAATGTACTGAGAGAAATCAAATTCTTTCCGAATGATCTCTAAGATGTTTTTAATTGTTTAAATGTTTCAATTTGAACACATTGTCATTAATTAAATTTGCGTGTCAGTAAATGTACAGATTACTTGCAATTAACTGAAAGGTCAGCACATTTACTGTATGTTGCCCTTCAAATGTATTAATGGTCCTCTTACCTGAAGCTGTGGTTCTCAGACACAGAAAAACACCTATGAAACATGTGATGCTCCTCATGTTCAGATGTATGGATTTTTCTAAATGTGCCTCTTCTGATGGACTCGACAGCTGTGGCTGATATTTCAGAGGAGTGACCAGAATATTCCACACTCAACACTTCCTGAGAGAGAAATCAACATTAGTTTGATTGCAGCAGAGACCTGTTTGTGTGTGTGTGTGTGTGTGTGTGTGTGTAATATATATATGTATATGTACATATGTGTATATATATATATATATATATATATATATATATATATATATATATATATATTTATTTATATATACTTTACATACATTTTTAACTTTAATGGAGCTGAATCGTACAAAAAGAACTTAGGCAGTTTTTAGTAGTGATATTCATAATAATTAGATGATCACTGTACTGAACAGTAAAATATCACACATCAGATTCACACACTCAAACACACAATCTACTCGTTTTGGATTGATTCACTTTCGTTCACTTAAAAGTTGTTCAAAAGTTATAAGAACCGCATTACAGCGCATCTATTAAGTCACTATGAAAGCAAAGAGCGAGCGAGAGAGAGAGAGTTACTGTAACTAAACAAAGTCACATTTCACAAACATGGAAAACAGGAGAAAGAGGTTTACCTCGCGCTGGAAACGCGGCTCCGGCAGTGATCCGGCAGATCAGACCCAGCGGTCAGTCAGTTCTTCAGTCCAGCTGAACCCTCAGCACTGACATCATCATCAGCACTGACCCTCCCACTTCACACAACAACACTGCTCCTCTCACACACAACACAACACAACACACCGCAAATCAGCTTTCACACACGGTGCATGATATAGATTAGATGATCACATGCATGATATACTGATGAGGGATGACCATAAGAACTGTCTGATGCTGAAGAGGAGTACAGGACACACAGAAGTGCTCACGGCCTGAATACAGTCTGATCACCCTGAGCGCCCTCTACAGCTGCAACACGATTAATGACACAGATCATCTGTCAGAGACTCATTCCCTGCAAGAGTTTCAAATCTCATTGAAATTCTGAACTATCGTCTGCAGATAACAGAAACAGACTGTGCGAAGAAAAAGAAAAATATTATTTTGAATAATCTATCTATCTATCTATCTATCTATCTATCTATCTATCTATCTATCTATCTATCTATCTATCTATCTATCTATCTGTCTACCTATCTATCTATCTATCTATCTATCTGTCTATCTATCTATCTATCTATCTAAGAAAGAGGTGTAAGTCTAAAAGGTGGTGGAGTGGATGGAGGAAGGATTGTAATGAGAAAGAAAGAAGAGAGAAACAGGTAGGAGGAGAGGAGAGGACGATGTTCTAAAACAAGATGAATAGAGTGGAGGGCATTGGTGTAAAGAAAAGAGTAGAAACTGTAAGAAGACAGACAGAAAGGAAGTGGACAGAAGGGTGGAAGAGGAAGGGTGAGAGGTAGAAGGTATATGAATTTCGAATAAAAATAGAATAACCCTAGTTGACCATGTAAGAAATCATGGCCTCGCCTTGAGAGAAGCTTGGAAACAGGGTTACTGTGTCAATCCACTTCTATATTTCTAAGTATTGTACCATGGTTGTTCATAGTGCACATTTATAGCTATCTTGGGACAGCTTCTGTTCTTTAAATGTCTAAACATTTTTTCAGAATTGAAGAACATTCAGGTGGACAGACAAGTTTATTTTGAAAATATAACTCCCTGCTGAAGAACTAGGGATGCTCCGATTGATCGACTACCGATCGCTATCGGCCGATAATCGTTTTGGGAAGTTTGATCGGCTGTCTCTAAAAGCCGATTTCATAAACCGACCTCAAGCTGATGATGCGCCTGCCGTGAGAGGTTCGGCATGACGTGCAGCGGCACAGTCTCAATCTCTGTCCTGCGCGGATCAAGGTGAGGTACAATTCATATTTCTTCATTAAATAACTTATAAAGTAATTTGAAAACCTTATGTGAAACATAATTTCACAAACAGCCTGAGTGAATCACCCCGCACGCTCTCTCTCTCTCTTTCCCTCTCAAAATGCGCAAATGGCTTCAAATCACCACATCGTGTCTGCACTATAACACTGCACACTTGACACAGGAATTGTCACTTGCAGTCTTGCAGAGAAGGGTCTGGCTACAGACTTGCACTTGCATTTTCAGACTTGCACTCTCAGACACCTGCACTTCCGCAAGTGATGTCACTTGCAGTCTTTTTTATTTTTATTTTATTATATTTGTTAATTATTTTTTAAATTGAATCTCTAAACATTTTACACAAGTAGCCAGGTGGTGAAGACAAGAAAAAAGAAACTAAATTACAATGTCACAGATGACTTGCAGGACCCTGTATGTTATGATATTAAATTAGTTTTAATAGTTTTACCACCACAGCATCTCGTCTCCATTGGCAACACGCACAGTTTGTGTGGATTGCAAGTGACGTCACAGACAGCAAAAAGTGCAAGCTGCGATTGCAAGTGACATTGTAATTTAGTTTCTTTTTTATTGTCTTCACCACCTGGCTACTTGTGTAAAATGTTGAGAGATTCAATTTAAAAAATGATTAATAAATACAATAAAATAAAAAATAAAAAAAGGAAGTGCAGGTGTCTGAGAGTGCAAGTCTGAAAATGCAAGTGCAAGTCTGCAGCCAGACCCTATTGGTCTTGCACAATTGAGGCAGTACGGAGCCCTTTAAGGGACATGGTGGTTGGAAAAATTCGGGGTAGAAGCAAAAAAAAAAAAATAATAAAATTGCGTTCTCTCGCAAAACTTTTGCGTTCCCTCAAGAAACTTTGCGTTCCCTCAAGAAACTTTTGCGTTCTCTCGCAAATGTTCTCTCGCAAAACCAGTTGAGTTCAGACAAACTATTCCTGTTTACTTTACAGCCAGCAGTGCGTTCCAGGAGTGGTGCCTCTGCAGCAGTGCAGAGATCGTTTCCACACCGAGTTTGCTGTGCTGCACGCGCTGAATTAAAGTGACAGCTAGTGCATTTGCGGTAAATACGAACATGGATTGACACGAAAACGTAGTAATTACACCATGAATGCATATAATTAAAGTCTACTGTGTTTCACAGTCAATACATACAGCTTTTTGGCTAGGTTTAAAGGGAAAGTGCACTTTCAGATAAACAAGGCAATAGTAGATGGCACTCCTTGAGATAGAAAAACAAAGTTCTTTATGAACAGCAGGAGAGTAGAGCTGACTCTTTCAGTCAAATGGTAAGTTTTAATTTAGAATGTTTGTGATAACATAAGAAAAAATGTTTTGCCACTTGCTTAAGCAACTTAATATATAAATCTAGAAGTAAATTCAAAAGTAAAAAACATTGAATAATGTGTTGCTTCATTGCGTTAAAACACGTCTATGAAAGTTTGTATTACTGTACTGTGTAAAAAGAATCACAATGCTGAAAAAGCATTTTTAGTGACAATGTTTGGATTTGAAATCGAAATAATGGATAAATGTTGTGTTTGTGGTAATCAGCATGGATCAGTAGCAGACTCCTGTGTGAAAGCACAATGAGTCTGTGCTTTCACACAGGAGTATATATATATATATATACAGGTGCATCTCAATGAATTAGCATGTCGTGGAAAAGTTCATTTATTTCACTAACTCAGCTCAAATTGTGAAACTTGTGTATTAAGTAAATTCAATGCACACAGACTGAAGTAGTTTAAGTCTTTGATTCTTTTAATTGTGATGATTTTGGCTCACATTTAACAAAACCCACCAATTCACTATCTCAACAAATTAGAATATGGTGACATGCCAATCAGCTAATCAACTCAAAACACCTGCAAAGGTTTCCTGAACCTTCAAAATGGTTACACAATAGCCTATACAATCATGGGGAAGACTGCTGATCTGACAGCTGTCCAGAAGGCAATCATTGACACCCTCCACAAAGAGGGTAAGTTACAGAAGGTCATTACTGAATGGTTGGCTGTTCACAGAGTGCTGTATCAAAGCAAATTAAGCGAAAAGTTGACTGGAAGGAAGAAATGGGGTAGGAAAAGGTGCATGAGCAACAGGGATGACCACAAGCTTGAGAATACTGTCAAACAAAGCTGATTCAAACACTTGGGAGAGCTTCACAAGGAGTGGACTGAAGCTGGAGTCAGTGATCAAGAGTCACCACGCTCAGACGTCTTCAGGAAAAGGGCTACCAAGCCACTTCTGAAACAGAAACAATGTCAGAAGCATCTTACCTGGGCTAAAGAGAAAAAAACTGGACTGTTGCTCAGTGATCCAAAGTCCTCTTTTCAGATAAAAGTAAATTTTGCATTTCATTTGGAAATCAAGGTCCCAGAGTCTGGAGGAAGACTGGAGAGGCACAGAATCCAAGTTGCTTGAAGCCCAGTGTGAAGTTTCCACAGTCAGTGATAAATTGGGCTGCCATTTCATCTGCTGGTGTTGGTCCATTGTGTTTTCTGAAGTCCACAGTCAACGCAGCCATCTACCAGGACATTTTAGAGCACTTCATGCTTCTTTCTGCTGACAAGCTTTATGGAGATGCTGATTTCATTTTCCAGCAGGACTTGGCACCTGCCCACACTGCCAAAAACACCAAAAGTTGGTTAAATGACCATGGTGTTGGTGTGCTTGACTGGCCAGCAAACTCACTAGACCTGAACCTCATAGAAAATCTACAGGGTATTGTCAAGAGGAAGATGAGAAACACCAGACCCAACAATGCAGATGAGCTGAAGGCCACTGTCAAAGAAACCTGGGTTTCCATACCACCTCAGTAGTGCCACAGACTGATCACCTCCATGCCACACCGAATTGAGGCAGTAATTAAAACAAAAGGAGCCCGTATCAACTACTGAGTACATATACAGTAAATGAACATACTTTCCAGAAGGCCAACAGTTCACTAAAAATGTTTTTTTAATTGGTCTTATGAAGTATTCTAATTTGTTGAGATAGTGAATTGGTGGGTTTTTGTTAAATGTGAGCCAAAATCATCACAATTAAAAGAACCAAAGACTTAAACTACTTCAGTCTGTGTGCATTGAATTTATTTAATACACGAGTTTCACAATTTGAGTTGAAATACTGAAATAAATTTTTCTTTTCCACGACATTCTAATTTATTGAGAAGCACCTTTATATATACCCTCATTGGGGGCTGAACCCCCCCAAAATGAAAATCCTAGAATCGCCCCTGGTATCGGCAGATACTGCTTTCTGTGATCGGCGATCGGTGATCGGCCTCGAAAATCCTGATTGGATTGTTAGTGTATCTGTGTATCTATATGTGAATATGTTGTAAATTAAATAGAGAACTGTTTGGCTAAGGTGTTAATTCTTTTAAAAAGCAATTACATTACTCTGGAGAAATGAATCTAATCAACTGAGAAAAACTGTACTTTCTATTTTGCATCAGTGATGAATGGCTTGTATTAAAACAATTCATTATGAACAAGTTTTTATGTGCGTTGTGTTGTCGCACATTTGTCGTAAATATTTGTCTTCAGTGTTTGAAATGATGGACAACCATGTGGTTGTTTTACAGACATGAAAGTGAATTTGTGTGGCCTTTTGTCTTCAAAGCAGCTTCTGATGTACATGGACAAAACATGAAGCTTATTCTGCACGTATACCATCCACACAGTCAATCACAGGAAGTGCAGTCTGTCCGTCTGAATGCGGCTTCCAGCGTGGTTCCACTTGTTTCCATGTCATCAGCAAACAACACGTTCAACAAAGGGAATGTGTCTGTGTGCAGGCCCTACATTTCCTTATGGCCCTCAGAGGATCTGGTCAAGGACATGAGCGACAGGCAAGCACTCCCGATGTGTCAATTCAGACTGAGCCCTTTACTGACGCTGATTTATGATTTACTTACTCTAAGACTGAAGACTTTTGCATGCAAATGCAGTTTTTTTGACCCGTGAGGTTACTGCATGCAGTGACAGCAGACTGAAACTGTTGCATATTTCGTGTTTTTCAGTAAGGTTGCATGAATAAAGCCCCCTTGTTGTTGAGGATAAAGGCCACCATGATGGCCTTATAACACGGTTTACACAGTTTATGAGTTTGCGCCATTTGAATGATCATTTACAGTTTAATTTTTTTAAATGTTTAATGATCTTGCTTTTGTAAAAACATTTGCAAATGGTGACAGATTTGTCCACTTTAACTCTTTCCCCTCCATTGACGGAATTTTCCGTCTTTTGGTGTTTTCGCTGTTATAAGGTAGGGGGCGCTATTACACATCTTTTGTATATTGTACTGAATGTCTGGATCAAAACACATCAAAGAAGAAACAGAAAAAAGTGATCGCACAAGTAAAAGGATGCAAATGTAAAATTACGCGAACATCAAACAGCAGATAGCCTAATCAAATGTGGAGACATTAAGAGCTTTAACTGTTGAGCAGTTGACTCCAACTGTGTTTTATCATTGATCTGAATCCCATAGTCTTTGACAAAAATATAATTCTGTTCAAAATGTTGCTCTTTTATAAAAAATTCTGTTGCTTTTTTTTATAAAACTTGCCCACATTTAAGTGGTGATTAAAAATGCATGAAGCTAGAATAAAATGGTTTGTTTTGTTTAAAAGCAGATGCTCTGTTCATTCTATTGACATATTGCATGTTCAGATTTTCATAGGCTATAGGCCTACATCAAAATATTCTAGGGGCCATAAAAAATTTCTGAAAATGATCAAATGTTGGCAGTGGCTAGCAACTTTTGAACTGTGTTGAAAGAGTTAACAAACTGCATGTTTTGTGCAGTATGTTGTTGTTGTCGATTTGACCTTCATCGGCACACCTGACATCCTCCTCACACATTTCCTTCCTGATGTTTCAGACATCAGTCAGGTATTCGTCTGCGAGGATGTGACATTCCACACATAACCTGCCATGCTGTTATGAAAACACTTACAGGCATTTGTTCAGAAGGACACATCCTCCTGTTCGACGAACGAGTATTCCTCTTCCTCCTGGCGGCAGACGAGTGCTCCTCAGAGGATACGCCGGATACCTGTGCAGAAGTGTCGTTCTGCTCATGGGAAGTGTGCCAATGAAGTGTGAGGAGCCTGTGATGATTTCAGCAGCCTCGGCTTGGCTTGTTTTTCAGCTTTGTAGGTAAACCTTTGATCCAAGATGGCGGCGCCAATCCAACTTTGATCCAAGATGGCGGCGCGACCAGACGCAGCGGCTTCTCCAGATCCCAAAGACGGTGCTTTTATGTCTTTTAATGTCGTCTGTTCGTCTCCAAATACTGTCAATTTACCGCTAATTCATCGGGAGATCACTCCGGGATACATCTATGATCGCCAAAGCCTTTTGGATATCGACAACACATACAAACACAAACTTTCGCCGGCGGATACTGAGAAGCTACGAGGCCTTTGTTTACTGCTGGAGCCGGACCTCGAGACCGCGACCTCGCCTACTGACGCTACCCGCACAAGGCGGCGTCGCAAGCGGTGTGAGAGAGGACGGAAGCGCGGCAAGCGCGGAGGTATACGAGCTAGGCTGAGGGCTAACCCCACAAGACCGGCTCTTCCAACACTCATGCTCTCAAACGTTCGCTCTCTGGAAAACAAACTGGACTTAATTCAACTCAGTCGATCTACACAGCATGAGGAAAGGGATTGTTGTGTGTTTGTTTTCACTGAAACATGGCTAAACGACAACATCCCGGACTCCGCCATTCAGCTGCATGGCCTAACCTGCTACCGAGCGGATAGAGATTCATCACTGTCTGGTAAGACTCGCGGGGGTGGCTTGTGTGTTTACGTCAACAAAAAATGGTGTAACAATGCTGCGGTAGTATCTAAACACTGTTCATCACTGGTGGAGTTTATGGTTGTGAAGTGTCGACCGTTCTATCTGCCGCGGGAGTTCACGGCCATTGTTATTGTCGCGGTTTACATTCCTCCGTGTGCAAACGCTAAGGACGCGCTTCGCGAACTGTACAGCGCCATCAGCGAACAACAAACAAATAACCCCGACGGCTTTTTCATCATAGCCGGTGACTTCAACCACGCAAACTTAAAGACAGTTTTGCCAAAGTTCTACCAACATGTGAACTTTGCAACAAGGGGAAACAACACACTGGACTTTGTTTACACAACAGT
Source organism: Spinibarbus caldwelli (assembly GCA_039654775.1). Taxonomy (NCBI): domain Eukaryota; kingdom Metazoa; phylum Chordata; class Actinopteri; order Cypriniformes; family Cyprinidae; genus Spinibarbus; species Spinibarbus caldwelli. The sequence continues at coordinate 8,639,685 of CM077222.1, read as the reverse complement.
TAAGAACGCATACAAAGCCGAACCCCGCCCCCACCTCGGGTACTCGGACCACATCTCTGTTATGCTAATCCCAGCATATAGCCCACTTCTCAAACTCACCAAACCGGTTCAAAAGCAGATCACAGTATGGCCAGAAAATGCTACCTCTGCACTGCAGGACTGCTTCCAGGACACAGACTGGAACATGTTTAAAGAGGCAGCCACTTACAACAACCACACAGACCTACAGGAGTACACTGAAACTGTGACTGCTTACATCAAAAAGTGCACAGATGATGTGACAGTCACAAAGACCATCACCACACGCGCCAACCAGAAACCATGGATGACAGCAGAGGTTCGTGGGCTGCTAAAGACCAGAGATGAAGCTTTCAGATCAGGAGATAAAGCAGCCCTCAAAACAGCAAGAGCCAATCTGTCCCGCAGCATCAAAAATGCAAAACGGTCATATGCTCAAAAAATCAACAATCACTTCACAGACAGCAGAGACACACGGAGTCTGTGGCAAGCCATTCAGACCATCACAGACTACAAGCCCCCGCCACAGGCCTGTGATGATGACACATCCCTCCCAGATACACTCAACCACTTTTATTCACGGTTTGAAATGCAGAATGACACACCTGCACAAAAACTGCCCACACCTCCCAACGACCAGGCGCTCTGTCTGTCTCCAGCCGACGTAAGGAAGACCCTATCTAGGATTAACCCACGCAAAGCTGCGGGTCCCGACAACATACCTGGCCGTGTACTGAAAGACTGTGCTGTACAGCTGACAGATGTCCTAACAGATATCTTCAACACCTCGCTGAGCCAGGCAGTCGTCCCCACATGTCTCAAATCCACAACAATCATACCGGTACCAAAGAAATCACCTGTGTCCTGTCTAAATGACTACCGTCCCATAGCACTGACTCCAATCATAATGAAGTGCTTTGAGAGGTTAGTCATGCACAACATCAAAACCAGCCTCCCCAACACACTCGATCCGCTCCAGTTTGCATACCGTCCAAACCGCTCCACAGACGATGCAATTTCCTCCACCCTCCACCTGGCTCTTACCCACCTAGAAAATAAAGACTCTTATGTTAGAATGCTGTTCATTGACTTCAGCTCAGCATTCAACACAATAATCCCACAACAGCTCACAAATAAACTAAACCTACTGGGCCTTAACAATTCCCTCTGTAATTGGATTCTGGACTTTCTAACCGGAAGACCTCAGTCAGTCCGTGTCGGCCACAACACCTCGAGCACTACCACACTGAGCACAGGTGCCCCACAAGGCTGTGTGCTCAGCCCGCTGCTCTTCACGCTGCTGACCCACGACTGCACTGCCAAGTTCAGCTCCAACCACATCATCAAGTTCGCTGATGACACAACAGTGGTAGGTCTCATCAGCAACAACGATGAAACGCACTACAGAGAGGAAGTGGCACAGCTGGCTGAATGGTGTGGTGCAAACAACCTGTCGCTCAATGTGGAGAAGACAAAGGAGGTTGTGATGGACTTCAGGAGAAACTCCGCTGATCACCCCCCACTGACCATCGACAGCTCGCCTGTGGAGAGAGTCAGCAGCACTAAATTCCTGGGGGTGCACATCACAGAGGACCTCACCTGGACCACCAACACCATGTCACTCTCCAAGAAGGCACAACAGCGCCTACACTTCCTCCGCCGGCTGAAAAGAGCAAGTCTCCCTCCACCCATCCTCACCACTTTCTACAGGGGCACCATTGAGAGTGTGCTGACCAGCTGCATCACTGTCTGGTACGGGAACTGTACTGCAGCAGACCGCAAGACCCTCCAGCGGACAGTGAACACAGCTGCAAGGATCATCGGTGCCCCTCTCCCCTCCATCCTGGACATTTTCCTCAAACGATGCTCCAGCAAAGCCAACAGTATCGTAAAGGACTCCACACACCCCTCCCACAGTCTCTTCCAGCTCCTACCATCAGGTAGACGGTACCGGAGCATCAGAGCCCGCTCTGCCAGACTGCTCAACAGCTTTTTCCCCCAGGCTGTGAGAGCCCTGAACTCAAGTCACCCCGCCCCTCTCTGAATCCCCATACAAACCCCCTACCTCCTGAAACATGGACAATCTGGAACTTATGGAACTTTGTTTGTGCAATCGAAGAGTGCTACAGGTGAGTGGGCCTGTACAAACCACCTATAGTAGCACACTCTCTTCCTCTATGCGCACTAGTCACTTTTCACACACACTGCTGTGTGCACACAAATCCCACAAAAAGACTCAGTAATATCAGTAATATATGTATGTTTACATGCTCATGCACTACAAATCATCCTGCACTGTTCCCCAGCCAGCTGCTTGAACTCACATTGTCTCTCTTTGCACATGTACAGTATTTATCTGAAGCATTCGTATAGTTTGTATAGTTTGTATTTTTTAGTTTATGTATAGGTAAATTTTTTATATAGATAGTATATTTATAGTCAAAATCTATCAGTAGGATAGTTTGTGTATAGGTTTATATTGTTTTACTTCATTGCTGTATGCCTGTATTTATGTAGCACCGTGGTCCTGTGAGGCACGACATTTCGTTCCACTGTATGCCCCCGCATGTAGCGGAATGACAATAAAGCTCAACTCAACTCAACTCAAACAACTGGATCCTGTGCTTTCAAAATCAATGTCGGTTCGTTTGAGTCTACAGCAACCAAATACACTTAGAACATTAGGGGGGGAAACACATTCAGTCATTACATGACAGTTTTTCCTCATTTCAACTCGGGTCACTGTTCTCAACACAGTTCAGAACACTTTGTAATGAACCTAAACAGTTTTCATTCATTTCATACAAATTGTAAACCACATGATTCATTTTCTCCAAAATTTTCAAATGTTTTATAATAATAATAATAATAATAATAATAATATGATTTTCAAATGACAAGAATTATTTTCTCACTCAGACAGAACCACCACCAAAACTAATGTACAGTGGCAAGAAAAAGTATGTGAACTCCTTGGAATGAATCGGTTTTCTGTAGTAGGCTACTTTGCCATAAAATGTGATCTGATCACAACAATAGACAGACACATTTCTCTAAACTCAGGCCACTGTTCAAAACAGTTTACACAGTGATCTGAACATTTTGTAACTGTCCAAACAAATTGTAGGTTTTCATTCAATTCATACAAATTACAAATCATGCAAATCATTTTCTTAAAACGCTGTGCACTAAATTCTCAAATGTTTTCATAATAGTAAATACAGCCAACTAAAACTGGGGGGGGGGGACAATTGCAGACATTTTTATTGGTTTTATGCAAATCACAAACATTTATGTAGCCTACCATTTTTCCAAACACAAGAAACAAAACTCTGTAATTTGGTGTATTTTCAAACTGATAATTTTTTTGTAAACAATAATCTTTGGGGAGAAGAGTTGAACAGGTAGAAAGACATGAGCAGAGAAGGGGATGTGATCAAATGAGGAGAGGAGAAGGAGAGGGAGAAGAGATAGAGTGGAGAGTATTGGTGTAGTGGAAAGAGCAAGAGGAGAAAGTGTAAAAAGACAGATAGAAAGTGGACAGAAGGGTGGAAGAGAAGGGAGGAGAGGTAGAAGGTGTAGATGAATTTCAACTGAAATCAGAGTTACCCTAATTGACCATGTAAGAAATCATGGCCATCTCCAGTGTTACTATTTCAATCCACTTCCATATTTCTGAGGATTGTGCTATGAATATTGATATTGATAGAGTGGCAGGTTGTGTAAATGCTAAAACATTTTTCAGAATTGAAGAACACCACCAGAGACGGTGAAAGATGTTGAGGAGCTTATCAAACATGAATTCAACATTCATGCAGTTTTTTTTTTTTTTCCTGACAAGAATATATTCTGCAGTGTAATGTGGTGAAATTCTATCCATGAGTGAACTTCTAAAATCAATAGAGAATACTCTTTTCTGAAATCAGTAGAGAATACACAGTTTTGATGTTAGTATTAACTTTTAATAAATCATTACCAGGAAAAAAAATAAATAAAAAATTGTAAATGCAGTGCTTCATTTTGCTGTTTGGCAGTACGAGTGTGTTCAGATGGCTTGTGTTTATTGTGTTGAGAGCAATTACATCATTTTGGAGAAATGTGTCAAATCAGCTGAGAAAATATGTAATAAAATGCTGTGCTATGTGTAAAGTTACTGTATGTCTCTTATTATCACAGTGATGTTGTGGGGAGTTCAGTGAGTGGTTTGTCCACTAGAGAGCAGTGCTGATACCAGAACAACAGCAGATCTCTTCAGGGTTATTATAGCTTAGTAAAAAAAAAAAAAAAAAAAAACATTAAAAATATTATCTGAAATAGATTAAACTTCAGCTGAAACGAAACAAAGAAATAAAATAAAATAAAATAAAATAAAATAAAATAAAATAAAAAATTTATTCCTGGTAGTTGCCATTAAATCATTTCTCATTTCCATTTAGTTTAACTTGATAAACTAAAATAACTAAAACTGAACTAAAAACTGTGTTATGTGTGTTTGAATCTTTGAAAAGCTAGTTTATGCAAAAGAAATAAATTAATTAATAAATTAAAAAATTAAAATTAAATTATTTGCAGTTATATTTAGTAAGAAGAACAGTTACTGTAGTATTATTTATAAACTATTATAGTAGTTATTACAATTGTATTAGCTAGTTCTTTAGTTTTATTTTAGTTAATTTTAATTTTTAGTTAAATTTTAGTATTTTTATTTCTATTTAACTTTAATTTATTACTTAGTAATTTAGTACTTCATCTTAAATTCTATTTCAGTTGCTAAGGCAAAGACTTACTTTTTTAAGAAAAAAGTTTTTCCATGCAGTGTTCATATTTTGTTTTATTTCAGCTTTATTTAAATTAATGAAAATTATCTTTAAGAGTTTAGCTTTAATTAAGAATGGCAACACTGGTAAGAATCATTTATTTATATATTTGCATTAATACAGATTAATACATTTTGCTTATGAAATATAATTTAATTTCTCATGGTTTCTTTTGAACAGGAGATCAAATATGACCCAGCATCTTTGTGCCAAGTTTCTGCTGTACTAACCAGCTCTTGACAGGTTCAGATCTGAAGGACAGGGGCTCGTGCAGAATCATTCCTGCTTTTATCACCTTTGTGCCCTTGAATGACGCACTCAGTAGTGTACTGGTCTAGATAAGTGAACTGGCAACAACTGCACCGTAAAGACTGAAGTATAGGCCTACTTCATCTTTGTTATCTGCAGCAGTCAGGAGAACTGAACTACACTCCAGGACTGTGTTCTGGCCAGGTGAGATATTAATGAAATGAGCCCATGAAGCTGTGCTTTAGTACACTTACTTTAGAAGAGCTACGTGTCATTGTTAGCCATGATGTGGAGCGGCACTGCTCTAAAATCACTGTAAAGCACGGCTTCACAGGGCATACTGCTTTTATAGAATGGTTAGTACATATAGCTGGAAAGGTAAAATAAGCACACAGCAATACAAAATGTAATATAATAAAACATATAATAATCCTTCCACCAAGTAATGTCGTTCTTCAGCAATGTTTAGCAGAATGGTTGCCAAGAATCCGAAAGTATTTTTTCCATTTGTTTTTCCCCACAGGATTTTTTTTTTAAAACCATGTGAAAAAAAGCCATAAGTAATTAATTAAACCAGCCAGCTTTGAGGAGAATCACAACATTACAAACTTTGATTTGCAAAAGAGCATTTATCGGACAGAGGAGAAATATAAAACTATTCATTTAAAATTGTTGATTATATCTATAGAAATAATATATTTTAAGATTATTTCCAAAAAATCTGCCTTTTTCTGCACAGCATCATGGGTAATGTAGTTTTTCACTACAGATTCAGCTGTTATTTATTATTACAAAGAAAAAAGAAAAGAAAAAAGAAAGAATTAATGCAAGTAGATGGCTTCAACAAAAGGATATACCATCGATTCACAACCTCAGAGCTCACAGCAGGTCTGCCTTTAATAGTTTATAAATTATTGTTAAAAAACAATTCCCCTATGGAGAAAATTATGGAGAAGGTCTTTACTGAGGGAACCCTACAGTCTGAAAGACGATTTCTGCCTCATAAGAAAAACGTAAGAATAAGAAGAAAAAAAAACGTAAGAATAAGAAAAAGTCATAATTATGACATACAGTACCAAGTCGAAATGTGACATTCAAAAACTTATAATATTTGAGATAAAAAGCCAAAATTATGACTTCAAAAGTCGACATTATGACATATTAAGTCATAATTATAAGATTAAAAAATTCAAAATGATGATATAAACAGTAATGACCTTTTTTTGCCTTTTTTAATTCAAAATAATTTCAACTTAGTATGTCATCATTTTGACTTTTGATCTCATAATTGACTTTTAAAGTCAAAATTATGACATACTAAGTAATTATAAGATGAAAAGCCAAAATTACGACTTTAAAAGTTGTCATTGTGACATACAGTAGTCAAAATATCACATTAAAAAATTATAATTATGAGATAGTCAAAATTATGACATCATAATTATGAGATTAAAAATTTGAAATTACAATTTTTTTTTCCTTTTTTATCTCAAAATTTCAATTTAGCATGTCATAATTATGGCTTTTTGTTATAATTTCAATTTATGTCATAATCTTGACATTTTATGTCATAATTTAGACTTTTCATCTCATAATTATGACTTAATAATTGTGACTTACCAAAACATAATTTTTTCTCTTTTTTTTTTTTTTTTTTTCTTACACGGCAGAAACTGGCTTCCATATGTTTCACAGAGTATTTTTGGCTTTGAAAGCACTTCGGCCACTCATAATCAAAGACCAGACTAGTTTTATGATTACGGATAAAGTGTAGAGATGATTTTCAGTCTGGAGCACTTGTGAATGAAGTGCTTGATTAAAGTCTGCATCTATCTGACCATTAGCAATGAACACAAACAGAGAAAAGGCATTTCTAAATGTCAGCTCGACAAAAACGCACATAAAAGTTTAAAGCAGCTTTAAAAAGTCTGAAGGTTTCCGAATCCCCATGCAGCTGAAGAGAGCTATGAAGTTTGAAAATTTTATACAGCCTGTGGGATGCAAGGCTGGTTGAAAGGCAGTTGCTAAGGTATTCTGGGCGGTTGCTACGGTATTACTAGTCAAACACACAATGCAACGGAGAGATCTGATAGATTTAGTCTTGGGATGGATTTTCTGTGTAATAAAGACATTATTAAGGCAGCATTGAAGAGTAGCCTATATGTGAGAGAAAATGCAAAAGAATAACCCAAACAAGAGTTTGTTGTCAAGTGCTGTTTACTTCAGCTCATCAATAGCTTTTACAACAATAGAAAATACTTCATCCACCGGCAGCTCAGAGTTAATCTGGAGGAGGAGAGAGAAATCAGTCAGTTAAAGAGTAATGTTTGAGTCAATCATATTTCAGTCAGTGTTTCCGCTCACCTTCCTAACGATACCGCGCTTCTCGTAGTAAGCGATGACGGGCTCAGTGGCTTTATAATAGAGATCCAGACGCTTCTTAATGGTCTCCTCGTTGTCGTCGGCGCGGCCGCTGGTCTCTCCGCGCTTCATCAGCCTCTGCACCATGGTCTCGGCTTTAGCGTCGATGTACAGCAGCAGAGCTGGAGCGCCGATCTGACAGAGAGAAGAGAGAGATGTCATGCTCAAACTGAACGGAAATTTTCAGCATTCTTTAATGGGTTGTATAGAATTGAACTGGATGTAAATGTTATTTTCTAAATAGTTGTTTTATATACACTTAAAAGTTTGGGGTTGGTAAGAATTATTGGTAACACTTTACTTAAAGCCTGTATGCATTATAAAGGGTTATTAAAGGGTATAATGCATTATAATTATTCATAATGTGCATTGTAATACATTATATCTTGACATAAATAATTATAACCAAATTTAAAATGCATAGTGTAACAATGAATTGATAACTGTTATAATGTATTAACTGTGGTTACAATTATGAATGAGATTGTACAATTCATTATAAGGTGCATTACAAGGCATAATTAATGCATTAAAACATAAAGGCTTTAAGTAAAGTGTTACCGAATTATTTCGATGATTTTTAAAAGAAATATTATTTGCTCACCAAGACTGCATTTATTTGATCAAAAGTTCAGTAAAATTTAAAATATCTGTTTTTTACATGAATATATGTTAAAATGTCATTTATTGCTGCAATCAAAGCTGAATTTGCAGTAGCATTACCCCAGTCTTCAGTGTCACATGATCCTTCAGAAATATTCTAATATGCTGATTTGCAGCTCAAGAAACATTTCTGATTATTATTAATGTTGAAAACAGTTGTGCATTTGAATGCTGGTGTATTTTTACTTGCTAAATAAAAAAATCAACGGTGGCTGAGAGAGCTCAATGCACTGCAACTTCAGAAAACACATGCAAATAGAAAAAGCACCAGCATCTTCATCAATTTGACAGCAGGTGCTGCAAATGCTCACAACACAATCAAATAAAGAATTTTATTTGCAATGCGTTTCTTTGTTTGGTTGTGTTGTGAGCATTTGCAGTGCGTGTGTTGTCAAATTGATGAAGTTGTTTTTTTAATTTGCAGGTGTTTTTTTACTATTGCAGTGCGTTGAGCTCTCTCGGCCACAGTATAAATCTGCTTTATTCCGTTATATTGTGGGGTTTATTAGAAGACTCAGCAAAACTGAGTAAAACTAATAGAATTTCAAAGTTACAATTTCAAAATTTTAAAGCAGATGAATTCCAAACCTGAAATAATGTACATTCACATTATATTTAATCATTTAGCAGACAAGTTTGTCCAAAGTGACTTACAAATGAGGGCAATAGAAGGAATCAAAACAACAAAAGAGCAACAATATTTAAGTGTTGTGATGTAAATGTAGTGCTATATGGTTTGGCTTTAAGTTAATAATGGTAAATAACTTTATATGCATATATTTAGGATAGTAAATAAGAGTCAATCAATGAAACTGACCATTGGTGATTACAGCTGCTTTAAGATGGGAAAATATGACATCTGAAATTCACAGTTCAATAGTAACCACTTCTGATGACATTATTTCAGTCCTTAAACCCAGTCAAAAATGACCCCATTTCCTGAGATTTCGGTTTGCGTGGTGTTGCTGTTTTACCTTCTTCTCAAACTCTTCGCCCTGTTTGACCTCACGAGGGTATCCGTCGATCAGGTAGCCCTTCGAGACGTCAGCCTTGGCGATCATGGCGTCTTTGATCATGTCCAGAACTGTGTCCTGCAGAAACCAGAGCAGCGTCTCAGTGTGTCAGAGTTCATTTATCAGCTCATGCTAATGGGCAGTGACATCAGCCCTGAGAATTGCTTTTATCCAGTATGTGAAATGGCGATTGGACTGACCAGAGGCACGAGTTCCCCCTTCTGCATGATGGCCTGCAGCTGTTTGCCCCTCTCTGAGCCGGATGCCACCTCCGCACGCAGCAGGTCACCGGAGGACAGGTGAGTGTAGCCATACTTTGCCACGATCTTCTCACACTGGGTGCCTTTTCCTGAGCCGGGGCCGCCTGACATAAGAACACTGGTCAGATCCTAATATAATACTGCTTTGATTTGATTTCAGCAAGCAGCATGATGTGAACTGATTTTGAAAGAAGTCATCTGTGCACTAAAGCTTCATTTATTTAATTTATCAGAAATACAGTAAAATATATTGTGAAATATTTTTACAATTTCAAATCACTGTTTTCTATTTAAATATGCTTTAAAATGTAAATGTGATTGTAAAGCTGAATTTTCAGCATCATTACTCCAGTCTTCAGTGTCACATGATCCTTCAGAAATCATTCTAATATGCTGGTTTGCTGCTCAAGAAACATTTTTGATTATTATCAATGCTGAAAACAGCTGTGCTGCCAAATATTTTTGTGGAAACTGATGCGCTAAATAAGATTTTTAAAGAATAAAAAACACTTTTATTCATCAAGGATGCATTAAATCGATCAAAAGTTACAGTAGACATCTACAATGTAACTAATTCTATTTCAAATAAATGCCGTTCTTTTGAGCTTTCTATTCATCTGTGAATCCTGAAAAATAAATTGTATCAGTTTCTACACAAATATTTGGCAGAACAACTGTTTTCAACATTGATAATAATCAGAAATTTTTCTTGAGCAGAAAATCAGCGTATTACAATGATTTTTGACTAATCATGTGACACTGGAGACTGAAGTGATGATTCTGAAAATTCAGATTTGATCACAGCAATCAATTACATTTTAACATATATTCACATAGAAAACTGTTGTTTTACATTGTAATAATATTTCACCATTTTTACTGTATTTTTGATCAAATAAATGCAGTCTTGGTGAGCAGAAGAGACTTCTTTCAAAACATTAAAAAATCTTAATTATTTCAAAACTTTTGTGACCAGTAGTCACCTTAAAATACCTTTAGACCAGTAGTGTATATTGAAATATAATGGACTTTTGAAATGGTTTAACAAGGGACATGCTGCTTTAATCACAGTCCTAATTAAAATGTGTTTAATTATGTTTCATTTAACAATTAATTTTGTTACTTGCTCTGAAACGAGGAGGAGAGACGGCTCAGAGGTGCATGCGTTTACGTGATGTTTAGATTTATCAGCAAACAAACAGAATAGAAAAGCAGAAATTGCTCAGAATTGCTCAGAAATTGCTAGTAAATTTTACAAAAAAAATTGACAGAAATGGCATGTAACTGAAGTAAACATTCAATTTTGAAGTAGAAAAACTGAAATAGTATTGTATATTCATTGTTAAACATAGGCTACTCCAATAATCTTGTGGGGGGATTAGTCATTTGACAATAAGTCATTTATTAATAAGAAAATATTAAACCTGGCTTATTTGGTAAACTTGTTTTATGAAACAGCCCCCTGGTTTCACAACACATTTCCCTCCGAACTGCTTATGATCAGAGTTTACATTCACAAAAACATGCCTCATTTTGATGAATGATTGTTAGTAGATGAGTTACACTGTTGAGCTGTGAAATATGTAAAGGCAATTCAACTTACCAACCACAAAGACGATCTTAGCATCTTTAATTTTATCTGTGACACAATGAAACATTCAAATCAGTCCAAATGTAACGTGAATAAACAGGCTGTGTTATTATTAAAGCTCTCTGAGACCTATCAGTGCTATCTGACTCTCTTGGATTCTGAAATCTGATGTTTCCCATCATTTACCATCTGTCTTCAGCGCAGCGACTGCTGATTTACTCAAGCAGCCTAACCCCATTTCTGACCACAGTCTTACTGCTTCACACTGATTCTGCTCTTTCCTTTAGTTACTCCTGAATGCTTGAGGTCACCATGGCAACTGTTGTCAACATCATTCAGGTTCAGCTTCATCAAACAGGTTTGATCCTGAACCACTGATGATATGTGAACAATGGCTGTAACCAATACAACATATTCCACTTTTTATTGTAACAACAATAGGTCTATATACATTGTGTGTGTGTGTGTATCCTGTATTATATATATATATATATATATATATATATATATATATACTTCTTTTTTGTTATTTATTTATTGCCATTTATAAAAACTTATTTTTTGTAATTAATTAATTTATTTATTTATTTGTTATTTTAAAATTGAGTTGTATTTGTGGGCTATTTTGTTTCTCTTTCACATTCGCAGTTAGCAGGGAATGTTCTCACAACTTGAGTTTTTTTTTTTTTTTAAGTTATATAAATGTCAGGACAAAATGTTCTTAAAGTAATGTTAATGGAACATCCTTCTAACTTTATAAATATTTTATATACATTTTCATAATGCTTAGAGAAAATGTTTTTAAAACAACATTCTCAAAACGTCCTTATGATATGAACGTTTTTAGAATTTGTTTTTATTTTTTATTTTTATCTATCTATCTATCTATCTATCTATCACAGGGGTCACCAAGTTCGGTCCTGGAGAGCCGGTGTCCCTGCAGAGTTTAGCTCCAAACCCTAATCAAACACACCTGAAGCAGCTAATCAAAGTCTTGTTAGGTATACTTGAAACTTCCAGGCAGGTGTGTTGAGGCAATTTGGAGCTAAACTCTGCAGGACACCAGCCCCCCAGGATCAAGTTTGATGACCCCTGATCTATTGTATCATCTATCATCTATTGCCTTTAAATAACATTCTAAAACTTTTAGAAACATTCTCAAAAACATTTATTTTGGGCGAAAATAAAATTAGCAGAATGTTTAAGAAAAGTTAAATAACGTTCTAATTACAACGAGAAAACTGGACATTGTAACGTTATTAGAATATTAAAAACAAATGTTCAAATAATGTTATATTTTGTGAAAATAAAGTCAGCAGAACATTGTATGAAACGCTTTTGTAACCTTTAAATAACAGTACAATCACAACAAGAAAACTGGACATTTCAACAGTTTAGAAACATTTCTAAACAATGTTCCTACAAGTTTTTTTTGTTTTTGCTTTGTTTTGAACCTAAATCCTAATATAAATACTTCATTGTTTCATTACTAGATCAATCAGCATGAACTTTTTTATCTAGTTTATAATATAATTAAAAAAACCTTTGTTACGTGTACTACGTTAAGCTAACTGAGACTTGTTATAGCACTTGCGTATCATTGCTCTTTTGGTGATTTTGATTGCTTCCATTGTCCTCATTTGTAAGTCGCTTTGGATAAAAGCATATGCTAAATGACTAAATGTAAATGTAAATCTGTTACCTGAATTAGCACTATGAATGTGCTGTACACATACTGTAAAGAATCTGTTGCAGTACAGCAAGTGTCCACACGAGATCATCAGAGACCATCAAATGATGATGATGACTGATGAAGACGTTCAGTTGTGTGAATCATCTCGACTGTCATTGTTTATTTGCTCTTCAGTTCTCCATATTTGTGATTGTCATTGAGTCTAATTCTCACAGTGATCCAGTGACAGTCCCGTGTGTGAGTGTGTGTAAAGGTCAGAGCTGCTGTTCGTCTCAATCTGTCTGCAGTCCCTCTTTTTACTAGGCCCATGTTTGTAAACCCTCATTGTGTTTCATCACACGTCCTGCACAAGTCTGCTTTAACAAACTGCAGTTTCATTCAGGTGACTGCATAACATACTTATAGATCTCATGAACAGTCACATGGAAAAAAAAATATTTAAAATCATAAAATATAGATGGAAAAAAATTCTCACCTGCCATGGTTGTCTGTTATGTGAGAGATTATCCTGTAAGAGCAATAAAAGACAAAGATTAGTCCAGATAAAGAGTTGAAAGTCTTGTTGATTTGAAGTCTGTCACTCATTCATTCTCATTTGAACTCTCGTTAACAGATCACAAAGTTCACAATCAATTCTGATGAGGCCAAGATGAGCAGATTCCGAATTAATTCCGAGGAGAAATGTTGCTCAAAGCATCAGTGTTTCCCAACAGAGTCCTGTAACACTGTCACACACTGACCCAGCAACACTTTATACACTACACGCCTCCCTCTCACACACACACACACACACACACACACACACACACACACATCTTTATCTATTTACCTTTCTGCCTGTGTCATTGTTTCATTGTCTGCTACTGTATGTGAAGTTAAATATTTCCTACTGTCTGAACTGAACATTTACCAAGAGTGAGGAAAATAAATTTTGCTCCAGATATGAATTTATGAATATTACTTATTATGCTTTTTTTTTCCTCTGAGGTCAACTTGTAATATAAGGCCAGTGTCTTTTACACACATTTAATTTTTCACGACCATTGCCCCCCTTATCTATTATGATCCTTACAAACAAACGAGCTGTTTTATGCTGCGGTGCCTTTAAAGCTATAATAAATCGGTCCCTCTAGCGGTTAAAAATAAAGCTGCACGCGTTTGGCGGGAGAACATTGCTTTGGTTGTGCTTCGCCTCTGTTTCTCTGCGCGAATGCAGAACAAATGGACAGAGTAAGTTACTGTTTCTTTGTTTTTACAACCAGCGATTCGCGTGAGATTTGAATAATCATGTAAATTTTCTTGTTCGTACTAGTGACAACAAACCTTTGTCTTTACCGAGCTGCTTTTCTCTGTGTAGACTACCGATCAGACGCACGCGTATGTATGGAATTTCCCGCGAAATCCATCCCGACAGCTCTAAAATATAAATCATTCCAATCCATGGGTTCCAAAGACGTCACTTCCGCTATGCTCGCCGCCATATTTGTGTCCGATGCGACAACGAGCACAGCACATCTCTGAGATTTAATAGATAATATTAATATATTGAAATAATAAATGACCTTTTACTACCATTTCCCACACTGACCCCTGGACTTGATTATTTTTAGGATAGCAAGTGTAACAGTTAGGCCATGTAATGTCCTGATTACTTATAAATTTAAAACTGACATCAGCTCAAAGCATTTCAAGAGCATCAAAGAGTCAATGATAGTGTAACAAGATAACGTTATTAGCTTACTACGCAATCTGAATTTAATGGCAATTTAGCTAATATTAGCACAATTTATAATTAATCATTCTTTCTGGACAAATTACTGTTTGAATTACGAACGTAGCCGCTCGATGAAGGCATTAAGAGCTTGAAGAATCCTCTGCGGCTGGACGCTCCTGCTTCACTGCGATCCCCTTCTCCATCCGCCTTCTGATTTCAGCAAGTCAGTTTTGGTGAATGCAAACAACGTGAATACTGATCATGAGCTCAACATCCAGCAAGCCAAGAAAACATGCAATCTACCTGAGGGAAGACGCCTTTCACTTCTAGTGTATTCTTAAACCTGGATTTCATTACTGAAGCACAAATCCAGGCACCAAAAGCAACCCACGCTAAGTTCTCTTTAATTAAAAATATGCATTTTCCTTTATTCATAGGCTACATGGCTGCAATAACATTTCAGTTCAAAATTTTGCCATTGTTAAAAAAATGCTTTACTGACTGACGTTTCAGACTTTCAGTTGTTATGCTCTCAAAACGTATGCCATATACATGTATGTCGGCTATGTCCTAAATTATTACACCACTTGTGCAGCCAGTCACAATTCAAAAAGGTAATTTACTCAGGACGTATTTTTTTTTTTTTTTTTTTGACATTCAATATGACATTCAATATAATGAACCTTGTGATAACTTAACTGTAGACACAAATGACGTGGTACAATACAAATATTTTAGCGTCCTTTATTCTCCTATAAAGAATCACAGTTGTCTCTTATTATCCTTTTCTGACTGTACGTTAGCTGCCAGTGGTGCCTTCTGATTGAAGCCAACAATTTATTCTGCCGATCTAACCTCTTTGGGATCGAATAAAATTGTAGTTCGGGGTTTTTCTGACGACTGTTGTTACAGCACAACATATCCCGGGCATATTGTAACCTTGTGAACCTTCTGGGAGTGTTTGGTTGATCTTCCTCTGGTTGCTGTGGCTGCTGTGACCGTAGACCAGGGCTGTCCAAACTTGGTCCTGGAGGGCCGGTGTCCTGCAGAGTTTAGCTCCAACCCTAATTAAACACACCTGAAGCAGCTAATCAAGCTTTTACTAGGCATACTAGAAACTTCCATGCAGGTTTATTGAGACAAGTTGGAGCTAAACTCTGCAGGACACTCTCCAGGCCCTCCAGGACCAAGTTTGGACAGCCTTGCCGTAGACTGACAGCTCTAGCAGCTGTGACTCGGACACAAAAATGGCAGCGATAAAACACTGTGACGTCACATGAAACCTATGGATAGACTTGGTCGGCATTGCTGGGAACGCCCACAAAAACGTCATATCCGTTTATGCCGTGGGGGAAAACAAACCATTCGAATTAATGCGCGGAGACCTTGTTAGGCGCTTGATCTTTACTTTTTGTTATGATTTTGATTGATTTTTGCTTGGTGCAATGCCGAAAAGTTGCTGTGTTCTGTACCTCTAATAAGTTAAAAAAAAAAAAAAAAAAAAAAAACATCTGAAGATTTATATACTGCCGAATAAATAGACGGAGGTAGCACAATCTGAGCGCGTAGCACACAACATCAGAACTTCGACAGCAGTTACGGATATACAACGTATGAAACATATCAAGCTTAATATTCATATTTATATGCACTCCAGATAGGCTAGACTACTTACCCTTCAATGACCTGTTATTAGTCCCGTCCTGTTCTGATGGGGCTTACAGTAACCATCCTTCACATCAAATAAATGTCACTCCCTGATATTTTGTCACGTAAATGTCATAATCTATAAAACATTTATTTCATATTATTATAGGCTACACAATCCCTTACGAAAATTAACAATGATATTACTATAGTAAAAGTAGGCTATAGTAGGCTAACCGTGTTTTTTGGGCGTTTTTATTACCAGTTGTTGCCTATAACCACAGTTTTACTGCAAATACCATGGTTAACCTATGGTTAGTGTAGCAAAACATGTTTAATTTGTTTTTACCATGGTTTACCTATAGTAACCATGTTTTTTTTGGTTGTAACCACAGTTAATTTTCGTAAGGGATATTTTCATGTTATTTGATATCTTTTTCTTTTACGGCGTGTATTTGTGAAAATGATTAGGCTATACGTTTAGCACACGCCACATAATGCTGTGCATTTCAAGGCACTTCAGTAGACCTTTAATGTTACCTATGTTTTGTCAATGTTAAAATTATTTTTAACAGCCTATATCAATAAAAACAAAACGACAAATGTTTACTTTCACAAGCCGTAACGTATAGGCTTGTAGTAAGCTGTCTCTTGCTGGAGACTCAATCAGGTAACAAAAAGTGTCGGGAAACGACCATTCCGTTTGGTAATTTGTCCAGTTACAGATACCGTACGGACAGTCCGACACAATATGGCTCAGTTTTTCTACGTATCTTGCTCTGTCGAGAGGCAGAAATGATTTTATGTAGACCATTCCGGGTCAACACCATGCTTTTCCAATGAGGGGGAAAGGATCATTTTCCCCCACGCTGACTCCGCCCACACAGATATGATACGACACCGACCAAGTCTATAGTTTTTTTTTTTGTTGTTGTTTTTTTCGAGCAGAGTAAAAACATGGTTTGGAATATTTTTTTGCACCCACTTATGTAAATACCATTTTGTTGTTTTTATATTAAAAAAATGGTAACATTTTACAGAAAGGTCACATTTGTTAGCATTAGTTAATGAATGAGTTATTATGAACTAACAGTGCTGCTGCTTGCTAACATGCACTGTTGATGTTGTGTCTACTGTACATTACGTATCAAGTCCAGGATGCAGCAACTGTAAAATGTGCACAAATACGTGAGAACTGACAATGAAGTCTGATGATGTTCTGTACAATTCAACCTGCTTCGCCGTAGCATAAATGGCGGCCCTCTGCTCCGGGTGTGTGTTCACGGTTTGTGTGTGTGTGTGTTTTTGTGTGTGTGTGTTTGTTCAGTACTCACTGCTGTGTGTGTGCACTTGGATGGGTTAAATGCAGACTGCAGAGCACAAATTCCGAGTATGGGTCACCATATTTGGCCACACATCACATCCATTCCTTTTCTTTACTTTCAAATCTTGCCCATGCAATACTCAGCTACACACTCAAAAGTATGTACTTAATAGCTGAACTGGGATGCAGGAATAGTGTAGCATTTTTCAGCTCAGGTCAGACTGAAATGATCAGGGACTCTTCAGCTGCTCCACACAGACAGGAACAGCACAAGCTTTCACACACTTCACCACATTATCACCAGTGCTTCTGCTGAGCAGTGCAAATGTGTTCATGTGTTGATGTTTCACAACGCCTTATTTTTACAGTTCACTTTCAGTAAAAGTTCTTTTTTAGAAGTTTTGAAAGCTGCAGTATGTTAAAGTGTTGCAGTATGTTCTGTACTATAATAATCTCAAAAAGAAGGAACTTTTCATGTGTGAAAATCAAACTGTCCATGCAATCTTATGAAATATTTTGCGTTGTGCATCAGATGAAAGCTGTTTTTGGCATAAAAATACAGCTGTGAAGAACATTATTAAAACCCTGCAGCCAATGACACTATTAGAGACATCAATCTACCCATCTTTACAGCAAAAACTAGATTCAGATGCAATATGAGATGGTTATGAACGCATAAACGAGCTGCCATTCCTCACAGGTGTGACGTATGTGAGCTGTCACACCTCAACACAAAACCAGAAGAGGAACCCACTGCTTATAGACGTGTAGAGCCATTACTGCCTGACACTGTAAACAGTATAAAGTTAACTGGAATTCAAAAGTCTCAAACACTCATTTATTTACATATATTTATACAATTAGTTATTGCTGCAGAGGTGTTTTTTTTATTTTTTTTGGAGTTAGTTTCACATGTAATCATGTGTGTTTATGCAAATAATTCAGATACTTAATCACAACCATGGCTCGCATAGACCTACAGTAGATTGCAGCCTAACAGCTGAGCATGTTCTCTGCGTTATAAATTGTATGAAACAGCTCTGTCAGTCATCTGTTCAAGTGTAGAGGTTAGTGACACTCAGATGACACACCCACCACTATGAGTGAGTCTCCAGACAGGATTCATAAAGCATAAATACTCTAAACACTACAGCAGAAAGAGAGAGAGATGCTTATAAAGAGTGTGTCTTACTGTTCTGGAGTTCTGCAGTCAGGCTGAAATACTCCGTCTTGGAGCGTCTGGATGGCAAGTGTAAACAGATCCCTTTTTCTTGTGACGGCACAGCTGGTCATGTGACCCGCAGTGCCTTGCATGCAAATGCTGAGTTCTCAAAGACAGGTCCTGCTGGTCTGTGCTATAGCTTTGAGAGCAGATTGTCTTGTATGAATGACTGTCAGAGATCTCTGCTCACTGTTGAAGCATTTGCTATGGCTTTAAGCCGACTGTGTCTGAGGTTTTACAGACTGTTTTTAATAGTAAGGGTTACTCAAACAAAGGTGACTATATCCATTATTAGATGTTTTGCCCTGGTCTTCAGCCCCAAAACCTTTTGAATGCAACAGAGTTAGCACAAATATGTTTTAAAAAAGGATTATGACATTGTTTCATTATTATTATGATGTGTCATGTGTTAGAAGGCATTATTCAAGACTCAAAATGTCTCAGATATTAATATTAATATATCACATATAGAGACATATAAGCTCAAACACTGCATAAAGCATAAAATATTTGTAATTTTAAAAATATCTATCATCTATCTATCTATCTAGCTAGCTATATTTTTAGTATTACAGATATTTCTAATATTTTTGATACGTATATTCAAATTTTTTTATGCATAAGAAAATGTATATGGCTGTTGTAAATGAACCTAAATGAAACTTGAGCTGAAGCAAAAAGTCTGGTCATGTTTCTTTTCAAATATGGAAATATGAGGACATTATGAGGTTTAAAATGATGAAATAATACAAAAGCATGCCACTCCTGTTTCCTCCACCGTCTAATGTTGACTTGGTTAAGCCAGCATAATAACTATGGTATGCAAGGCACATTAAAGCTATTCGAGAATTCACATTATAGGGTTCAAAGTATTACAAACTGATTTGTATTTTTCACATATAGTCAAACACTGCTGAGTTTTGGAGCTATTTGCACTTCATGTGTCTTTACTGATCAGAAAAGTATGCAATCAGGAAAAGACAGACCGAAACGCATTGCAACCGGATCACTTAAAGTGCTTCAGGAAGTGGTTTCAGACACATTCCTGGTCAAGTGTACATCTGTTTGTTTAAGATACAAAATTGCACTCCTCCCAAAACTGGAAGTGCAGCACATCTCTATTTTGTTTGGTGTAGTGAACTCCACTGACACACTGCAAGTGTTATGTAATGCATTGATCTGTTCTCCAGCGGGCTGGTTTATATGTGGGTGACCCTGGGCCACTGTAAATGTCACCCAAAGGCCTGAATCAGCACCGGACACTGCAGCGCTGCCTGTCCGGCCTATTATGGTGATTTTGCAGGACTCTGGCATGTGAGACTGTTGTTCTTGGCACTAACTGGGCAGGGGGGTTGTAAGGTCTACATGCGTGTAATGTACTGTATGATGCCGATGAATTGATTATGGCAGAGATTCAAGAGCACATGAAGCAAGCACAGGTCTGGCAGCTCTCACTCTCTGCAGCTACATGTCTTATTTCTACTGACGTGAAGTGTCTATATGGAAAGCATGTTCATGCTTGTATTATTTACAGTTCAGCCTTATAAACTGCAGTGCAGTTTGTGACTCATTCTCAGCAAACGCTGCCATTTCTGTCTCGATGACTTACTTCTTGTGTAATTAATGGCTTACTCATCTCTTATTATTTGATAAATTGGAAAATTCAAGAGATATTTAGAAATAAAGCATTGATTTTGTGTTTAAATGTTAGTCCACATGCACAGATTCAACATTACTTTATCTGCTTTTCAAGAATTTAGCAAGTTGGAGCATATGACTAAATTACAACAGACTGCTTTTCATGAGTCCTTCTGACTATACAGAGCTGACACTTTATGATACTTCTAGTTTACCTTTCAAGACTCAAAATTACTCAGATATTAATATAGAGACATAAGCTCAAACACATCACAAAGCATAAAAATATTTATATAATTATATTTATAAAATGATACCAATTTAATTATAAATATATAAATAAAATTATACATGTTTAATTATAGGTTATTATAGTTAACTATAACTAAAATTAAAACTACAATTAAAACCATAAAAAACATTATTGTTATTAATATATAAGTAATATATAAGAGTAAATGTTAACTGAAATATATATATATATATATATATATATATATATATATATATATATATATATATATATATATATATATATATATATATATAAATAACATTTATTTTATGTATTTATTTATTTACATGCTAGCGGCCAATGCAAAAGTTCTCATTTAAATTTAGTTTAACTTGCTGTGCTAAAATAACCATTTTAATTTAAAATAATCATTTTAGTTTAGTTGAACTTGAATGATACTAAAATAGGTACACATATTATTATTATTATTATTATTATTATTATTATTATTATTATTATTATACATTAAATATTTATAATATTTTTATGTTTAAGATGTTAAAATGTATGTGACTAATAAATGGAAGCTGAAACCATATATATATATATATATATATTAGGGGTGGAACGGTACACAGATGTCACGGTTCGGTATGTACCTCGGTTCGGGGGTCATGGTTCGATACAATTTCGGTACAACAGGGAAGAAAAAAAATCTACTATGCTCGGTTTCTTTTCATTTATTTTGAACAGACAGTAGTACAAACTAGATAGTAAAGTTCGTAGACAAACTTTAAGTTGGCTTGAAAAAGCCTAGCCAGAAAGTTTGAAGTCGTTTTAAAAGCTTAAAGTTTGAAGTTTTTCAATTTTAACTAGTTTGAAGTTTCAAGTAGTTTTAAAGTTTGAAGTTTTAAAGTTTTGAAAACCATACAATTTACCAGAAAAACAGATAGTCACAGACAGACAGACAGATAGACAGATTTAGACTAGCATGTTGTTAGCATGACTAGCAAGTGACTAGCATGTTGTTAGCATGACTAGCAAGTGACTAGCATGTTGCTAGCATGACTAGCAAGTGACTAGCATGTTGCAAACATGTCGTTAGCATGATTAGCTAGTTGCTAGCATGTCGTTAGCAAGTTACTAGCATGTTACTAGCATGATTAGCAAGTGACTAGCATGTCATTAGCATGATTAGCATGTTACTAGCATGTTGTTTGCATGTTTCTAACATGATTAGCAAGTGACTAGAATGTTGTTAGCATGATTACCAAGTTGCTAACATGTTGTTAGCATGTTTAAAGCATTTTGCTTGCATAACTAGCAAGTGACTAGCATGTTGTTAGCATGACTAGCAAGTGACTAACGTTTTTAGCATGACTGGCAAGTGACTAGCATGTTGTTAGCATGACTAGCAAGTGACTAGCATGTCGTTAGCAAGTTACTAGCATGGTACTAGCATGATTAGCAAGTGACTAGCATGTCGTTAGCATGATTAGCATGTTACTAGCATGTTAGCATGTTTCTAGCATGATTAGCAAGTTACTAGCATGTTGTTAGCATGATTAACAAGTTACTAGCATGTTGTTAACATGATTCTAGTATGATTAGCAAGTTACTAGCTTGTTGCTAGCATAATTAGCAAGGTAATTGCATGTTGTTAGCATGTTTCTAGCATTGTGCTAGCATGACTAGCAAGTGACTAGCATGTTGTTAGGATGATTAGAAAGTGACTAGCATGTTGTTAGCATGATTAGCATGTTATTAGCATGTTGTTAGCATGATTAGCAAGTTAATAGCATGTTGCTAGCATGATTAGCAAGTTACTAGCATGTCGCTAGCATGTTTCCAGCATGATTAGCATGTCGCTAGCATGTTGTTAGCAAGATTAGCATGTCGCTCGCATGTTTCCAGCATGATTAGTATGTTGCTAGCATGATTCTAGCATGATTAGCAAGTTACTAGCATGTCACTAGCATGTTTCCAGCATGATTAACATGTCATTAGCATGTTGTTAGCATTATTAGCATGTTATTAACATGTTTCTAACATGATTAACATGTTTCTAGCATAATTAGCATGTTACTAGCATGTTGTTAGCATGATTTAGATTGGAAATATTAGAAATGACTACTAACATGCTAATCATGCTAACGACATGCTAGTCACTTCCTAGTCATGCTAACAACATGCTAGTCACTTGCTAGCATGTCGTTAGCATGATTAGCATGTTACTAGCATGTTATTAGCATGTTTCTAGCATAATTAGACAGTTACTAACATGTTAAGATGATTAGCAAGTTACTAGCATGTTGCTAACATGATTCTAGTAAGATTAGCAAGTTACTAGCATGTTGCTAGCATAATTAGCAAGTTACTAGCATGTTGCTAGCATTTTTCTATTTTAATCCAGCTAAAACCAGCTAAGACCAGCCTGACCTGCTAAAAAGCGGCCAAACCCACTTTAAAACCAGTTGATTCAGTAAAAAAAAACAGCTAAAAACCAGCTAAGACTAGCCTGACCCGTTAAAAAGTAGCCAAAGCCACTTTAAAACCAGTTGATTCAGTAAAAAAAACAGCTAAGACCAGTCTGACCTGCTAAAAAGTGGCCAAAACCACTTTAAAGCCAGTTGATTCAGTAAAAAACAGTTAAAAAAACCATCTAAGACCAGCCTGACATGTTAAAAAGTAGCCAAAACCACTTTAAAACCAGTTGATTCAGTAAAAAAAAACAGCTAAAAAACAGATTCAGTAAAAAACAGTTAAAAAACCATCTAAGACCAGCCTGACCTGTTAAAAAGTAGCCAAAGTAGCCAAAACCACTTTAAAACCAGTTGATTCAGTAAAAAAAAAAAAAAACAGCTAAAAAACAGCTAGGACCAGCCTGACCTGCTAAAGAGTGGCCAAAACCACTTTAAAACCAGTTGATTCAGTAAGAAACAGTTAAAAAACCATCTAAGACCAGCCTGACCTGTTAAAAAGTAGCCAAAACCACTTTAAAACCAGTTGATTCAGTAAAAAAAAAACAGCTAAAAAACAGCTAGGACCAGCCTGACCTGCTAAAGAGTAGCCAAAACTACTTTAAAACCAGTTGATTCAGTAAAAATCCAGCTAAGACCAGCCTGGCATGCTAAAAAGTAGCCAAAACCACTTTAAAACCAGTTGATTCAGTAAAAAACCAGCTAAGACCAGCCTGGCATGCTAAAAAGTGGCAAAAACCACTTTAAAACCAGTTGATTCAGTAAAAAACCAGCTAAGACCAGCCTGACCTGCAAAAAAGTGGCCAAAACCACTTTAAACCCAGTTGATTCAGTAAAAAAAACAGCTAAAAAAAAAAAAAATACCGGCTTACAACCAACCTGACCTGCTAAAGAGTGGCCAAAACCACTTTAAAACCAGTTGATTCAGTAAAACACAGCTAAAAAACAGCTAGGACCAGCCTGACCTGCTAAAGAGTGGCCAAAACCACTTTAAAACCAGTTGATTCAATCAAAACAGCTAAAAACCAGCTAGGACCAGCCGGACCTGCTAAAGAGTGGCAAAAACCACTTTAAAACCAGTTGATTCAGTAAAAAAAAACACCTAAAAAACAGCTAAGACCAGCCTGACCTGCTAAAAAGTAGCAAAAACCACTTTAAAACCAGCTGATTCAGTAAAAAAAAACATCTAAGACCAGCCTGACCTGCGAAAAAGTGGCCAAAACCACTTTAAAATCAGTTGATTCAGTAAAAAAATAGCTATAAAAAACAGATAAGACTAGCCTGACCTGCTAAAAAAAAGTAGCCAAAACCACTTTAAAACCAGTTGATTCAGTAGAAAAACAGCTAAGACCAGCCTGACCTGCTAAAGAGTGGCCAAAACCACTTTAAAACCAGTTGATTCAATAAAAAACAGCTAAAATCCAGCTAGGACCAGCCTGACCTGCTAAAGAGTGGCCAAAACCACTTTAAAACCAGTTGATTCAATAAAAAACAGCTAAAAAACAGCTAGGACCAGCCTGACCTGCTAAAAAGTAGCAAAAATCACTTTAAAACCAGTTGATTCAGTAAAAAAAAACAGCTATAAAAAACAGCTAAGACTAGCCTGACCTGCTAAAAAGTAGCCAAAACCACGTTAAAACCAGTTGATTCAGTAGAAAAACAGCTAAGACCAGCCTGACCTGCTAAAAAGTGGCCAAAACCACTTTAAAACCAGTTGATTCAGTAAAAAACAGCTAAAAAAAACCAGCTAAAACCAGCCTGACCTGCTAAAGAGTGGCCAAAACCACTTTAAAACCAGTTGATTCAGTAAAAAACAGCTAGGACCAGCCTGACCTGCTAAAGAGTGGCCAAAACCACTTTAAAACCAGTTGATTCAGTAAACAAACAGCTAAAAAACAGCTAGGACCAGCCTGACCTGCTAAAAAGTAGCAAAACCCACTTTAAAACCAGTTTATTCAGTAAAAAAATAAAATAAAATCAAATAAAAGTACCCCGCTAAAAACCAGCTAAGACCAGGCTGACCTGCCAAAGAGTGGCCAAAACCACTTTAAAACCAGTTAATTCAGTAAAAAAAAAAAAAAACAGTTAAAAACCAGCTAAGACCAGCCTGACCTGCTAAAAATTAGCCAAAACCACTTTAAAACCAGCTTGGGAGACCAGCCAAAGCAGCCAATCAGCTTAGGCTGGTTTTAGCAGTTTTTTCAGTAGGGAGTTGTTTTGCTTTGCTATAGCAATAAACAGCTTAAAAATACCATAAGATTCATTGTATAAAAGTTTTGACGCCCTCAATGAAAGTCTATGGGATTTAGGAGGTTTTGATAATCTGGTGAAAAACCATAAGCCGGAACAGTTAAAAAAGATATAGCAAACCGAGTCAGACCAGTCTGAAGGTCTGGGCCAAGTTTGGTGGTTGTAGTTTTAAAGGTCTAGGAGGAGATACATTTTAAAATTTGGTCTCAGAAGAAGAAGAAGAAGTAGTTTAAATAGGATTTCAGTAAATTGGCTTTTTCAAGCCAACTTAATTACATTTTTTTCCACCAAGATTTGAAAATACTAAATATTATTACATTATGTTATATATATCAAATCTGCAGTACACATACAAAAAATAAATTCTTGAAATATATTTGATTACGTTTACAGATAAACAAGGGGGAAAAAACAGTGCGACACGTAACGTAGCCTATATATGCTGAGTTTCAGTTAATTTTTGTGCTGGTATAAGGAAACAGTTGAAGTGATCACGCCGGAGCACACACACACACACAAAACACATCAGTTCCAGCATTGCTAACTTGACAGCACAGTTGGTAAAGTAAAATACAGTGAACCAAACATCAGCGCGCCCACCTCTGTGTCACCGTTGGAATGTGACTGAAGTACAAAGCCTATAATTTACATAATAAATAATAGTTTTGCATTCAGATACGTTACATCGCAAATATGGAAATATTATGGAATATTTGGATTTGTGCCAAATGAGAGAGGTAGCATACACGAGCTCAAAGCTCCATTTCGCAAACAGTTGTGTGCGCAAGCCTTTAAAGTACACTCCTTTGTCAGTCAATGTGAGAGACGCATTTGGAATCAGCACATGGTCACTGTCTAGGGGGCTTTGTTTTCAAGTGCACAACTCATGGCATTTGCTGTTCTTCTGCTGGTGGTTATCAAACAGCGTTGCATTACTGCGGGCGCCCTCTTCTGGATTAGGGGTGAAATGCCTGTATTTGTTGTAAGGCCTCATGCACCGAACCCCCTATAAACTCTCATTTGCTCCTTTCACAAGCCAACATAATAATTATTCAGTTTTGCCAGATACAGTGTTGCCATGACTACTCAAAAATTGGTTCAAGAGGTGCAATAAGGTGTCCCTGTGTGCATCAGCCAGCAAAACAGAATCAAAAGTTGGAAAAGTTTGGAAGGACTTTGATTATGTAATGCTGTGGTAATGTAACACTTTTTTTTTTTTTGGTTACTATACAGCGTAACTCGTAATACAGTAATAAGCGTAATACAGAGTTTCATGTCAAGAGTCCTAGACGAGAAGGCACAAATGCAACCTGAGGTGCACAGAGCTGTTTGTAATATGTTCTATTAAAAGCTGGTGTAAATATGAGCTGGATCACTCAGCAGACAGCTGCTCACAGCTTCCCATCAGCAGCCACAAATGAAATCTTCATCTTCTGTATGCAATGCATTTTAACACAGATTTCAGTGATGCCATTAAACTTTGTGCATTCCTGTAATATTTTCAAATAGTCATTTTGAACTCATTTAATGTATTATCAATGTAGTGCAACCCAGTTGCTGCATGATTTTCCCCACCAAAAAAAAAAAAAATTAATTATTAAAAAAAAACAAAAAAAAAAATCAATTGGCATGAAAAGAATTTTCACTCAAAAATTGCTAGTAAACAATTACACAGTTTCACAATTACAAAGAAACGGCAAGTAACACATTGAATTAAACATGAAATGTTTAAATAGAGAGACTGAAATAGTATTTTCTTGTAAAATGTAATGTGAAAAAATGCACTGCATTTGTGAACTTAATTAAAGAAAAATTATCAAACTAATAAATTAAATCTCTTTATTATATTTATTTTAAAATACATTAAAGTTGTATTAATTTTAATTTTATAAATTTACATTTTATAATTATATAAAATTATTATATAATTGTGTATATATAATTTTTTTTTAAGCTGTACTGTCACAAATTTGGGTTGCGAGAAAGGGTTGCAAAAATGGCAATAGTCAATTGCAATCAAAATAACAGTAAAATATAATATTTAACATATGAACAATATTTTCTGAATGGTAGCTTAATGTACTTTCAAGCCCTGTTTTGTACCCTGTTCAGGAATAGATTATTTTTAGGAATGTGGGATCCCAGCAAGTGTCTCTAGACTAGATTAAATGTCATGTATGACCTCATAAATCAGCCATCAAAATTTAGAACTAGCTGCATGTGTTTTAATGGGACTCAGGGTCATGTGACTTTCTGGTGACACTGATACGAGGGAAACCTCAATCCCATCCTATCATGTAGTTTCATGACCCTCCTGTCCACCAAACCGGTCATGAGGAGACACTAAAAAAAGATGTTCTTCTAGGGCAGCAGCTACTGTCCGCCACAAAACCAGAGCCATGACCGCTTCACATTCCCAAACCCGATCGGAAAAAGCATTTCTGCTGTTGCCATAGTAACAGAGCTGCTGTAGCTTTAAGAGAGGAGAGCGGCTCTGTTTGACGTAAATGAGGCTGTGTTTACAATGGAGAACATGTGACTGATTCCATCAGAGTGTTTATTCTTGAGCATGAGATCATCACTGCCTTGAGCAGCTCATGAGAAAACACACAGAGGCTGCAAAATGATGAAACAACACACATGCATCTGCGCATTTGTCCGTTTGACATTGCAGCTGTCAAAACACATTCTTATGCAGCTTTACTCTGATCAGCCTGTGAACAGCAAGACCTTAAAGAGCTTAACTCACTCTCTCTCTCTCTCTCACGAACACACAAACACACATGATAAGGCATTTCCGTGCTGTATTATTGCACTTCCTCTCAGTACTGACCTGTCTGTCTCTCTGTGTGTCTCTCTGTGGTCCAGTGAAGGCTGAGCGTCTCCGGCTCCTGTCTGTCTGAGTGACCTGCTGCACGGCAGCCCTCCCTCTGCCCACCACCGCTTTATATAGCATCGCACGGCTCCGGCTGACGCACAGCACACTGGGAAGACGGAGGGCTGCTGGGAAGGAATGCAGGAATGTAGCAGAAGGATCAGAGCTCATGATTGGTTGCTTCTCTTTTCTTCACATTTCAGGAAAAGAGTTCAGCATTCTGACCATTTTCACATGCATTATCACGTAGCCTCAGTAATGAAGTAATTATCAGCCATGATTTTTGTCCGAACTCTTATGGCAGGTTGAACTGTACAAGGATAGTGTGTCAATATTTATTTCACTGTTTTTACTGTATATTTGAGTAAATGTTATTCACAGTAGATATGCATGTAGCCATGTGTATTTATATGAATATTCATTTAATATCTATGAATTTCAATAATTATGTCATATTAGAAAGCCTTACACTGAATGTGTATTGCAATGTTTGTGTTAAATTATCTTTTTTTAAAAGGGTCATGAAGTGCAGTTTCAGATTTTTAGATTCAAGTTGGTCAAGGTTAGTTTATAAATGCAGATTTTTCCAATATTTGTATAAAAAAAAAATTATGATTATCTATCCTCATTTTCATGAGCATTTCCTATTGTAGAAATGGAAATAAACTCCAATAAATAAACTCTCAGGTTATACACAATGCTGAAGACATGAATTAGTGATCCCAAGCAGGTATTTATTGAACAGGTGGTTAAACTAAGAAAGGCAGGTAAATAATGGCAATAAAAACAGTTACAGAGTTGAAGGAACATTGGTTGATGCTGATGAGGAAGGCATTGAGGGGAACTGTGAGTAAGAGGGCAGTGAAGGAGCTGGTGAAGGGAAACACCACAGAGCCAGCCAGACTACAGCCAGCAAGAGGGAACTACGGTGGAACTGATGGAAGGGCAGAACCTGGATGGAGCAAGAGACCCGACAGACAGAGGTGGGGCCATGGGAGATAAAGACCCACGTGAAGCTGAGGAAATGAGAAGCCAGGGTGGCATGATTAGTCTGGAGGACCAGTGTGGAGCTGACGGCTCAAGGGACTGAGGGGAAGGAAGGGTGGAGCCAGAACAACCAAGGAGAAAGGTGGAGCCAGAGGGAAGACGGAGCCCACAGGAGCCAAAGGGATGGAGGATTGAGGCATAGTCAAAGGCCTGGAGGTACGAGGGAGCCCTGCAGAGACAGTGGGATGACGGTCCATGGTGAAGACGAGGGAGCATGGAGCCAAGGTGGAGCTGATTGGTCAGAGGCCTGAGGTGAAGTCAGGGGCTACAAGGCCAGAGTTGGAGCCAGGGTCACCTTGTTCCATGAAAGGACTTTGGCAGGCACTGTCTCATCACTCTTGGTGGACTGAGGTTTTGAGGTGGACTATGGCTTTGTGACCATGGTGGGTGGGGTAAGGTGCTCTCTGGGCTCGGTATCTGCAGCAGGCACTTTCTCTGGCTTTGGCTTAGTGGCAGGTTTGAGGAGGGGTGGGGAAGGACTTGGGGGGAGTTCAGAGCCAGATGGTGTCTCTGTGGTGAAGACCGCAGACACAAAGAGGACTAGAGTGGACTGGGAATGCTGTGCCTTTGTGGCACTGATGTTGTTGCTCACGTTGCCTACAGTGAGTGAAGAGCCACTCAGCCACAGCACATATTCAAAATATCATTCCAGGGTACAGGTGGTAGTTCCTGCTGGTAACTGTTGGAAAAGAAGATCATCCAACCCACTCCAGAAGACAGTCTTCAGGGTGTCATTGCTCCAGGACATCAGAGCATGAGGAACTCCTCCTTATTCGCAAACCACGCATCACACATTACAGGCAGCACAATCCTAACAACCTGCACACTTTGCCTATGTCTGCTAATACACTACTTTCTTTTTCTATTGGTCTCTGGAATTGTCAGACTGCAGTAAACAACGTAGATTTCATTACATCCATTTCTAGTCATTCAAGACTAAACCTCATGGCCCTGACAGAGACGTGGTTCAAACCAGAGGACACTGCTACTCCTGCAGCACTCTCCAATAATTTATCATTTTCCCACACTCCCCGTCTGACTGGAAGAGGTGGTGGTACTGGTCTGCTTATCTCTAATGATTGGAAATTTATTCCTTTACATTCTCTGGGTATTAACAGCTCCTTTGAATCACACTCAGTCACTATTACCCACCCTTTTAAAATCCATTTTGTAGTTGTTTATCGACCCCCAGGACCACAAGGTAACTTCTTGAATGAATTAGATGTGCTGCTCTCAACCTTTCCTGAGTATGGTACTCCCCTAGTTATGCTTGGAGACTTCAACATCCACATAGATAAACCTCAGGCTGCAGACTTCCACACTCTGCTTGCCTCTTTTGATCTCAAGAAAGTGTTAACTATGGCTACTTACAAATCAGGCAACCAACTGGATCTTATTTACACATGACACTGCTCCACTGATCATGTACTGGTTACTCCACTGCACACCTCGGATCACTTTCTCCTCACACTTAACCTCAACATGGTTCCTGACACAACACATACCCCTTCACATGTCATCTTTCGATGTAACCTACGCTCACTCTCACCCTCCTGGCTATCTGCTATGGTTTCATCTTCACTTCCTCCCCCTAAACAGCATCTCTTGATGCTAACAGTGCTACTGATACTTTCTACTCCACTCTTACATCTTGTTTAGACACTGTCTGCCCCTTGTCTTCCAGGCCAGCCCGTTCCACCCCTTCTGCCCCTTAACTGTCTGATGTTCTCCGCGAACATCGTTCTAAGCTCAGGGCTGCTGAAAGGGTGTGGCGCAAATCAAAAACTCCTACTGACCTTAATGTGTATCAGTCTCTCCTCTCTTCCTTCTCTGCTAAGGTCTCCACTGCTAAAAGGACATACTATCATAACAAAATTAACAATTCGTCGAACTCTCGCATGCTGTTTAAAACTTTTTCCTCCCTCCTTTATCCTCCTCCTCCCCCTCCTTCCCCTTAAGAAAAATAAGTTTATTCAAGTGTGCTATTAGTATACTTCTTTTAAACTAAAAATAGGAAAGTATAATTTTAGTTTACTTTTTATGTACTTCTCAGAAATGGGCTTTATGTACTTCTCAGAAATATACTATACTTAAAATGACATTTAAGTATACTTATACTTTGAAAAAGTCTAAATATATTTGAGCTATACTTGTGCTTCTAGAATCCGTGTTTTCATTGTTATATGGTAGGGGCGCTAGTACACATCTTCTGTACAGAATTTCCAAAAAACACAAGTGAAGAAGAAAAAGAAACAACAGATACTTCCACAGACAGTCACCGTGTAACACGGACACTGATCGGAGGGAGGTGAAGGATGCAATTTTAGAGCAGGATGTCCAGTAACGGCGGGATGGCGGAAGCTTCAGCGAGAAGTCGGAAAGGAACGGCGGGGAGGCACAACTGCTCCGTGAATGGATCAGAGAGGTTTGAGTGGGGGGATAGTGAAGGGAGTATGGATGTAAGAAGCGAAGAGGAAAGTGAAAAATCGTTAGGAAATTGCTGGAAAGAAGTAAGGAGTAATCGGGGAGAAAAACGGAAGAAGAGGAGCGATGTAGAAGAGTCTGATGAAAAGAGTAGAGAGAGCATAAAATGCATCATTAGGTTTGGAGATCAGATTGGGGTAAGCAAAATTGATCCATTAAAACTGACCAAGATCATAAATAGGGATATAGGAAATATTGAGTTTGCTAAAGTTCTCTTAGATGGAAATTTACTAGTTGGATGTAATAAAGAAGAACAAGCAAGTAAAGCTCTCAAAATGAAGGAGATAGGAGGGATTAAAGTTGTCAGTACAAACAGAGTTGGAGATAAAAGTAAAAGTAGAGGCCGAAAAGGGATCGTTTTTGGTGTTCCTCTCAATATAGGTATGGAAGAGTTTAAGGGTAACTTAAAGGGAGGGAAGATAGTACACGTGCAAAGGATAAAATCAGGTGCAGATGGAAACAGAAGAGACACTGAAACAGTAGTAATAGAATTTCAAGGGAATGAAATTCCAAAAAGAGTAATGTTGGGTGTGATGAGCTATATTGTAAGAGAGTATATACCAGGACCAGTGAGATGTTTTAATTGCCAAAGGTTTGGACATGTTGCTACAAGATGTATGGAACAGAGTAGATGTGCTCGTTGTGGAGGAAATCATGAATATGGCAAGTGTGAGGAAGGAGTACAACCAAAGTGTTGCAACTGTGGAGAGGCACATAGTGCAGCATACAGAGGATGTGAAGTAATGAAAATGGAAATGGAGATTCAGAAAAGGAGGGTGGAGAAGAAGATAACATATGCGGAGGCAGCAAAACAAGTTAAAGGACAAACTAGAGATCAAAGAGGTCAATCTGGGGTTTCAGTTGAAGGAAACAATAGAGTTCCAGAAGAAATTATGATGATTGAAAAGAAAAAAATAGTAACATTTATTGCAGGAGTTATAAATAGTACAGCTGGGATTGAATCAAAAACACAAAAGACACAGTTAGTTGTTATAGTAGCAATACGTCATCTTGGAATGACAGGCTTGACTTGGGAAGAAGTCAGAGATGAACTTCAGATAAGATCAAGTCAAGAAACTTGATAATATTTATAGATGATAACAATAATTCAGTGGAATGCAAGATCTCTGATAGCAAATGGTCAGGAGTTCAAGCATTTTATTGAAGAATTGAGTATAAAACCTGATGTAGTATGTGTTCAAGAAACTTGGATGAAACGTTGTTTAGATTTTGTTTTACAAGGGTATAGCATAGTACGGCACGATAGATAAGAAGGGAATGGTGGTGGGTGTGCAACATTTATTAAACGAGAAATACCATATAGAATACTGGGAATAGGTAGAGATCAAGAATATATTGCTGTGGGGATTTGGAGTAGAGGTCAGGAGATAGTTGTAATAAATTATTATAATCCATGTAAAAAATTGGAGCTAGAGAAGTTAAAGGAAGTACATGGTCAAGATAGACAAAGAGTGATATGGTGTGGGGATTTAAATGCACATGATACACTATGGGGAGGAAGGTACATTAATGCCAATGGTCAAGTAGTTGAGGAATTAATAGAGGAGAGGGAACTAGTGTGTTTAAATGATGGGAGGGAAACAAGGATAGATGTTTGTTCAGGAATGGAGTCTGTATTGGACTTGACGCTAGTTTCGAATAATTTGGCTAGTAAGTGTAATTGGGAAGTTTGGGGAGAATCTAGTATTGGGAGTGATCATTACCCAATAGTTGTAACATTGGATATTGAGACAGAGAGAACAGTAACTCAAAGAGAAGGAAAATGGGTATTTGAAAAAGCAAATTGGGATAAATTTGAGGAAATATGTTAAGAAAAAATGGCGGCAATTGATTTAAATCAAGATATAGACATTTTTAATGAAAAGGTGTGTGCAGTAATATTAGAAGCAGCGTCAGAATCAATTCCAGAAAGTTAAGGAAAAATGACAAGAAAAGCTGTTCCTTGGTGGACAGACAAGTGTAGTAAAGCTGTGAGAGATAGAAATAAGGCTTTTAAACTTCTTAAGAGAACACATAATTATAACCATCTAATTTTATTCAAGAAGGCTCAAGCAGTAGTGAGGAAAACTATCAGGCAAGCTAAAAGAGAAAGTTGGCGTGGATTTTGTAGTGGAATTGGAAGAACAACTCCAGTAGGTGATGTGTGGAGTATGATCAAGAGAATGGAAGGTAATAAGAAAGAGTGGGATTATCCAGTATTAGAGGCAGAAGGGGAAATAGCTGTAACGGATAAGGACAAAGCAGAAATGCTAGTCAAAACATTTGCACAAATACATGGGTCAGGGAATTTAAGTGAGGAAGGTAAGAGGAGGAGAGAAATAACAAAGACGAAATATAGAATCATTGGTAAGGAGGGGGGGAATGGAAGGCCAGCCAATTAACTTCCCATTCAATAGAGATGAACTGAAGAGAGTTATTTGTAATGCAAATAAAAAACGTTCATCTCCAGGAAAGGATCAGGTCGGATATATAATGATGAGACACCTTAAGGACAGGGCTGTGGGGAAAATTTTAGAGTTATATAATAGAGTATGGGAGGAAGGAAGACTTCCAAAATTCTGGAAAGAAGCAACAATAATACCTATAAGAAAGCCAGGAAAAGATCCTTCAAAACCCTCTAATTATAAACCGATAGCTCTTACGTCAAATATTTGTAAAATTATGGAAAGGATTATTTCGGAAAGGTTGACATATTTATTGGAAAAAAGAGGGTTAATATCAAAATATCAAAGTGGTTTTAGAAAAGGAAGAGGAACAATGGATCCTATTGTATGTTTAGAAAATGAAATTAGAAAAGCACAGATAAATAAAGAGTCAGTAATAGCAGTATTTTTGGATGTCGAGAAGGCTTATGATATGATAAAATTAAAAATGATGAATATTGGTGGAAAAATATACAACTGGATAAAAGATTTTCTGGCAAACAGAAGCATCCAGGTAAGAATAGGTAATGAAGTGTCAAGTACATTACAGATAGAAAATGGAACTCCTCAAGGGTGTGTAATAAGTCCACTATTGTTTTCCATAATGATAAATGATGTTTTTAATCAAGTAGAACCAGATATAGGTAGGTCTCTATTTGCAGATGACGGGGCTCTCTGGAAAAGGGGAAAGAATATTTTATATATTAATAGGAAGATACAAGAGGAAATTAGGAAAATAGAAGAATGGGCATATGATTGGGGGTTTAAATTCTCAGTGGAGAAAACGAAAACAGTAATTTTCTCTAGAAAGAGGGTTGTTCCAGAAGTGAGTTTGAAGATGTATGAGAAATCATTGGAAAGAGAGAAGGTATTTAAGTTTTTAGGTATTTATTTTGATACAAAACTTATTTGGAGTGAACATATAAATAAAATAGTTGAGAAATGTCAGAAGGTGTTAAACATCATGAGATGTGTAAATGGAGTGCAAGTTTTTCTTCATTAAAAACAATTTATATAGCACTGATCCGGTCTGTGTTTGATTATGGTTGTGTGGTATATGGTTCTGCCTCAAAAAACCTGTTGGAAAAACTTAGTAAAATTCAAGCTCAAGCAATGAGACAATGTTGTGGTGCAGTAAAGACTACACCCATACCAGCTTTACAAGTCTTGGTAGGAGAGATGCCACTAGAAATTAGAAGGAAGCAATTAACGATCAATTACTGGGCTAACCTCCAGGGCCATAAAGATGAACATCCTACAAAAATGGTGTTACAGAACTGCTGGGAACAGAATGAAAGGTGTAGAACAAGCTTTGGGTGGAGTAGTAAAATATATGCAGAAGAAATACAAGTAAATAACATCAAGATGAGTTCAACAGTTGTTATTCAGGAATATGAGCCATGGGTGTATGTAACACCTCAAGTAGATTTGCATCTGTTGGAGGTTAAAAAAACTGAAAGAGAAGCTGACTTGGCATATGTATTTTCAACATATACCAGAGTTCAATACCCCCAGCATATACAAGTGTATACAGATGGCTCAAAAGATCCAGAACGTCAAACATCTGGGGCTGCTTTTTTAGTCCAAGACAGTGGTTACCAGAGGATCAGTGGAGTAAAGCGAACTTCTAATCATTTGTCAGTTTATACTGTAGAAATGATAGGAATACTCTTGGCATTGCAGTGGGTGGAGGAACACAAACCTGATAAGGTTTTAATTTGTTCTGACTCAGTTTCAGTCTTAAAGAGTTTTAGATCTTTTAAATCAAGTCACCAAGATATTCTCTTTAGTATCCTACAAATACATTCAAGATTGTTCAAAATGATACATTAGTCGGTTTTATATGGGTCCCAGCACACATAGGAATAAGGGGAAATGAAGAAGTGGATAAATTAGCAAAACAAGCTTTACAGAGAGAGACAATAGAGATTCAAGTTCCATTAAGTAAATCAGAGATTAAGGTTTTAATCTGGAGTAAAGTGAATAAAGAATGGCAAGTTAAGTGGAACAATGGGGACAAGGGTAGATTCCTTTATAGTTTAATAAACAAAGTAAATCAAAATATAAAGTGTATAGGTAAGTCAAGGAAAGAGGAGGTCATCTTTAACAGAATATTGTTAGGGCACTCAAATTTAAATAGTACACTTAAAATAATAGGGAAACATCCAAATGGATTATGTGAATACTGTAATGTTGAAGAAACAATACCTCATGTATTTATTGAATGTAGGAAATATGAACAAGAAAGAAGAAAAATGATAGAAGAATTAAGAAAAAATGGAATTCAGGATCTAAATTTAAGGTTTTAATAAAATGGTCAAGTGAAATAAATAGTAAAGCCTTCTATGATTTTATTAGAGAGACGGGACTGGTAAATAGAATATAAAATTCTGTTCCACACTCCGGAGCAGAAGGTGGCGGTAATGCACCTATTTACGTTGGTTGCCAGCCGCCGTTAAAAACCAAGAAGAAGAAGAAGATGCTTCCACATGTAATCTTACACGATCATCTGACATAATACAGCATCAAAACTGTGTAACGTTATGGAATAAAATGTCAACCGATGAAGAGGTAATAATGATTGTCAAGCTTGGGGAGGAAGCTGGGGTGTTGATCGACTCCTACATTTTGATTATCATTCTGAATCCAATGCATAGTCTTTTTTTCAGCTTTTTGTTCAAAATGTTGTTTATTTCTTTGTTTGTTTGTTTTTTTTTATTATTATTATTATTTATGAAACTTACCCACATTCAAGTGTTTAAAGGGGTCATCGGATGCTAAATTCACTTTTCAAGTTGTTTGAACATAAATGTGTGTTGGAAGTGTGTGTACACATCCATCCTATAATGATAAAAATCCACCCAGTGTTTTTTTTTTTTTTTTTTTTAAATCCTATTTTAAAATCCCCTTTATCAAATCAGGCTGTTCTGAGAGCCCTTTTAGAATACCACGGTCAAGCCAGCCGCAGTTCAGGAAAACACGGTCAAGCCAGCCGCGATTGAAATTATTGCGCGTATTACTATGATTACGGTAATTGCAGGACCAACACAGAGGGAACGCGCTTTCAGAGTGCTTTTCATTCTAGACGCCCAGAATTGAGATATAATGACATTTTTCGTTATATTTTTTTTTTTTTTTTTTTTTTTACATCTGCTTTAATATTCGTATTATTTATTGGTGTCTGACGTTTCTGTATTAGGCCTACTATATTCTTCTACCTACATTTCATTGCAAGATTAGTAGAAAAGGAGATATGGGACATTAATCGATTTAGAGGGGTATTAAGAACAAGTAGAAGAAATGAACGGTCAATTCTTATAGAAGACATCCCATACTATATGCACACCTCATATGAAACCATTTTACTGCAGCTTTTTCGAGATAAGGTACATTATTACATTTTATAGGGCTATAAAGACCCCATTTCTAATAAGTCTAAGAAATGAATGGTCAGTTCTTATAGGGGATGTCCCATAATATATGCACACCTCATATGAAACCATTTTACTGCAGCGTTTTCAAGATATGGGACATTAATACACTTTAGAGGACGTTAAAGACCCCATTTCTAATAAGTACAAGAAATGAAAGGTCAGTTCTTATAGGGGACGTCCTATAATATATGCACACCTCATATGAAACCATTTTACTGCAGCGTTTTCAAGATATGGGACATTATTACACTTTAGAGGACGTTAAAGACCCCATTTCTAATAAGTACAAGAAATGAAAGGTCAGTTCTTATAGAGGACGTCCCATACTATATGCACACCTCATATGAAACCATTTTACTGCAGCATTTTCAAGACATGGG
The DNA here is from genome assembly GCA_039654775.1 of Spinibarbus caldwelli. Classification (NCBI taxonomy): domain Eukaryota; kingdom Metazoa; phylum Chordata; class Actinopteri; order Cypriniformes; family Cyprinidae; genus Spinibarbus; species Spinibarbus caldwelli. The sequence goes on along the minus strand of CM077222.1, from coordinate 8,601,786 downwards.
ACATTATTCGATTTAGATGGGTATAAAGACCCCGTTTCTAATAAGTACAATAAATGAAAGGTCAGTTCTTATAGGGGACGTCCCATACCGTATGCACACCTCATATGAAACCATTTTACTGCAGCGTTTTCAAGATATGGGACATTATTCAATTTAGATGGGTATACAGACCCCATTTCTAATAAGTACAAGAAATTAATGGTCAGTTCTTATAGGAGATGTCCCATACTTTATGTACACCTCATATGAAACCATTTTACTGTAGCGTTTTCGAGATAAGGTACATTATTACATTTTATAGGGCTATAAATACCCCATTTCAAATAAGTACAAGAAATGAATGGTCAGTTCTTATAGGGGACGTCCCATACTTTATGCACACCTCATATGAAACCCTTTTACTGCAGCATTTTCAAGATATGGGACATTATTCAATTTAGAGGGATATTAAGACCCCATTTCTAATAAGTACAAGAAATGAATGTTCAGTTCTTATAGGCGACGTCACATACTTTATGCACACCTCATATAAAACAATTTTACTGCAGTATTTTCAAGATATGGGACATTATTCGATTTAGAGGGATATTAAGACCCCATTTCTAATAAGTACAATAAATGAATGGTCAGTTCTTATAGGCGACGTCACATAGTTTATGCACACCTCATATGAAACAATTTTACTGCAGTATTTTTGAGATATGGGACAATATTCAATTTAGAGGAGTATAAAGACCCCATTTCTAATAAGTACAAGAAATGAATGTTCAGTTCTTATAGGCGACGTCACATACTTTATGCACACCTCATATGAAACCATTTTACAGCAGCGTTTTCAAGATATGGGACATTATTACACTTTAGAGGACGCTAAAGGCCCCATTTCTAATAAGTACAAGAAATGAATGGTCAGTTCTTATAGGGGACGTCCCATACACACAGGGAGTCAGACTTGTAACCCAAAGGTCATGGGTTCGAGTCTCAGGTCTGGCAGGAATTGTAGGAGGGGTGAGTGAATGTCCAGCGCTCTCTCCACCCTCAACACCACGACTGAGGTGGGACCCTTGAGTAAGGCACCAAATCCCCAACTGCTCCCCGGGCACTGCAGCATAAATGGCTGCCCACTGCTCCGGGTGTGTGTTCACAGTGTGTGTGTGTGTGTGTGTGTGTGTTTGTTCACTACTCACTGCTGTGTGTGTGCACTTGGATGGGTTAAACGCAGAGCACAAATTCTGAGTATGGGTCACCATACTTGGCCACACGTCACGTCACGTCCTTTCCTTTCCTTTCCTTTCCAGTATGCATACCTCTTTTGAGTCCATTTTACCGCAGGCACTAGATCCTTCTCCTATTTGGCACCTAAACTCTGGAACAATCTTCCTAGCATTGTTCAGGAATCAGACAGACTCTGTCACTTTAAATCTAGACTAAAAACACATCTCTTTAACCTGGCATACACATAACACATTATCAATTTAAATTGATAAAAAGGATTGTTAAGCTGCATAACAGTTTATGCAGCCTAACTTTAGAGGTGTTTCTGTGGCTCAGTGGTAGAGCACTGCGTTAGCAGCGCAAAAGGTCGTGGGTGTACAGCCTGAATGCACTGTAAGTCGCTTTAAGCGTCTGCTAAATGCGTAAATGTAAATGCATAAATTAGGTCAGCCAGAACCAGGAACACTTCCTATAACACCAGATGTACTCGTTACATCAGAAGAATGCCATCTATGCTAATATTAGTATTTTTGATTGTTATTCCAAGGATTACCGTGGTCGGCTGGATCCGGGCCGTATCCAGATCAGATGGAGGACCTGTGCGTAGACACGACAACAATGCAGCCCTGAAGTGTCAGCAGAGATTGTGTCAACTAGATCATCCCGTGTGAAGGCCTCATCGACACGACAACCAGTGACACAGATTCCCAAAAAACCCTCCAATACAAGCGTGATGAATAGGATCTTCAATTAGATGGAACTGGATAAAATATTTTGACTGTTGCGATCCCAGTCAGACTTATGACGTAGTAATGCTGCCTGAATCAAAATCAAGCTCTGTTTGCTGTTGGCCAGAGGAGAACTGACCCCCCAACTGAGCCTGGTTTCTCCCAAGGTTTATTACTCCATTTTTATCACCTGTTGGTAACCTGATGTTCTCTGAAGTCAAATAATGTCATATATCTCAAAAACACTGCAGTAAAATTGACTGATATGAGTTATATATACTGTATGGGACGTCCCCTATAGAAACTGACCATTCAATTTTTCTAATTATTACACAATGATGTCTTTATAAGTGTATAAAGTATAAAAATAACATATATTTACAAAATGCTGCAGTAGAATGGACTCATATGAGGTATGCATACTGTATGGGATGTCCCTTATGGAAACAGACCATTATTTTGTTCTACTTATTGGTAATGCGGTCTTTATATGCCTCTAATTCAAGTAATGTTCTATATCTTGAAAACGCTGCAGTAAAATGGTTTTATGTGAGGTGTGCATGTAGTATGGGACGTCCCGTATAAGAACTGACCATTCATTTCTTCTACTTATCAGAAATGGTGTCTTTATATCTCTCTATTTCGAATAATTTCCCGTATTTCGAAAACGCTGCAGTAAAATAGTTTCATATGAGGTTTGCTTATAGTATGGAGTGTCCTCTATAAGAACTGACCATTAATTTTTTCTACTTATTAGAAATGGGGTCTTTAGAGTCCTCTAAATGGAATAATGTCCCATATCTCAAAAACATTGCTGTAAAATGGTTTCATATGAGGTGTACATATATGGGTCGTCCGTATAAGAACTGACCATTCATTTCTTCCAATTATTAGAAATTGGGTCTTTACACCACTCTAAGTTGAATAATGTCCCATGTCTTGAAAACGCTGCAGTAAAATGGTTTCATATGAGGTGTGCATATAGTATGGGATCTCCCCTATAAGAACTGACCATTCATTTCTTGTACTTGTTAGAAATGGGGTCTTAATATCCCTCTAAATCGAATAATGTCCCATATCTTGAAAACGCTGCAGTAAAATGGTTTCATATGAGGTGTGCATACAGTATGGGACATCCCGTATAAGAACTGACCATATCTTGTACTTATTAGAAATGGGGTCTTTATACCCTTCTAAATCGAATAATGTCCCATGTCTTGAAAATGCTGCAGTAAAATGGTTTCATATGAGGTGTGCATATAGTTTGGGACGTCCTATATAAGAACTGACCATTCATTTCTTGTATTTATTAGAAATGGGGTCTTTAGAGTCCTCTAAAGTGTAATAATGTCCCATATCTCAAAAATGCTGCAGTTATATTTTTTCATATGAGTTGTGCATATAGTATGGGACGTCCCGTATAAGAACTGACCATTAATTTCTTGTACTTATTAGAAATGGGGTCTTTATAGCACTTTAAAATGTAATAATATAACTTATCTTGAAAACGCTGCAGGAAAATGGTTTCATATGAGGTGTGCATAAAGTATAGGATCTCCCATATAAGAACTGACCATTCATTTCTTGTACTTATTATAAATGGGGTCTTTAGAGACCTCTAAAGTGTAATAATGTCCCATATCTCAAAAATGCTGCAGTAAAATGGTTTCCTATGAGGTGTGCATATAGTGTGAGACGTCACAAATAAGAACTGACCATTAATTTTTTGTACTTATTAGAAATGGGGTCTTTAGAGTCCTCTAAAGTGTAATAATGTCTCATATCTGAAAAATGTTGCATTAAAATGGTTTCATATAAGGTGTGCATATAGTGTGGGGCGTCACATATAAGAACTGACCATTAATTTTTTGTACTTATTATTAATGGGGTCTTTAGAGTCCTCTAAAGTGTAATAATGTCCCATATCTCAAAAATGCTGCAGTAAAATGTTTTCATTTGAGGTGTGCATATAGTGTGGGATGTCCTCTATAAGAACTGACTATTCATTTCTTGTACTTATTAGAAATGGGGTCTTTATACCCTTCTAAATAGGATAATGTCCCATATCTTGAAAACGCTGCAGTAAAATGGTTTCATATGAGGTGTGCATATAGTCTGAGATTTCCCGTTTAAGAACTGACCATTCATTTCTTGTACTTATTAGAAATGGGGTCTTTATACCCCTCTAAATCGAATAATGTCCCATATCTTGAAAAATAGTTTGATATAAGGTGTGCGTATAGTATGGGACGTCCTATATAAGAACTGACCATTCATTTCTTATACTTATTAGAAATGGGGTCTTAAGAGTTCTCTAAATAGAATAATGTCCCATATCTTGAAAACGCTGCAGTAAAATGGTTTCATATGAGGTGTGCATAGAGTGTGGGATGTCCTCTATAAGAACTGATAATTCATTTCTTAGACTTATTAGAAATGGGGTCTTTATACCCCTCTAAATCTAATAATGTCCCATATCTGGAAAAAGCTGCAGTAAAATGGTTTCATATGAGGTGTGCATATAGTATGGGATGTCTTCTATAAGAATTGACCGTTCATTTCTTCTGCTTGTTCTTAATACCCCTCTAAATCGATTAATGTCCCATATCTCCTTTTCTACGAATCTTGCAATGAAATGTTGGTAGAAGAATATAGTAGGCCTAATACAGAAACGTCAGACACCAATAAATAATACGAATATTAAAGCAGATGTACAAAAAAAACAAACAAAAATATAACGAAAAATGTCATTATATCTCAATTCTGGGCGTCTAGAATGAAAAGCACTCTGAAAGCGCATTCCCTGCAATTACCGTAATCATAGTAATACGCGCGCACAATAATTTCAATCGCGGCTGGCTTGACCGCGGTTTTAGAATGACCTAGTTCTGTACAGACCGCTCCCACGATAGTTGATTGACAAGGCCGTCTTACCTTAGACCCGCCCTGAGTGAGCTGAGAGCTGTCCGTCATTGTGTGACTAGCAGAAGAAGTGAGTATAACATTTTTTATGAATCTTTGCAAATCGCCTTTCCTAATAATGTGCTAGTTAGCCAGTTTCGCGGCTAAAGTAAACCGTACTGCTCGTCACTCCACGGAAGAGAGGGGTGGGATCAGCAGAGCTCATTAGCATTTAAAGCAACATGGACTAAAAAAACGGCTTGATGAAAACAGAGCTGATTTTGACAGGGTAAAGAAGGTGTTTTTTACACAACCATTGAGAAATTTTATCCAAAGTATGTTATAGACTTTTCATTAAGACCCTAAAGAATCATATCGACTTGTGGAAAATGGGCATCCGATGACCCCTTTAAAAAAAGAATGCATGAAGCTAGAATAAAATGTTTTTGTTTACAAGCCGATACCCTATTCTTTCTTTGAATGTTCAGATATTCATATAACAAAACATATACAAATTAATACCTAAATAGGGACATAGTAGTATACTTAAAGTATGATGTAAAGTTCACTTAAAGAAAACTTACAAGTATACTTGCAGTATAAAACTAATAAACTAGTAGTTTACTGAGACTATACTTCAAAGTGTACTAAAATTGCTACTACAAGTATTTAATTAGTAAACTATCAGTATACCTATAAGTTCACTTTTGGTATTGTTGCAGTGCAAGCTAAAACATTGATGTAAATTAGTTGTGTACTCAAAGTTTACTACTTTTATACTTAAAGTATACTTAAAAGTATACTTTTATATACTATAAAGTGGGCCAATTTAGTCCCAAAGAGTATTGAAATAGTACACTTACAAGTATACTACTAGTACACTGATATTTGTATACTTACTACATTAAGTATACTTAAAAATATACTTGAACTTTACTTAAGTATACTTAATAAAATAAACTTGAAGTATACTACTTTTTGCTAAGGGTCATCAACTCTAACAGCTGACGACTTTGCCACGTTCTTCATCAATAAAATTAAAACCATCAGCGCACAATTTTCCACACCACAATCTGTCAAGAACATCTTACCAGCAACCATAAACTTGTTCACATCCTTCTCTTCACTCTCTGAGGCAGAAGTCTCCAAACTCATCCTTTCTAATCAACCTATGTCGTGGAGCAGAGAGGGAGAAGATCTCTTCGACGCAGTCAAAGAAGCTCAAACAGCAGGGTTCCAGGTGCCAGAAGCAAGACTTTATTACACAATGTAACAAAGCCGAGAGACAGCCGCCACATCCACTGCCTCTGAGTCTCTGTTTGTCCAAGCTCCATGTTTTATACACTCTTCTTATCAAAGTTGGTTCTTTCTATTTTTTTCATTTGTTCTGCCTGTCTGATCTTCCATAATTGTCTACCTGCCCCCCCAGCTTATCTTTAATGGTGGCACTTGGCCAAGGCCACCACCTGGAGGCAATCACATAAGTAATACATCATACTCTATGTCATCTTCTGGAAATCTCCCAACATTTGCAATGGAAGTTTACCACTATTACCTTACCATCTGCTTTTAGAATACTAAGCATTGAAATGATTTCACATAATAACCATTATATTGATTTTCTTCATTATCATTCATTCTTTCAATAGACTAATATTTTCTAGTAGGAATTTCACAATACCTACTACTTACACTTGATCCTATTCCATCTCATCTCCTTCAAGCAATTTCTCCTGCAGTTGTACCTGCACTCACTCACATCATTAACACATCCCTTCACACTGGTGTTTTGCCCTCACCATTTAGACAGGCTCGTATAACCCCACTACTTAAGAAACCCACCCTTCTTCCTTTCATTGCTAAAACACTTGAACGAGCTGTGTTCAGCCAAGTCTCTGCCTTTCTCACACAGAAAAACCTCCTCGACAGCAACCAGTCTGGTTTCAGAAGTGGACATTCAACCCGAGACTGCCTTGTTCTCAGTTGTTGAAGTCCTTAGACTTGCAAGAGCGGATTCCAAATCTTCAATACTTATCTTGCTGGATCTATCCGCTGCTTTTGACACCGTTAACCACCAGATCCTCCTGGCAACCCTATTGAGAAAGGGCATCTCAGGAACTGCACTCCAGTGGTTTGAGTCTTACCTCTCAGATAGGTCCTTCAAGGTATTTTGGAGAGGTGAGGTATCCAAGTCGCAACATCTAACTACTGGGGTGCCTCAGGGCTCAGTTCTTGGACCACTTCTCTTCTCTGTCTACATGGCATCACTAGGTTCTGTCATTCAGAAACATGGCTTTTCATATCACTGCTATGCTGATGACACTCAACTCTACCTCTCATTCCATCCTGATGATCCAAAGATAGCTGCTCACATCTCAGCTTGTCTAACAGACATTTCTTACTAGATGAAAGA
>CM077222.1:8502029-8589529 GCA_039654775.1 Spinibarbus caldwelli | reverse complement strand
CAGACCATCAGTGGAGCTTAAAGGGATAGTTCACCCAAACACCAAAATGTATTTTTAGGCCATCCAAGATGTAGGTGATGTTATTTCTTGACCAGAACAGTAAAGAAGATTTTTAACTGAAACCACGATGATTCATAAAATGCAAGTCAATGGCTACCGTCACTTTGAGAGCCAAAAACAGCATATCAGACAACACAAAATTAATACCTGTGGCTCCCGACGATTATATTGAGGTCTCCCAGCAGGCACCAGACGTCTATGTAACGTCAGGTTGACGTTGGACATGACGTCGGACAGACGTTGCATTTTGGTTGAAAATGAAAATCGGGTTGACGTCAATATTTGACGTCAATTTGACGTTGACTTAACGTTGGATTTTGGTTGCACAACCTAAAAACAACAAAATCTCAACGTCAGCTGACGTCGGTATTGGACATCAATTTAACATTGATATTAGATGTTGAATTTACGTTGAATTTTGGTCACCCGACATCGCAACCAAAATTTAACCAAATATCAACGTCTTATGACGTTGTGTGCCTGTTTTGTGCCTGCTGGGCTTATTCAAGTGAAACAATCAAAACTGAACATTATTTACAACATTATTACATGTAATCCAAAGCTTCAGGCAAGCAGAAAAACTGAGGCCAGTTGTTCAAAAGTAATCTGATCGGATTTTGGCCATCAGATTGGCTCAAATCTTGAAAATAGGTTGTTCAAAAGAAAAAAAAGGATTCTGAATTCGGATTAGATCACAAAATCCAATCTTGGTTTTGATCTGGATTGTTCAAAATGTTTTAGTAAAATCTATAATTTTGATCCAAAAAAAATGGATTATTCTGATCCCAGCAGAAGGGTGGATTTCAGGAACAAAAAATTTAATAAAACTTTTAAACTGGTCCAAAAAAATACTACATTTGTAATATGTAACATATCCCCAAATCCCCGAAAAGCTGTCATTATCAAACAAAAATATTATATTTAATTTAAAGTTTTTGTTTTTAATCACTGATCGTAAACTACATTGGCACAATCATCAGAGATGGTCCAGTCAGAAGTAGTTATTTGTGTAAATGTAATGCAAAACTAGAATGCAAAATATTGGCTTTTTTTTTTTTAGTTCTCCAGATTTGGAAATCTGAAAAAGTGTGTATCTGGATCAGGGTGATCCAATCCAAGTTTGCTTTGAAAAACCGGCACAAGAGTAAGATGGGTTACCTGATCCTAGATAGCAAAACAAGGGATTTCCAAATCCAGGTCATTCTGATCCAGATTAAACTTTTTGAACATTCTTTTCTGCGAACTGGTTCTTTCAGACAGTTTGTTTCAATGAACTAATTCAAACAACCAATTCACCAGTTTGTTTACGTAACCATGCAATGACGTAACATATAAATGATGTATAACGTGGATGTTTTACGTGTCTAAAGCATAAAAAGTGAACAAACTAGTCTTCATTGGCTCATATAAACCATTAGAAACCATAAAAACTTTCATTTGGGCCCCTTCATTCAAGTGCCCATTTCACGCATGTGCATATCAGCGGCTCATCGGTCTTTGGGGCAAGTTGAACTGTTTCCTCAGTTCAGTGAGTAGTGGAAGAACTGGAGCGCTGAATGACTTCATTCATCATAGGATCAGATACGCCACTATGACTGTCAGATGTCCGAAAGTGAGTTTTGATTGAGTAGTGAGTTTTGATCTGTGCTGCTCGAGCCATGAACTGTTTTAGTTCGATTTGGAGAACTGGTTCAACTAGTTCACTAAAAAGAACAGGTTCAGAAGAATGATTCGTCCGAGAACCGGACATCAAACTGGAGTGTTTGTCTGAGGCTCTGGATTACAGGTGATAATATTATAATTAATGTTCAGTTTCTTGCACAGACCGATAGTTTTGCTTCATAAGACCTCAAAATATTGTCAAGAGCCACAGGTATTCATTTTGTGTTGCCTGATATGCTTTTTTTTAATTCTCAAAGATGGGCAGTCGCTGAATTGCATTTTATGAATCACCACGGTTTCAGCTAAAAGTATTCTACATCTTGGATGGCCTGAGAGTGAGTAAATTAATAGCAAATTTTCCTTTCTGGGTTAACTATTATTTTAATATGTAGATAATGTGATGTCTCTTGCTTTTGTTCCTTCGTTGTATTATGAGTCACTCTGGTTATAATGTGCCTGCTAAATGCATAAAAAAAATCAATTGGAGAAGGAGGTTATAACTGACTGCACTTTCAGATCCAGACATTTATTTTCCTTTTAAAGAGTCGCTTCAGGCATTTGGATGCTGTACAGTCTCTGTAAAGTACATCAGCTCTCCTGCTGTTTAGATATTTTGCTAAAAAACAAAAGACCAAATTACTTTTTCTTTTTTTTTTCTTTTTTTTTTGCAGTGTTTGCACCTCATTTTTTAAATTAATTAATTTAGTTAATTAGGTGCTGAAACAGTGTAGGCAGTGTTTGCAAATGTGAATTCGCCCAGAGAGTTGCGTCCCAAGTATCTGTTCCTCCAGTCAGTATAAACTCTATCAAAGATCATGGATCATTGGCTGTAAAGCACAGGAGGCGTAAATCTGCACCGTATACTAAGATGGCACTTGTGTTTTCATGTCTCACATGTGTCACTTTGTGCACATTTCTTCATCTCATGAAAGAGTCAATCTAAAACACTCCTCATCAAACGTCCTTTCTCATTCGGTCCTCGTTGCGTGTGTTATTTGGCCCCGTTTTTTTTTTTTTTTTCAGGAGTCTGCAGCCCCTGGCTCTCTCTCATCTTCATCCAGCTCCTGTTCATCAGATGCGAGCTGCACACGCTGCTCGTCCATTCGCTTGGCCTGAACTCTCTGGATTAGGCTGAAGAAATCCTCGTCTGGGACGGTTGGCGCCCGCGGACCCCCTTCAGGAGGAGAGCAGCGCTGGTCATCTATCCTGGACGACTGAATAAATGCACAGAGAAACAGTCAGTTCACTAGGAAGTGTTTTTATTTGACACAAACAGACATGAGCTACTTGTCCAGCAGTGCTGGGGAGCAAAAAACCAGCAGCAGTGATGCCACTAACTTGACATGATTCACTAACTTAACATGATTCACAACTTAACACGTTTTCCAGAAAGTTTGTGCTGGCAAGCTGTTTTGAACCACTGAAACAAACTCCAAATGAACTGTTTTGGCTAGATCAAGTCAAAATGACTTAATTCATTCCCATTCGTTCTTTGATTTTACTTTAAGTATATGAAGTTATTTATATACTATTATATTAGTGTTATTTATGTACTATTATAATATTTTTTCAATATTTTGAATTAGCTTTTATTTTTCTACTTTCAGTTTTCATTTTAATTTAAATTTTACTCATTTTGCTATGTCCTTTTGTTTTCATAATTGAGCATTATTTATATAGTATTATAATTTTTATGTAGTATTTTGAATTAGCTTTTATTTTTCTATTTTCTGATTTTATTTTAATTTTAGTTTTTGTAATGTTTCTTTTATTTTTCAAAGAAATGCTCCCTTGGCAACTGAAATAAAATAAGTTGAAGTTGAAGTACTAAAACAATTTTAGCAAAATAGAAACATTTAAAAATGACAAAAGCACAAAACAAAATTACAAAAACTTAAATTAAAATTAGAATTGTTGCCTTGGCAACTAACTGAAATTTGTTGAAGTTGAAGTGCTAAAATGACTAAAACTGAAATAAAAATAGAGATAAATAGAAATATTTGGGGGAAAAATAATAAAGATGACAAAAGCACATAAGACTGCAAAAATTAAAAGTAAGACTGAAAATAAAAACTAAGATATTCAAAATAAGCTTTAGTAGTCTGTAAATAACACTAAAATATGAAAAATGACAAAAGCCCATTACAAAATTTTTTAAAAACTTAAACTCAAATTAGAAATGTAACTGAAATAAAATATGTTTGTGTTGTAGTTTTGTTTTGTACTTTTGACATTTTTTTCTTTCAAACTGTGTTTTTTAATAGTTCTATTTTGATTTATTTCAGTTTTAGTAATTTTAGTACTTCAACTTAAAGGGATAGTTCACCCAAAAATGAAAATTCTGTCATTAATTACTCTCCCTCATGTCGTTCCAAACCTGTAAGACCTTTGTTCATCTTCGGAACACAAATTAAGATGTTTTTGATGAATTCCAAGAGCTCTCTGACCCAACCATAGACAGCAATGTAATTAACACGATCAACGTCCAGAAACATAGCAAGGAGATCGGTAAAATAATCCATGTGACATCAGGGGTTCAACCGTAATTTTACGAAGCTACAAGAAAACTTTTTGTGCGCAAAGAAACCAAAAATACCGACTTTATTCAACAATTCATCTCCTCCGCGTCACCCTATAGTGCCATTTTGGAGAGTATCACATATGTAAACAAGGTATGCAACGTATGTACGTGGATATGTAGGTTACGTTCAGGTCAAAGCGTAAACAACGTAAACAGCGTATCCGCGTACGGTGCTCCTGACACAGAACAGCATACGTTGTTTACATGTGTGATAGTCTCCAAAATGGCATTATAGGGTGATGCAAAGGAGACGAATTGTTGAATAAAGTTGTTATTTTTGTTTTCTTTGCACACAAAAAGTATTCTCGTAGCTTCGTAAAATTACGGTTGAACCACTGATTTCACATGGATTATTGTAACTATGTCCTTGCTATGTTTCTGAGCCTTAATCGTGTTAGGATCCTTTGGGAGGGTCAGAGAGCTCGGAATTCATCAAAAATATCTTAATTTGTGTTCTGAAGATGAATGACGGTCTTACAGGTTTGGAACGACATGAGAGTAAGTAATTAATGACAGAATTTTCATTTTGGGGGAACTGTCCCTTTAAGTTATTTTATTTCAGTTAGCTCAGTCATTTCAGCTAACTTCAAATTTTCATTTCAATTATGTATATTTATTTTAGCTTCAATGCAACATTTTTTCAATAGTTTTAGTTCATAGCCTTGACATTGGGAACGCCGAACGCACTCATAATATAGAAGGATGTTTCTGGGAGCTCACTGGAGTTTAGAACAGAACAAAATTCACTGTGAGATAAAACACATCAGACGAATTTAGTCTCAATGCATTTCTGTCACAGATTTCACTGATTACTGAAGGCTCTATGCCTCACCTGGCATTTGATGAGCATGTTGAAGAAGTCGTCGCTGGGCTCCTGCGGGTCATTCTCTCCACACAGGTGGCCCAGGTTATTGTGGGTGATTCTGAGTCCGGGCAGGTTACTGACGCTCACCCTCTGATCATCCAGACGACGGCTCTGAGAGCTGGCGATCAAATCGAAGAGCTCTTCCGTTTGAGGAGACGTCAACAGACTGGCATCTGAGAAACAGCACAAACAACTCATGCTTTATGATTTTAATCTGTGATCATTTTACACTGATGATGAGCTTTGTCAGATCTTTGGACAAAAGTGGTCCTGACTGAACTGTTTTTCAAGCAAATTAGAAAATGCACATGCAAAAAAAAAAAAAAAAAAATATGACTTTAAAATTACAAAATTACTAAAACTTTAAAATTAAAATAAAAGGGGAAAATGCAAAGAATAAAATTAATTCAAAATATTGAAGACAAAAAAAACAGTAAGGTCCCATTAGTTGACATTAGTTAACGCATTGATTAACAACGAACAATGTATTTGTCACTGAATTTATTAATCTTTGTAAACGTTACTTAATAAAAATACAGCTGTTCATTGTGAGCATCTTGTCAGCTAAGGTCCATTACGTAATATGAACAGATACAACTTTTGTTTTTTAAAATGTATTAATGAATTTTGAAAATGCTTTAGTTAACTACATTATGAACTAACAGTGAAAAACACTTCTAATGTTAACAAATGCAGTCTCATTGTTTGCATTAATTTGCATCATAAATCAACCACTTTCACTGTATGTAAATAAAGCAGATGGAATATTCTTTAAAATGTATCTATAATTGTACGTGTTTGAAATAACATGAGAAGAGTAAGTGATAGCTGTGTGATCGCTTCCTTTAAGGAACAGTGAGATCTCTTGAGCGTCAGAGAAACGGTGTGACTGACCGATCATGTCATTGAGTGTGTTTTGATCCGCTCCTCCAGCGTTCTCTCCATTGGGCGGCTCGTCCAGCTGACAGCGCTGGTCATCCATACGGCTGCTCTGAAACTTACTCAACAGGTCAAAGAAGCAGTCCTCATCTGACGCGTCACGAGCCAGTTTCTGCAAGAAACACACATAAGAACATCAGCTCATTGCTCACCATTACACAGTCAGCTGGAATCAGACCAGTAACATTCACAGCATGATATCAGTGTGCACGTTCAAAAGATAATTATGTCACATTCATCCGTCACTCTTACAGCCATTAGACTCTGAATGGATAGAGCCTAAATCACATTGCACGACAGTTTAAATGTAGCATATGGGTGAAAGTTATGTTTATGATAAAGAAAAACAAAGTGGAACAAATAATATACAGTATGAGAATCAAAAGATCTAAAAAATAAAATAAAAGCATAAAGAAAAGCTTTTAGGTTTCTTTTTTCTTGCATTGTGACATTATTTACGTTATAAGTCTAAAAAAGTTTAAAAGTCTCTAATGTAATGCGTCCATATGTTCTACTTTTGATGTTTATTTTGTTTTTGTAATTAATCAATTATTAATTAATTATTTATTGCATACTATAAAATTACTGTAATACATTTTTTATAAATTACCATAAATTTAAAGATACTATCATGCATAATAAATATAGCCACAATATTATTTAAACAATATATCATATTTTTTTTCACATTATAGTAATGAAAATAGGGGAATGTCACCATGCAATAAAATGTCTAAACAGAATTTATGTTCTTCATTTTTTTTCTTTTGTAATTAGATTTTTTATACTATAAAATTACAGTAATTTTCTAAATTACCATAAACTTAAAGATACTGTGATGTATGATAAAAAGCTGTAACATAAATACTATTATTTAAACAATATATAAGCGTCTTTTTTTCACAATATAGTAATGAGGAATGGACCAAATTCTATTAATTCTATTGATAGGATTGGGTCCTATAAATAGAATTCATATTCCTAGCATAAAATGTTTTTGTTTTCTGTTTTTAAGTAATTTATATACAGTATATATATAGGGCTGAAATATGACAAATTCCTAACATGTTTTGTGACATTCACCAGATCATATTAGTGAAAATGCTGTATTATACGAGCGTATATGAACCTCGGGTTCCTGGTCATGTGTTGGTGTATCTGTCCTGACATTAGTGAACGCTCATGTGAGCTCTTATCTACATCTCAACAGCTCTGTCTGTGTGTGTGTGTGTGTGTGTGTGTGTGTGTGTCACGATGACCTTTCAGTGGTCAGATGCACACACACTAAAACACTCTCCACAGCAGGGTACAGAAAACCAAGACCAAAACACTCAAATACAAAAACTAAAGATCTTGAAAGATTCATAACTAAAAATCAAAATGCCTTTTAACACATCTCAGTCATCCTGATTCAAAGGTCACCTTAAAACCAGTGGCACATAAACTGCTGTTTGATTCAGTGATCTGGAATCAGTCAATAGCAGAGTGAAATGAGCATGCATGAGCGAACCAACCCTGTTCAACAACACTTCCACAAACCAGGCACATATAACGGCACATTCCACCATAACAACCGATGTCCTGTATCAGCATGCATGCTAATATCATTCAACCACAGTTAGACAATCACCTATTAGACAATCACCTATTATGACAAAGCTTAATCGTCACATCCCAGCTCATCGAGCAACACAAGACCAAATCACATTCAGGCTCAAGTGTCCTGACAGCACAATCTTACAATGCAACACAATATAAAGCCAGCAGATCACTATCATAGTGACACTAAATATGAATACTTATGGAGCGATTCATTAATCCACAGCCGATCATCCAATCACAGACGCGTCTCGCTCTATTCCATTAGTGTGTGTCCTATCTTTCTCTCTCTCTCCATCTTTGTGCCTGACTGTGGGAAAACAACTCATTAATTTGGCTCTGATTATGGGACAGTTGGGGGAGGGAGGACGGATTTCAGGGTCAACAATGAACAGAGACTGTTAAACAAACTATTTACACACACCCTCAAAGACCACAGACTGTTAAAACACACCATCACATACGAATATATGCAAATACAAAGTCATGCACAGCAAAGCCTCACATTCTTCAGCCTGTATGTCTGTCAACCGTCAGTGCTGGTCTCTGCTACACCTTCCCTTGACTGCTCGTCTGTCTCTGTTCAGCTCTCACTGCTGCTCATGCATTTACTTCAATAATTCAGTTACACGGAGGGTGAGATACAGAGAGAGAGAGAGAGCAAGTGAATGGACCATGAAGGGTCTTTGTCCAAATAACATCATCACGGTTTCCATAGAAACCCCTGACCCCAGTGTTACGGCCTTTGGTCACATGCGTAAACCCTAAAACAGCCACCGACACTGTGTGTGTCGAAGGTCGAGGACTGGGGTCTTTTTTTGCATTACCATGTCAACAATGAACCTAAAATTAACTAAAAATGATCCTAAAATAATGGCAATCATGTGTGAAGCTTCTATGCAAAATTACTGCTTTTGTATTGTAAACGTGTTGAACAAGCTGCAATTAGGATCAAATAAAAGAATCAAGCAGCATCAAAATAGTAGTCCAAATCTATTTATAGTCTGAAACAATATACAAAAATTTTTATTTTACTACAAATGCTACTATAATGTATAAATACTTTTTGCATTCCAATAATTTGGTAAAATAATGTCACAGTGTAATGTAAGATGATAGTCGTGAACAAGCGTCAGCAGCAGGAAATGATGCACACTGAGACATATTTTCATATTTGCCCCGTCCTCTGGGAAAGTCACATGCACACAGATGCATTAGCAGCAACGCAGCTGGTGTGTATTGATTAACAAAGGAACACAGAGAGCCACGGCTATCAAGTGAAACCTTTAGTGAAGCACTTTAAAACATAGATTGAATTAAAGCCACATCTGCACACTTACAAACCTAAGCAGTATATATATATATATATATATATATATATATATATATATATATATATATATATATATATATATATATATCATACATACATACATACATACATACATACATACATATATATATATATATATATATATATATATATATATATATATATATATATATATATATATGTACATACATACATACATACATACATAAATGTGTGTGTGTGTGTGTGTGTGTGTGTGTGTGTGTGTTTGTGTGTGTGTGTGTGTGTGCGTGCGCATGTACCTGATCATTATGAGTACATAGTATATAGTAAGGAAACAAGCTTATAAATGATATAGAATGAAGTGTTTTTACAATCTAAAATAGGGAAAAGAATAGATAAGGGAATAGAATATACAGTCTGTACAGTAGAAAAACCATTACGCCTATGGAGTGTCCCCACAAAAAACGGAAAGCAGAGTAGGTGTGTGTGTGTGTGTGTGTGTGTAGACAGATAGATAGATAGACAGACAGACAGACAGACAGATAGACAGATAGATAGATAGATAGATAGATAGATAGATAGATAGATAGATAGATAGATAGATAGATAGATAGATAGATAGATAGATACTCACTGCAGGTGTGACATGAACAGTGATGTCATCCGTGTCCACAGGTGAGTCGAGCCAATGTCTCTCATCTGATGACTGACTTTCTGCGTAACTTTTGCTTCTGCTAGACTGAGACAGCTGGTTCCTCGACCTCCTCGAAATACCATCAACATCCGGAGCATCTCCATTCTGCAGCACAACAGCAACATACATCAGCATCACATACAGCATCACATCAGCCACACATCATGCTCACATCATCACATCAGCATCACATCAGCCTCAAATCAACATTACATCAACATCACATCCAGAATCACAGCAGCATCATCAGCTTCATGGAGCATCACACGAGCATCACATCAGCATCACATCTACATTACAGCAGCATTAAAGCAACACGTGTCTGTGTTTCTGCACGACCATGATTCTGCCGAGCAGGACATGCTCCTGGATGAGAGTCCATCATTTGATGTTGACTTTAGGGTTAGGGTTTGTTTAACAGGCATTTAAACTAAAAAGATTTTGATTCAGGTTCATGTCCTGCATGGTAAAATCCTGGTCACTCAGATGTTGAGCATGTGACCTTTTCAGAGCTGTATTTCCACAGATCCACACTCTCCATGCTGGCTTTCTTGATGAACTTGGGTCTGGCTCCTGTTGGAGAAAAGAAGAAAATATTGATGATGATTCATGTGATATCAATTTACAGACTGCAGACATGTAGTTTTGGACAGCCATACACTACAGAATTACTTCAGCACTGAAGTAAGCTGTCAATCATGATTATGAAAGCTGTCTCATACATTTGTATATATGGTATGTAACTCCACTGAAAGCTTTCTTAACCCTTTAAAAGAATTCTTTTGAAAATCAATGTCAAATTGAGCAGATTTCCATTGTGAAAAGACCATATAGTGTATGAACTAGCCCCACTGTAGTGTTATCTACGCATTGATATACTATTATAGGTTTTAATAATATTTTGAATTTCATTTATATATTTTTTTGGTTTCATTTTAATTTTAGTTAATGTTTTAATAGTGTTGCTGTGTGATTTGTCATTTAATCATTTAAGATTTTTTTGCTATTTAAAATACAGGGTTTTGGGGGGGTGTTAGGTTTTTTTTTTGTTGTTATTTTGAAAATACAGTATATCTGTACTAATTTCATTCATTTTTATTTAATGTTTTCTGATTCAAATTTTAGTACTTTGAATTTAACTAAACAAAAATGTAAAATGTTGAAACTGATTTATTTTTTATTACATGCATGTATATAATGACCCTGCCCTGTTGTCCCATATACTGAAGGACTAGTGAAGTGTTTAATGTGGTGTGTCAGTGTCAGGTTGTGCTTGTCATCTGCAGAAACACATACGGTATAGACATGATTCATCTGAGACTGTGTTACCCTGCACTTTAAACTCAGATTCAGACGGAGAGAGATCCGCATCCTTCACCCCTAGAGCCTCCATCAGCTCCTCCACATTCATCCTGGCCGTCAGCTCTCCGTTCCTGTCTCCGATCTGAGCAAAGCAAACCACACAGTTACACACATGCCAAACAGGACTGTCAATGCTGGGCAGAGAATCAGTGTGGCCTCACCTCTCTGGAGATTTCCAGGTGTTTCCGGGCATGATGCAGTGCCTGACGGTGGTTTCCCAAAGACACGTAAGCGTTACCCAGACTCCAGCAGGCCCGGCCCTCCCCGACCCTACCAGACACACAGAACACGTCACCGCTCAGAGTTTTGCTGATGTGAGAATGAGTCTGTGTGCGTGTGTGTTCACGGCTCACACCTGTCGTTGAGCTCCTGAGCGATGAGCAGGTGTTTGAGGTGATATTCAATGGCACGTTCATACTCCTGCAGCAGTGTGTATGTGTTTCCCAGACTGTAACACGCCTGAGCTTCCATCACCTGATCCTTCAGCTGCCGAGAGAGCTGCAGAGTTTTCCTGAACAACAGGAAAACACCTGTGAAAGAACTCACCGAGGCTGCATTTATTTGATCAGAAATACAGTAAAAATTGTGAAATATTATTAGAAATTGAAATAACAGTTTTTCTATTTAAATATATGTTAAAATGTAATTTATTGCTGTGATCAAAGCTGCATTTTCAGCATCATTACTCCAGTCTTCCGTGTCACCTGATCCTTCAGAAATCATTCTAATATTCTGATTTGCTGCTCAAGAAACATTTCTGGTTATTATCAATATTGAAAACAGTTGTGCTGCCCAATATTTTTGTGGAAAACGTAGTACATTTTATTTTTCTGGATTCACAGTTAAATAGAGAGTTCAGAAGAACAGCATTTATTTGAAATAGAAATCTTTTGTAACATTATAAAAGTCCATACTGTCACATCTGATCGATTCAATGCATCTTTGATAAATAAAAGTAATAATTTCTTAATTATGAAACACCACACCTCTCCTCAATAAGCCTTATGATTAACATCTTTTCAAAAGTACTATTTAGTTATTTAGTGTAAAATTGTTTACAATGACGGGAAATATACAGAGTGTGCTTACATATAAATACATGACAAAAAGTGTCTAAATCAAGGTGTTAATGATCATATGTCTCTCCCTTATTTGTGAGTTTTACCACACAACCAGAAGCGCACAGTAAATAATCCATAGATGTACGTAAACTATTACTGTGATGCATGCGTTTACTCTTTTATTTTCATTATTTTATTCTTTCATTTATTTTGCTTATGTCTGCCTTTGTGTGAGTTTTTCTTCTTTGAAATTTTCTGCCGATGCTCTTTAATGTCCTTTAATGTCCTGTTTGTAGAAAATAATTTCTGTTTCTTTAATAAACAGCTGGTCGTACATGAAGCATCCTCTAGATGGCTCTGTAGTCATTGTTACCTGTAATACTCTGTGGCTGCATTGAACTGGCCCAGGAAAATGAGAGCGTTGCCTAGGTTACTGTATGCTCTGCGCTCAGCGGCCTTGTCGCCAAATTCCTTTGCAATGGAGAGACGCTGGAAAAACAAGGAGGGAATGTGTGTTACTCTGAAACGCAGATCCCTCCTGGAATGAGCTGCTGTCTCAGCTACAGCAGAGGCTTCACATCAGCATACAGTTAGATGAGTGAATGAGCTTATGGTCAGTGTCGTTTGGCTCGTACCTCTCTGTGGAACTTGATGGCCTCAACAAAATTACCCAGTAGGTAATGAGTGTTGCCAAGGTTACCGAAGGCTCTTCCCTGTGCGGCTCGGTCTCCCAACTCCTTCACCAGAGACAGATTCATCCTGAAACAGACAACTCTCTGCATTTCACTTTATTCAAGTAAAAACAAAAAAAAACGTGATTGTAGTGTACTTCATGTCTATTATTTTTAAAAACTTTCCTTGCAGATAATATATTAACTTAAATAAAAGGCCACTTAAGTGACTTCAAGACAGACACTTTCATGACTGTTTCTAAACACACTTTTTAAAAAGTGCACTTTGTAATAATGTAACGTACTTTATTATCATTTTAAATGGCGTGTGTTATTCAGTTACATTTAGAGTTCATGTATTTTTTTAAGTACTAAATTGCAACTCCAATATGAATGTGTAATTTAAAATATTTTTAAGTACATGACATACAAGTTTCAATAGAAATGACATTAAAGTTTGGCCTAAATTTCAGATTGCATATATAAAATGTCTGTGCATTAACATAAATTAATAGCTTAATGTGATATATATATATATATATATATATATTTGTCAATCATACATAAATGAAACTACTTTATGTACTAATAAACTGAATGTGTTTTAAATGCACAATAACCAGGTTTATAAATTTACCATCAACAAATCCAATTTGTTTCAGCCTTATACTAACTGAATATTGCTTGTTCTACAGTAAGCCCTACTTTTGAACTGAATAAATGTAATTGTTTCCAGATATATTTGCTGATTCTAAACAATTATTTAACATCAAATACATGCAAATAGTTAATAATAAACTATGGGGATTTATTTTTATTTATTCATTTATTTATTTATTTATTTTTTTTTGTGCATAAATCTGACCTGTTTCATTGATGTATGACTGATAAACATGCATCGCATTAATGTTAAAACTGTGCAATGTTTTCCTAGTAAGCAGACACACAGAAGGAGCTACTAATGACTGTTTGAGGCTGTTTGTCCTCCGTCTGACACCTCTGGTCTCTCTGCGTCTCATTTATGTGCCATTTAACCTTCTGGATCTGCTAAATGTCGCTGTTAATAATGAGCTGTGCTGCAGTCGGGCAAACAGGTCTCGGTGGGTTCTGCCTAATGATGCTCAGATGGTTCAGTAAACTCTCCATTGCTCCTGTGTGTGTGTGCTGGACTCACTCGTAGAAGGCCGTGGCTCGCTGCAGCGTGTCTCTGACATCAGGAGGAAGCTCTCCGGGATCCTGTGAGACGCCCCAGAGCTGCTGCTTCCCTTTGGCATGAAACACGTTCCCCATGTTATACAGAGCCCTGGCCTCACCGACCTGCACACAGCAGCCGATTGTACACTGCTTATAATTTTTCAATTCTTCAATTCAACAGACCAGACTCAACAGTACAGAACCCTTTGAGAAACATCACACTGGCTCTGCTCTGAAACCAAGTGTGTCGCCTAACTAGACAGCACTTTATAGTCAACATGAGATCAAAATTATGAGATACATCACATTTAAGAGGTGCAATGGCTTGCAAATGCTGCATTATGACATTGCCTGCTTAATTGTACTGAATGTGCACTTGTAGTTTATTTTAAAAAATTGTATTTTCAGATATTATAATATTAATGAAATAAAAGGCCGCTTAAGTGTATTTAAAGACAGATACTTTCATGACTGTTTCTATAAACACATTTAAATACACATTTAAAAAGTACACTTTGTAATCATCAAATTAAAAGCTTTACGTCAAAGTACATATTAAATCATAATATTTTTTTTAAAGTAAAAGTAAAAAAGTCTTTTAAAAAAGCACTTAAAGCACTTGAAAATAATTTTAAAGAAGCACATGTAAAGCACTTTATTATAATTTTAACTGTAGTGTTATTTAATATTACATCATTATTAGTTACTATAATTTATAACTTACTATATTTTAAACTAAATTACTACTAAATTACAACTTCATTATTATAAATGTGTAATTACAAATATGAAACAATACATGATATACAAGTTTTAATAGAAATGACATTCAATAATATTTTAGTTTATCATAAATGTTTGTCAGTACATTCAGCAGTACTGTAACCATATTTCATGGACAATAGAAGTAATTATGATACTTTATTACATAAAGATGTACTCATGCTTAAGTGGGTCAAAACACTCTAAAGTTCAGCTAATTGCATTTAATATCAATTTAAACTACAATATATATATACAATATATTTTTTATTGAATCGCAAATAACATGTACTTTCATTGTCCAGAAAAATTATATTCAGTTTTCACTTGCATATATTCTTTTAAAGTATATTATTTCTGTAATAAATCCTCACTAAGTAGGTTTCACAAGAGTTGCTCCAAACTAGCCTACGTTACACAGCATAACATGTATTCCTCATGGTCAAGGCAATCCCAGAATCCAAGGTTTACGTTTACACTTGAGCAATTATCAGATTATTTTATCCAAAGTGACTTAGATTGCATTCAAGGTGTTTTTATCAACTCATGCATTCCCTGAGAATACAACTGCATATCATATTTGTGGTTTGTTTGGTTATCAGATCCATCAATGTGTGCTCCACATTCAGTCTCCATTCAGTGAGAGTACTTGCTCAAACAAAAATAAATGAATAAAAAATAGCCCCGGTAAAGGTGATATTGACTTTGAGCGGCAGTGTTTTTCAGTGGTGGAGGTAACGAATCACAATTACTCACGTTACTGTAATTAAGTAGTTTTTTGGGGTACTTCTACTTTTTAAGTATATTTTTAAAGCTGTACTTTTACTTTAAGCAAATTAAGTAAAATAATCTACTTCGTTACTTTTAAAGCATAGTTAATTACTGAGTATGCCCACAATTTAAATTGATATTCAAACCTTTGACTGCACTTCAGAAGCCAATAAAGACATCCGATCGTAAACGGACCAATAAAAACCCTGATGTCTGAACCGCGGAAAAAGCAGCCGCTGCAGCAGGTGAAGAGCTGATCGGACAGTGAGGGAGCTCAGAGTGATTTATGGACTCAAAGTCTGGAGAAACAAACGACATGGTAGTGTTATCATAAGTATCTACATTTTGATACCGATACTGAAATACCTGACACGGTTCTGTTACTCATTTTCCACAAAATTGGATGCGAGCTCTCAACTAGGCCTAACCTATACAAATGAGCTGCTGTCCTCTCACTCCGATATTGCTTGTGCGCACTCAGACTGTGTGCAGTCGCGATCTCTCCGTGCTAGAAATGATTCGTCTTTGCTCCAGGATTAAACTTTGTCAAAAGTTTTCAACCATTCAGAATAGATCCACGCCTGACCGATGAAAAGGCTACTGGAAATTTTATTGGCTGTAAGTGAAATGCACCAGAAAGTCTTTCAACAAACAAAGATGGAACTTTAATTTCTTTACAATGTAAGTTTATGCTAGAAATGTTTGGAATGGGATATTTGTATGAATTCTACATATAAATATCCTAGTCTGTCTAACTGCATCACTACATAGTACAGACATTACAGGTCAAAGCCATCTGATGTTCCATTTATCTAAATAAACAACACATATGGCTCTTAAAACACTTTCTATAAAAATTCAATCTTGTCGTATTTTGAATATCTCAACTGAATTGAGGTCATTTGTTTTATCATTTTATTACTGACTGTGTACTTGTCTTTTTTTGTAAATTCAATTCAGTTTGAAATCAAATTTGAAATTATGCTTCTTTGTGCTGTAAGCTTTTGCAACAAAGTTACCCTATTTTAAAGACACAAATACACAGAATGAGCAAATGTTTAACATTGAGATTTTTGTAATGGTAATTGATCAATGTTTATATTTAGGCTATATAAAAGCCTAAAATCTGTTCATCATATAAAGCAAACATGTTTTTATTATTATTATTTTTTTTAGAAGACTTGGATTAAATCACTCAAAGCTTGAAATAATGATTGCCTTGAAAAAATGGACGGACAAAAAAAAAAAAAAAATTGAGATATTAAAATATCTATATGAGAGTATACAGTACATGTGGTAGATCAATGGTATTGAAAATGATTAAAATCATCATGAAATAAAAAATGACCCTAACAGTTACTTACTTTTTAGTGCACATTACTAGTCTTGTGGTGAACAATTAAACCGTGCAAGTCGGTACACCGGGAAAAAAAAATTGTCTGCCGTCGTAATCTTTAATCAAAATCTGAAAATTTGCGTCCACTCTGGAATTGCGTTCTCGCTTTGATGACGTCAGTTTGACAGCTTGAGGAGAATCTTCTTGTTAAGTATGACGTAAGGATTGTTGTTTCCGGGTCCAAGCCTCTACTCATTTCACTTGAGAATACTATCTCAGCAGCCATTTATGAGCACAATTTAATTAATACTACATATTTAAGCTAAACATATAAAAATTTGCTGTGCACACTAAAGTCTCCGTGCTCAAAGTGTCTCAGACACTAATATTTTAGCTGAATCACTGTCTGGCCATCTGGGATTTCGGTATGGAGATAAAGGTTAGGGTTATAATTTTTCAGTATTACATGACATCATGGGTGTATATAAGCAAAGTTTGGTGTTTTCTTGGGGTGTCTGACAGAGCATTAGGACCCAGAAGTGGTAAAGTGTGATGTCAGATGTAACAACATAGCAGATATTCTTCACCGTGAATCTGCTAAGAGCAAGAGGTGGAGTGAAGGTGCACCACAATGAAGCCCCATCCTTTATTCAATATTCTCTTTCACTTGGAAATACATCACAACACTGAAGTCAGCTGCAACTTCTGGTTCATGGGCACTTTAATATTGATATTTTTCAAGGTATTGAAGTTAGAAATTCCTGTATCATGATCACTAATTCATGTACTTTGTCAATAAGATAAAAGTGGGTTTTGTTCAAAGTAGCTGTTATCCACATAGATCTTTCATATGAATGAATATTTTTTGGTAATTCATTAAATATCGCTGGCTAAAAAGTAACTAGTACTCCGAGTAGTTTTTGAGAAGAGTACTTTGTACTTTTAATTAAGTACTGTTTTGGCACCAGTACTTTTACTTGTAATTGAGTATTATTTCAGCAATGTAACAGTACTTATACTTAAGTACAAATTTTCAGTACTCTTTCCACCACTGGTGTTTTTATTCATCATAACCTCAAATGCCGTGTCTGTACATTAACCGTCTGATGAACATTGCTTAAAATCTGAAAATCTCTTCATCCTTCAACATCCTGACAGAGGTTATCTCACCTTATCTCCTTGTTCTTGAGAAATGTCCAGGTGCCTCTGACAGCACACAGCTGCTTCATCATAGCGGCCCAAAACCTTCAGAGTGTTTCCCAGATTTCCGCTGGCTTTCCCTTCCCCAGTCCGGTCTCCGATCGTCCTGAATTACAATGCAACTATGTTTATTTTCATTGAATACAAACTTGCATGAAACTGAAACTATTGATGACTATAAATGGCAGTCATATGCACTGTTCTCACCGAGCGAGCGTGAGGTCGTGCCGATGGTACTCCAGGGCTTTGCCGTACTCCTTCAGGTAGAAGTAAGCGTTGCCCAGCTGGCTGTAAATGGCACTGAGGGTCTTGAGATCTTCTGTTCCCACCTGAACAGCAGCTTCAAAGAATGCTGTACCACCTTTAAAATCTCCTGCTTTACACAGTCTTTCCCCCTCCAGCGCCAACTCCAGACAAGATGCCTCCATCCTGCAAACACAAGGCATTCAGATCCTATAATGAATAAAAACAATGGGCTTTGTCAGGAAAAAATGCCATAATATTTTAACGTTTGGTGAAAGGCTAAACACAAAATTGCACACTAACATGGCTGGACTTATTAAGACCTTAATAATCCTCAGAAAGCAAATGAACATACATGATTTACACAAGAACTAATAATAATAATAATAATAATAAATAATTCTTTGCATTTATATAGCGCTTTTCTAGACACTCAAAGCGCTTTACAATGTGAGGGGGGATCTCCTCATCCGCCACCAATGTGCAGCATCCACCTGGATGAACTGTGTGTAATCTTAGCATTTTGAACAATGAACAAGTATCATGTTGAAGCTAACAGCTACACAGATTTTCAGATGGTCAGAGGATGAGGTTTGTGTACTATAATAATGCCAGCTGGTTTCCATTATGTTTCCATTATGTCATACATGCAGCAAAAATAACATATGACATCATATTCTGTGGGATTTTCTTTTTGCATTGCGGCATTGTATGCCATTGTGAATCCAGGACTACAAATATAACGTCATCATCAGCCAAAAGTTGTTGTTATTGTTTGGTTTAATTAATCTAAAATGTTTACATGAACTAATGCATTATGTGTTGTCACCACGTACACTAATTATATTCATGCATTTGATGCTTTTATCTAAAGTAATGGTTTCACTTTATTTTGATGGTCCCTTTAACACATTTTGTTGACTATAAGTAACATTGCTCCTACATATCTACTAACTCTCATTAGAGTGTTAGTACAGTATTAGTAGACTGGTAGGGTTAGGGTTAGAATAAGTTGACATGTACTTGCAAAGTTACTTATAGTCAGTAGAATATCTATTGTGACACCATCACAATAAAGAGTTATCAGACATTAATCAGGCAGTCTACTAATACTCTAATGAGAGTTTGTTGACATTTAGGTGCAAAGTTACTTATTGTCAACAGAATGCTCAAAAGGGAGCATCTATAGGCTATATATTTATTTACTATTATTTTATATATATGCATACATTCATATACGTATATATATATTATATATATATATATATATATATATATATATATATATATATATATATATATATAAAATAATAGTAATTAATATACTTAATAGCCTACATATTACTGTACACTATTACGTTTTAATTAAAATTCATGATGCTGAGTAGTTCACAAAGTCACTTTAATAATCCAGGAGAAAAGGTAAATTCACATCCACATGAAAGAATAAAAACAAGGAGTAAGACAAAACGGGGCTGTTTCATAAAAGACGCTAAGAAAAGCAGGGATTAAAGTCCAAAACCTGACTTGAAATAACCTAATAAATCAATCGGGACTAAAGAGGTTTCATAAATGACCATTTAATTTCACGCTCACTAATTTGATCCAGGTTCAATGATTCAGAATAATTTGATGTGCGCGGGTATTCTTAAGCAGCCTTAAAGTCTGCATGAAATCAGACTTTACAATATTTATTTTGTTAGCACACATTGTTAGTCTTCCGGTGAACAATTAATCTGTGCAAGTAAAAACGTTGTGTTTTCCCCAGTGCATAACGGTCACAATTATATTCTTTATCTGTAAATGTTAGAAAGTCATGCAAGTACCCTATATCCATTTTGCTGTCAGGAGTGGGTGAGGCTTATGCGAGTGAACGCAATAGAATAATAGCGCAATAATTTTGAGTAAAATATACATGTTAAGGGTTGCTGAGGCGAGGAATACGAAGGAGCACAAAGGAGGCAGATATCAAACAAACTGAGTCTTTTAATAAATCCACTTGGAGAAAACGCAGGAGAAAACAACCACACAAAACGACGTTCAGACAGGACCAAGAAACTAGGAACTGAACACTCTTTAAATACATCAACTAAACGAGGGGACTAACGAGTAAATTAACAAGGAACAGGTGACTAATTAATAACAAGGACAGGAACAAAACCAAATAAGGAAAAACAGGAACTCAACAGAAACATAGATGTGACAATACATTTTGTTAAAATATTTGTTGTTGGACATTAAATGCGACTTACAATTTTAATTCTTTATATAAGTGTATTTTTATGATAGCAGTAACTGTAAATCAAATGTAAGCTGGCTAATACAGCCCTACTAGCTCAAATGAGTTAATGTGTAGCCTATTCCTCTAATCAATTAAAATGTAGTCTGTTTTCTATTATTTATTTTCATTTTTAATTCAGTGATTTTAACTTTTAATTTAGTGTTTTTAATGCTTTAAAGAGTAATTTTAGATTGTAATGTTTTAATGTTCTACTAATAACCATAAAAGGTACAGTTGTGATTAAACACGAGAGAAAGGCTGCATGGCTAGAAACAGCTGATCAACTGAATGCGCAAGTAGCAACCATGGTAAAATGTTTTCATATGTCTTAAAAACCATGTCATTAAATCTTGGGCACAGTACATTAAATACAGTCAGTTGTAGCCTATATTTTTATTTAATTGATTTATTACTTAAGTTGCATTATCTGTATACTTTTATTTTTGGACTAACAATAAAGTCGAATTATTATATGTGAGGGAGTCAGTGGAAATAACATTGCATTCCTATTGGTCAGTGTTAGAGGAACTCAGTTTAGTCTGACTGTTAGCCTGCCCTGGACCAGGGCTGCGTTTCCCAAAAGCATCGTAAACCTATGTACATCGTAGACCCATTGCCACCAATGGAGCTACGATCAACTTAGGCTTACGATGCTTTTGGGAAACACACCCCAGGTTAATTTCCCAGCATAAGTTGCGACAGTGACTGAGTTTGAGCTATGGTAAATTTGCTTTCGGAAACCAAATCAAGTGACAATAAGTCAGAATAGCAGAAATAAACCTGGCTTATTTGGTAAACTTGTTTTATGAAACAGCCCCCTGGGAGTATACACTGACTAAGTGAGGGAGCTAAACAGAAATAGCTGAATGGAATAATTAACTAATGTGTAACCGAGGAAACTAACTAGGAACTCACACAGGCAAATGGGAACAGGGACAACTAAACTAAAACAGAACATACATGTGACATTAAGTGTACAACTGAGGAGGGAGGGCGGTGGTTCTGGAAGGGGATGAGGAACCAAAGAATACCAAAAAATAGTCCAAAGCAAACTATACAGTCGATGGGGGAGTGGAGGGTGGGAGGAGCCAGGGGGAAGCCAGGAGGAGCCAGATGGTGGGCCATCCAGCCAGGATGAACCCCCATGGTGGAGTCACAGTAGGGAGGAGCCATGGTGGGGGCCTTGGAGGAGAAACTAGGGAGACAAGCTCCTGCGATGCAGCTGACAAAGGTGGAGACACAGGTGGAGCCGAGCAGACAGAGAGCCAGGGTGAAACTGGAGGCCTGGAGGGCCGAGGCAGAGATGAGAGCCAGAAGACCATGGTGGAGCTGAAGTGACTGAGGCCAAAGGTGAAGCCAAAGGGAAGGAAGAGTCAGATGGAGCCAGAGGGATGGAGGGACGAGGTGATGCCGGAGGAGTGGAATCCCATGGCGGAGGCAGGTCGACGACTAGCCAAGGCAGAGCCGAAGGGTTGGGGGGCCAAGGCAGAGTCCAGGGCTCAGAGGCTGGAGGTGGAGACAGGCAATCCTCACACATAAATGGAGCTGATGACTGGAAGGCCTGAGGTGGATCCACACAACTGGGTGGAACAGACTGAGAATGAGCCAAGGGACTGACAGGAGCCAGCAGAAGCGAGGAAAAGGTGGATACTGGAAGAGGAACTAAGGAGACGCAGGAGATTCAGGGCTTGGCTGGGCCAAAGGTGACGAGAGAAACAGGGGGTCAAACTCTCCCAGAATATTAAGAGGCTCGGAGGCCAGTGACAGCTCACCCTCAGTTGCAGGAGTGTGCATGGGGCTCCATTCCATTCCCACTTATTCCACTAAAACTCGCTCAGGGATGTGCAATGTTGCCGGCTCACACACCTGGTCAGATGTAAGGCCGGGCTTGGGCTCCAGGGTGATTAATGACTCACTTCCTCTTGTGCTGGCAGGCTCGGGCTCTCCGTCTGCGGTGGGCTCAAGCGATCGCTCCATGCAGTGGGGTGATAGCAGGCTGGGCTCTGGATTTGGAGTGGGGCTGGTGAAATCCTCCTCCATGAGGCAGAGGGTGAACGCCGAATTGTTGTTCACTAGCACCTACTCCACGAAAGCAGCAAAATTCTCCCAGGGACTGTTCCCCTGGGAGGCATGCCTAGGTCCAGATAGTGAGTTTGGTACGCCAAATCCAAAAAATTTTAACTGTGGACCTCCAAGGAACGATGTTCCTTCTCAAGGCATAGGAGTTGGACAGTAGGTAGATCCATTGGGGGAAACAAAAAAAAAAGAAAGAAAAATGCCACTACATAAGTTTAGTCTGGTCTTCTGTTATGTTTCAACCAAAACTCACAATACAGAGTAGCTCAGAAAGTCAATTTAATAATCCAGGAGAAGTAACATAAGTAAATCCACATCCACATAAAAGAATACACCAACGAGACCAGACACAGAGTAGGATGAAACAGGGACTGACTAAACGATGGAGCTAAACAGAAACAGCTGATTGGAATAATTAACTACTCATTTTTGCCTGAGTAACTTTGATGTTACATATTCTCTCACACTATATGAGTTTCAAGATTTTGCCCAAAAATGAGACTGAAGCACATCCAGACAAAACACAAGTGTTGTATGTCTATATGGTTTTCAGCTTTGTTTCAATCAGTCTTCATTCTCATTATAGCTGAACACAAAACATGTTTCCATCTCGCTCTAGGAGCCTCACAGCTTCACTGTCTGAAAGCAATTATCTCTAGCCATGCTTTGACAAGCAGTTCACTGGTTTTGCTTCTTTTCCATTAATGTCTGAAACAGTCGTGATTTTGGCTTGGCTGCTGTAGAGCAAGAACAAGATTCATTCAGTGCTGCGGTTAGAAAAGTATTTTGGCTGGAGCAGTAGATGGGCTCACGGCCACCTCTGCTTTGTTTCTTTCCTCTCTGGATCTGCAATAAAAATAAAACTTTAAAGAAAGAAACACCACACGATTTTCATATTTTCTGAAATTATATAGGTGGTGCTTGACTTTGCAAAAGTTATCACCATGACAGTGTGTCACTATGTGGTTGCTAGGGTTGGTTTGGGTGGTTTATAAGTGGGGGTTTTTTTCTGTCTGGTATGAAAAGAGACCTAAACCCTGCGTCTCAGTGATCTTCTGCTCTCTAAATATAGCTCATATTCCTCCTTTAAGTGAAAATGGTGCGTCTGATGACTTAAAGTACCAACACAATTCTCCACAACACATAATTTGACAAGTCAAGCACATGTCATTGTGTAATAGTTTTGGTCAGTGACTCTAAATTTGAGCATTATTGTTGATTTACTGATATAAAGCATGTTTCAATGCAGCTTCACAGTAATAAACAGGAAAATATCAGTGTTAATGTTGTAAAATTAATCAGTTATGAAACAAATCCAATTTCAGCTGTAAAGCAGCTCTACAGAAGACAACAGTGTTATTATTCAGATAAAGTCATTTCAGAGTTGATTCAGTTCAGTTTAATAAGTGTTGATGTTGCAAAGTGAGCGTCATTAGTCATTTTTCAGCTCAGTTGAATTTGAAATTTATAATAAAATATACTAAATAATATACTTTAATTATTTTATAAAATATAGTATCATTAATATATTTCATATATATTAATGCATTATGCTTGCTCTCTATAAATTTGATAAATATAGATTAATATGTATTTATATTTAGTATGTACTATCATATTGTATTTATTATACATAATACAAGAAATAATGAATATATTTGGCATTTTATGTATATATATATATATATAGAGAGAGAGAGAGAGAGAGAGAAAGCTGCTTAAAGCATTATTATACAGCCACTACAATATACATCTACAGTATATATAGTATGTACTGCCAGTTTGTTCAGATTGATCAGCTCTTTATTCCTCCTGAACTAGATTATAGAAAGAAGTTTCCATAAAACATCCATGTGTACCTGCATTTAGGTTTGGTGCGTGTCTTCTCAACATAGAGCCCGAGCTCCTGGTTCAGAGGTCTCAGTGTGGCCTGTGGTCTCGGGCCGCGATGAACCAGACGACACATGGCTATCTGAGCCCCACTCAGAGGAAACGCTTCAGTCGACATCATCCACAATATACAAAACTCACAGTCCCAAAACAATACAACAAATCAGATGAGCAAGGAAAGCTACAACACATGAAGTTCTCAAGATGATGGTTCACAATAACATTCCATGAGTTGCAGCATTTTGCTGTGACCAGAGTATCATCTTTCAAAGGTAAGTCCAGGTTAATAGCCAATCGAACAGTTCTCAGACTTTCTCAGTTGGATCCATTGAGGAACATGCACACTGGACTCTTCAAAAGCACCGCCAAACTTCTCTGAAACTTCATAAACAACTGCTAATTGACACTTCCTAATGAACTCCAGATATCCATTGAGATCAAAGAAAATCATCCCACATGAGCGCTGACCAGCAGGACGACTGCTCCCATGAGAGCTGGAAGCTGCCCTAATTCTCCTGAAGGACACCTAGGGCACAGGCCAGCTAATCCTGTTCCTGCTGACCCAAAGAGCTCAAACGCAGGAGATGGCCATGAAAAAAACTCTACAAATGCAGTCATTGCACCATAAGTAACAAAATTTCTATAGAAAAAAACACACTGAATGCATCGAATCTGCCTAAATTGATCTGATGTTGGTTACAGATGTCTATGAATGATTTTGACCTCATGCATGCTTTATTCTGTTTGGACACCCAATAAGCCCTTTGTGTTTCACATGACAAACATGAAGCTCTACATACAAATCACCAGAATGATAAATCAAATTTCTCTAGAATATTTGTGGCATGACTGCGGTTTGCAAATTGCAAGTTACAAATCAAACTACCAGGGAACATTCTCAGAACTTTGGCTAACATTCTGGCAAGGTTCTCTTAAAATGTTTGTTCAAAGTTATCTGGTCTTTAATAATGTTCTCAAAACCTCAACACAAAAGCATTATTTATACAATGTTCTGGGAACCTTTTTCTGAAATGTTAAATATTATGTTAATGTTCCCATAATGTTTGCAAAATGATCAAACTGAATTTTCCTTTTAAAGTTCAAATAGTCAAGAAAAAAAAAAGCATTTAAAACATTTTTTTTTTAAAAAACTGAATGTTCAGGGAACATTCAAAAATTTAATTTTCATAACTTTCAAAATATTTTTAGAACATTTTCAGTAGCTGGGTATACAACAGTTAGTATTCGTCCTTGAATCAAATGAATTGGAACAGCATTTCAAAAGTGCTGATATACAGTCCAACAGAACTGTTTGTATCATTGTGTTTGTCTGCATTCCTTCCAGAGAGACTGTCTGTCTATGTGTTAATGTTGGGGATTTTACACTGACTATTCCTGCAGGTTACATTCGGAGTCATTCACACAAGCGATATATATTCAAAAACACTGATCCATTAATGAACGAAACAAGCTGCATGAATTAGTCATTGAATTATTCACTCAACCAAATTAATTAAAAACACTGATTCATTTAGGAATGAGACAAGCTGAATGAGTCACTGAATCATTCAAACAACCAATTTGTTCAAAAACACTCAATCAGTAAATTACAAAACAAGCCAAATTAATGAGTCATTGAATCATTCACTCAACCAGTTTATTAAAAACCACTAATACATTAAGGAATGAAATGAGCAGCGTGAATGCGTCATTGAATCCTTCACTTAACCATTCACTCAAAAACACTTATTAACACTTATACAATCATTAAGGAACAAAACAAGCTGCATGGATTTTAGTGAAATATTCAATTGATAAAAAAACACTAAATGTAAGTACCTCAAAATTAACTTAACTTGTCTGTGATTACCTGCAGCCTTGTGCAGCGCTCCTGCTCATGTCATGTGTGAAATATATTGCTTTATTAGCACCTGCTGACTTTACATTGAAGTCTTTAGATCGGGAATGTAGCACACATTGAGAGGCTTAGCAGGTCATGCATTTCAGGAAGCGCATGTCACTGAGCATGTGACATGCGCTCACAGAAAGGCCATCATTACCCTGACATGCACACTTTTGATCTCAGCAGCGTAAGTGTGTGTGAGACATTTGTCTAGTGTCGCTCCACAGCATGTCACAACCTCGCTCTCTCAAGGCTGAGATCCTGCATGAATATTTAACGCTCCACATTTTCAATATGTACAACATCAAACGAGGGCCTTCATCATAAAAGTGGAGAACACCAGATCTTATGTACTGTTGAATGCTGTTTTTGGAATGTAAATAATTTCTGAATTCTAAAGGTGTGGGTTAAATTTGCTTTGGTTGCTTTTCTTTGATTAATCAGACAGGTCTACACAGCTGCTCTTTCTAATGGTGTTGTGGATTAATCCTGAATTACAGCTAATAAGATTTGGAACAACTAGGATTAAGTATTTGAGTATTTAGTAATTAGCTGAGTGCTCTGACATTATTACACTGAATGTAATAAGGTTATACACTCACTGACACAGTAAGTCAATGTAGTATGTTTACTGTGCAAATTGTCAGTATGCATTGAATAGCAGGACTGTATTTGCCAAAAAGTGCAGTACACAAGAGAGACAGGGCGAGGAAGAACCCATCATCAAGGAGGGTTTGTTGAGCACAATGTAATGAGGTCATGTGTCAACTATGACATCATGTGTCACAAGCTCATCAGTGGGACAGTCTATATGTTTATAATTGCTACTAAAAATAGTCTGCATGCATACTATTAATAAAAACAAGTTTGCAGTATATACAGTGTAGTGCAGTCAACAGCACCCTATTCAGCTGGTAAAGAGTTAAAAAGAGTAAGGTCAAAGCCAAGCATACAAACTCTAGTGTACTGGCCAAATAAAACACCTCCCCAAAGCCACGTCGGGTGGCTCAAAAACAAAATGGACTAGAGAAAACAAACAAAAAAATGGTATGATTTACATTTCTAGTTTCCACAAGGTAGCCACAAGTCTGCAGTTTAATTTACTAATCTTGCTTCAGATTTAGTGCTGAAATTTGGAAGAATTTTAAACTTCTAAAATTCATAGATTATGTCTGGCCAGATAGGACCACTGCACATCTAAAAAGAAAGTTTTAGTTATAGTTGCAGACAATATACATATATATACAGTGGGGCAAAAAAGTATTTAGTCAGCCACCAATTGTGCAAGTTCTTCCACTTAAAAAGATGAGAGAGGCCTGTAATTTTCATCAAAGGTATACCTCAACTATGAGAGACAAAATGAGAAAAAAAAATCCAGAAAATCACATTGTAGGATTTTTAAAGAATTAATTGGTAAATTCCTCTGTAAAATAAGTATTTGGTCACCTACAAACAAGCAAGATTTCTAGCTCTCACAGACCTGTAACTTCTTCTTTAAGAGGCTCCTCTGTCCTCCACTCGTTACCTGTATTAATGGCATCTGTTTGAACCCGTTATCAGTATAAAAGACACCTGTCCACAACCTCAAACAGTCCAACTCCAAACTCCACCATGGCCAAGACCAAAGAGCTGTCAAAGGACACCAGAAACAAAATTGTAGACCTGCACCAGGCTGGGAAGACTGAATCTGCAATAGCTAAGCAGCTTGGTGT
Organism: Spinibarbus caldwelli; assembly: GCA_039654775.1. NCBI lineage: Eukaryota > Metazoa > Chordata > Actinopteri > Cypriniformes > Cyprinidae > Spinibarbus > Spinibarbus caldwelli. Next base: position 8,561,352 of record CM077222.1, on the reverse strand, counting down.
GAAGAAATCAACTGTGGGAGCAATTATTAGAAAATGGAAGACATACAAGACCACTGATAATCTCCCTCGATCTGGGGCTCCACGCAAGATCTCACCCCGTGGGGTCAAAATGATCACAAGAACTGAGCCAGTACATGTCCGGGCCCGACTGAAGTTTGCTAGAGAGCATTTGGATGATCCAGAAGAGGATTGGGAGAATGATGAAACCAAAATAGAACTTTTTGGTAAAAACTCAACTTGTCGTGTTTGGAGGAGAAAGAATGCTGAGTTGCATCCAAAGAACACCATACCTACTGTGAAGCATGGGGGTGGAAACATCATGCTTTGGGGCTGTTTTTCTGCAAAGGGACCAGGACGACTGATCCGTGTAAACGAAAGAATGAATGGGGCCATGTATCGTGAGATTTTGAGTGAAAACCTCCTTCCATCAGCAAGGGCATTGAAGATGAAACGTGGCTGGGTCTTTCAGCATGACAATGATCCCAAACACACCGCCCGGGCAACGAAGGAGTGGCTTCGTAATAAGCATTTCAAGGTCCTGGAGTGGCCTAGCCAGTCTCCAGATCTCAACCCCATCGAAAATCTTTGGAGGGAGTTGAAAGTCCGTGTTGCCCAGCGACAGCCCCAAAACATTACTGCTCTAGAGACCAAAATACCAGCAACAGTGTGTGAAAACCTTGTGAAGACTTACAGAAAATGTTTGACCTCTGTCATTGCCAACAAAGGGTATATAACAAAGTATTGAGATGAAATTTTGTTATTGACCAAATACGTATTTTCCACCATAATTTGCAAATAAATTCTTTTAAAATCCTACAATGTGATTTTCTGGATTTTTTTTTATTTATTTATTTTTTTTTTCTCATTTTGTCTCTCATAGTTGAGGTATACCTATGATGAAAATTACAGGCCTCTCTCATCTTTTTAAGTGGGAGAACTTGCACAATTGGTGGCTGACTAAATACTTTTTTGCCCCACTGTGTATATATATATATATAATTTCCAATTCATGATTCTTAACAATGGTACAATAATGTCAGTCTTAATGTCAGTCAAGTTATATCAAATGAACTATAACACATAACTCAACCGGAACACTAATACATTTATTTCTCTAGATGGAGAGAAAACAGAAAGCCACAGACACCTTAAGAGCCGTCATTCCTGCGGCTGAACCTGTCATGAACTGGACCATTTGTTCTGACAATTATTGCATAATGAAGAGATGTGAACTGTTTCTTACTGTCAGTGTGATGGACTTGAACACTCTTTGAAAACAGGAAATGTTACTTCTCAAAACACTGTGGCATGTGTGTCCTCATGACCTACTACTGATATAACAACCTGTTCAAACTATGAAAGCATCAACAGCTGAATCATGATCAAGAGCCTTGCTCGGCACAATTAAGAAGCTAACTTTCAAACTAAGAATGCCACTGCTTCAGTTGTTTTCCTTATGCATCTCTTGTCATTAGAATTCTGGCTTTTAATTTTTTTTTTGTTTGTTTTGGTGCAAAGTAAATTGATCATGCATAAAAGTTTTACACTGTAAAAAAAAATAAAAATAAATTTAAAAAAAAGAAAATTTATACAGTATTTATACTTTCATAGATATTTTGCGCACAAAACCCCACCCCTACCCTAAACCTGACCACTTCTCAACAATATAAAACAAGTATCAGGCAGATAAAAGTATAATTTATTGCAAAAACTCACCAAAAATTTATAAAAGCATTACAAATGACTTGTAGTACTTTCCAAGTGTTCTGAAGACTTTTGATATCTTTATGTGAGGAGCAGAGTGAATCTTAAGGTTATTTTACCGCTCTGTGAACACTGTCAGATCTCATTCAAAAGATAAATTCGAACTGAACACAAAACACTTGAATTTAGTTTGAACACAAAGAATAAAATTAGACCAGATTAAAATGATCAATTATCAGATCTGAAATCACCTGTAACCATGGCCATACACACCATTGAGGTCCTAGGTATGTTTTCCAAAGTAGCTATAATAAAAGTCATTAAATAATAACTGTAACTGTAAATAACTTTGGTGCTGCAACAGTATTGTACAATGCCATGATAACTGACCCCCTCATCTCAGTTACTCATTGGTCTAACAGCACTCGTCAATGTCAAAACAACTGAGACGACAAATCAAATCAAAAAAGGCGGAAGCCCTCTACAGGAAAAGACAGTCAAATTTACTTCCTGAGAAGACAGGGTTCCTTTAATATCTGTCAGAAGGTATTGCAGATGTTCAACCAGACGGTCATCCTCTTCTATGCTGGGGACGCAGCATTAAGCTGGTGAAGAAGTCTGGTTCTGTGGTGGGTGTAGAACTAGACTCCTTAACATCTGTGGCAGAGAGCAGGACTTTTAGCAAGCTTTTGTCCATTTTGGACAACATCCATCACCCGCTGCACAGTACCATCTCCAGGCAGAAGAGCACCTTTGTCCTGTTCCACAGACAGACTGAGGATGCCATTTGTCTCAGCCGATACGACTCTTTAACTCCTCCCAGTGAGCAGGACTTAAACTGGACTGTTTCTGTTGGTCAGCACGAATATTTTTATCCTATCTTTTTTTGTATTTTATTGACACTTAACAGTTCATTAGCAATTGTCTTACCAGTTTAATCATCTTGTCTGCTTGTCTTGTTTTAATTGTTGTCCGTTTTAATTGTTGCTACTGTATACTTGAATGTCCCTTGTGGATTAATAAAGTATCTATCCATCATCTATCTATAATTTACCATATGATGCCAAACCCCCTACAAGCTCAGTTTTTGGACCTCAGTATTACTAAAACCCTGCATACGGCCATGCCTGTAACTGAAAAACTGATGAAAATTTTAGCTAAAATTATAATGAGACACACTGGTCAATATAGCAATGCTAAGGGAACTTTTAGCATCTTAATAGGGACACAAAAAGTGCTTGACCACACTTCAGTTTTTGACACCTGCTGACTGAGAATAGGTCGGATATAACTACAAGAAAACTGAACTTAAATGTAATTATAGATCTAATATGTAATGCAAAAGCAATAGTTGTTTTTCATCAGATATCATCTAAATAGCATGTCTCTCATTCATCACTGTTACAGTTTAATGGGTTTTATAAATAAAAAGTATTCAACATAAACTAAATTTATTTATTTTTTAATTAAAATATAATTTAAGCCAATTTATGAATAAGCACAAGAATATTGACTATAAACAATGTTAAGTGATTATATTTTCCAGTCAAAACCGTTAGTAGCCTATTAATATTGTAATGTGCAATTTATTACAGGGCACTAAATGTTACACAGTTATCACGTGAGATAAACAGGAAAATTACAAACTTAATCAATATAATATAACAAGTTAAGTAATAAATAATTTTACAATGTACATTGTAAATATTGGTCATAAAAACCCAAATTTGTTAAATATGGGGTACAAGAAGCATACTTGCCATAGATATTGGTTGACCATCAATTTTCAGATTAGTGCTCAATAAATATAGTAAATATAAAGCTCAATAAGTTTGAGATAGCTTTATTTAAACAAATATTACCTCAGTCCTAAATCTGTAGCCTTGAAAAGTATACAAAAAAAGCAAATTACCATTACTAACCAAGCTAAACCCTGAATTAATACATTACACTGACAGTTTATCAGCTATTGAGTGGATTCTACAGTAGTTGCTTCAAACAAGCTTTGTGCCAGCAGTGATTCATTCAAAAGGTTTAAGTGTTAAAGGTCAGTGTGAAATGCCTAACTCTCACATTATGAATCTGGATTATATTTGTGTTGCTGAGACTTTTTCCTGTAATGCTTATAGACGTCTGTAATGAATGAAGCTAAGACAGCAAACTTGAGCCAATGGAGGCCGATGACTCACTGCTCTGACATCACACACACCGAGTGGAGAGAGATTTATATGGTCGCTATGAGGCGTGACGTATACACACACACACACACACACACATCACTATGAACTGACGTTCTTAGTCTGCAAATCCCTTTTTGTTATTCATTGTGTGGTGTCTTCACGTCTTGAAAGGTAATAGTGTTTCTTATTCCTTATGACGCAATTCTGTTCCCACAACATACCACTCAAATGAGATGTCAACAATTACAACATCACTGTCAACCAAAACATTTTCCCCAGGTGTCAGAAAGTTTGTTCACCACTGACCATGCAGAAGCAGGTAAATGTTCTGTTTTCTGGCCTCATGCATTACAAAATTCCCCTAAACATTCATGGGAATGATGGAAGCATGCATCATTTCAGTGCACTGTCATTGAATATGATTGAAATCAGTCAAAATCAACTGTTCAAGACTGTTGTTTGGGACTTTCAGAATGCAAGACGCAGCAACAGTGAGATCTGTCAGAGCGGCGTAACTGTTCGACACGTATGCAAAGACCAGGGCAGAGGTGCAAAGAGCATTGCTGAACATGCAAATGTCTCTGTAAACAGAGAGAAACTGCCTGTGTGAGTTGAATATCGCTCTCCTGCCGTGTCTAATCTGTTTTATGTGGTTTTAGCCCTTCACAGACCACAATGAGCCCAAACAGTGGCATTTGCCATTTCAATCTTTGCAGTCTCTGCCAATTTGACAGCACTGTCTTCAAGGGAATCATGCCCACGTCTACAAGCTGACGACAGGCCCTCCCTCACGCAAACGCAAGCCGGCAGACCCTCTCCTCCCGCTGCTGGTTTTCTTCCACCTCCCCCCCTTAAGAGCAGCTCTTTCTCTCGGTCTGCAGCAGATCAGACCCCCATCCCCCCTGCCGTGAGCTCCTACCTCGAGTGGAGCCGCTTGCTGGCCAGATCCGAGTCCATGCTGCCCACCGACTGAGCCATTGGTGAGCTGTAGGAGCCGAAGAGAGACTCCAGCTGCTCACTGCTTCCCTCTTCCTCTGGGGCTCTGAGCAGACGCACTTCAGTCCTCTGCGAGTGTGTGTGTGTGTGTGTGTGTGTGTAATGGCAGCTCCTGAGGAAGTGAGGTATTGTGCCAATAGACCATAAAAGGCAAGTCCCTCCTCTGAGTGACGCTGGTGAGCAGGAAGCAGAGTGTGTGTGAATGTGAATGTGAATGTATGTGCAGCATACACACTTACACAAACATATGCTATCTCTTTTCTTATTCACATTCCCCTGCACAACTGTACATTTTGTCATTTATATATTTTTACACTTTATTTTGTTATCTCTGTCTTATTGTTATTTTTGTCTGTGCACTGGAAGATTCTGTCACTAAGACAAATTACTTGTGTGTATAAGCATATTTATATGTGATAAATCACTTTCTGATTCAAATAGATCTTGATTCATGCACGCATCCAGAGGAGCATTTAGTCACTCTTGCTCTGTTTGCTCTTTCAAAGCTCAGAAGACTTGAAAATCCTGTCATTATTTACTCACCCTCATGTTGTTTAAAACTTTTATGCTGTTATTTTTCTGTGAAACACAAAAGGAGAAAATTAGAAGAATCTTAAAAAGCGACTTACAAAAGCAATTCACCAAAAAGCCAACAACATTCACAATATACTGTACAATGCTAGGTTTATTAGACAACTAGATTATGAAACAAGCTGGAGAAGAGAAAAAAATGCAAAATTGAAATAGAATTATTCCAAGTGTTCTGAAGTCATGCAATATTTTTTGTTTGAGTAAAAGGCCCAAATTCCTTAAATCACAGTTAACCGATAATAATCCACACAGCTGGTGCAGGTGAATTGTGAGCTATAATCTTGATAGAATTCTACTAGAATTCTTCAAACTAAATTCAAGAAAAAAAAAAAAAGATAGAATTCTGAGTTTATATTCCATAATTCTCATAATTCAAAGTCAAAATTGTGAAATAAAAAGTTGCAGTTACCTTTCTTATTTTATTTATTTTTTTTATTCCATAGCAGAAACAGGCCTCCATACAAATCTCATTCACATTCTGATATAAAAATTGTGTCGATGTGTTGCACCAACATTGACATCACTGATGCCAAAATTCTCTTGGTTCTTGCATTGAAATATGTGGAGAAAGAAACTGGAGAGTTACAGTCCGTTAATTACAAACCACATGCATATACAGGTGCATCTCAATGGATTAGAATGTCGTGGAAAAGTTCATTTATTTCACTAACTCAACTCAAATTGTGAAACTTGTGTATTAAATAAATTTAATGCACACATACTGAAGTAGTTTAAGTCTTTGGTTCTTTTAATTGTGATGATTTTGGCTCACATTTAACAAAAACCCACCAATTCGCTATCTCAACAAATTAGAATATGGTGACATGCCAATCAGCTAATCAACTCAAAACACCTGCAAAGGTTTCCTGAACATTCAAAATGGTTACACAATAGCCTATACAATCATGGGGAAGACTGCTGATATGACAGTTGTCCAGAAGACAATCATTGACACCCTCCACAAAGAGGGAAAGTCGCAGAAGGTCATTACTGAATGGTTGGCTGTTCACAGAGTGCTGTATCAAAGCATATTAAGTGAAAAGTTCACTGGAAGGAAGAAATGGGGTAGGAAAAGGTGCACGAGCAACAGGGATAACCACAAGCTTGAGAATACTGTCAAACAAAGCTGATTCAAACACTTGGGAGAGCTTCACAAGGAGTGGACTCAAGCTGGAGTCAGTGATCAAGAGACACCATGCTCAGACGTCTTCAGGAAAAGGGCTACCAAGCCACTTCTGAAACAGAAACAATGTCAGAAGCATCTTACCTGGGCTAAGGAGAAAAAACTGGACTGTTGCTCAGTGGTCCAAAGTCCTCTTTTCAGATAAAAGTAAATTTTGCATTTCATTTGGAAATCAAGGTCCCAGAGTCTGGAGGAAAACTGGAGAGGCACAGAATCCAAGCTGCTTGAAGCCCAGTGTGAAGTTTCCACAGTCAGTGATGAATCGGGCTGCCATTTCATCTGCTGGTGTTGGTCCATTGTGTTTTCTGAAGTCCACAGTCAACACAGCCATCTACCAGGACATTTTAGAGCACTTCATGCTTCCTTCTGCTGACAAGCTTTATGGAGATGCTGATTTCATTTTCCAGCAGGACTTGGCACCTGCCCACACTGCCAAAAACACCAAAAGTTGGTTAAATGACCATGGTGTTGGTGTGCTTGACTGGCCAGCAAACTCACTAGACCTGAACCTCATAGTGAATCTACGGGGTATTGTCAAGAGGAAAATGAGAGACACCAGACCCAACAATGCAGATGAGCTGAAGGCCACTGTCAAAGAAACCTGGGCTTCCATACCACCTCAGCAGTGCCACAGACTGATCACCTCCATGCCACACCGAATTGAGGCAGTAATTAAAGCAAAAGGAGCCCTTACCAAGTATTGAGTACATATACAGTAAATGAACATACTTTCCAGAAGGCCAACAATTCACTAAAAATGTTTTTTTTTATTGGTCTTATGAAGTATTCTAATTTGTTGAGATAGTGAATTGGTGGGTTTTTGTTAAATGTGAGCCAAAATCATCACAATTAAAAGAACCAAAGACTTAAACTACTTCAGTCTGTGTGCACTGAATTTATTTAATACACAAGTTTCACAATTTGAGTTGAGTTAGTGAAATAAATGAACTTTTCCACGACGTTCTAATTCATTGAGATGCACCTGTATATCATATGACTTTTGAACACCTGGAATATAGTGCAGAAACGTACTTGTCAATATTATGATCTTTTAAATGTGTTTTCTTAGTTCTTTTTTGAGCTTCAGAGGTTATTGAATGGAAAAAAAGCTAAAGATCCTATAAAAGTACTAATTTTGCATGCCACAGAAAGCTTTGGAATGACATGAGGTTAAATTAGAACCAAATTTTCATTTGGGGATCTACAGCTTTAAATGTGTTTTCAAACATTTTGAAATTTAGTTTCTTATCTTATATGTTGTGTCAAATAAAAAAGGAGAAACTAATGAGTCAATCTGTAATAGATCTATACTTTTACTGCATGACATTAATGTGGAGATCATTTAAACTTGGGAGAATTTGACGAAGGTTTATATTGAGATCTAAGACTTTTGACATTGGTATCTTTTAAAGCCTAAACTTCTCTAAAAAAGATTTCAGCATCTGATGTTGTCATGCAGATCTGTTGTATTTAGTGTACACACTGCCTGAGTATTTGCCAAACCCTCATTCATAACGCTTTCCAAAAAACCCTCAACAAAAATGAGAAAAACAAAACTTACATCAAAGGTTTGGTCTGTCAACAGATGAATGAGATGGAGAGAGGACACGCAGGCTTTGATTTCAGAAGCACACATTCATCTCAGCCCTCATGTCTGACAGTGTAATCATATCCACAAGCTAATGTCACCTTGAGTTCATTTGTGTTAAGATACAAATTAAAAGGGCAGGAATTTCTCAGGAAATGGTGCTGTTTGTGCCTGAAAATCCTGAACAGATTCTTAAACTATTTCCACCAAACCTAAATAATGTATGTGCTTATAGCCTTGCAAAAATACCTAGAGTTTTTTTTTTTTTTTTTTTTTTACTGTTACTAACCATAAAAAGCCAAACCATAAAACACTACATTATTATCATTTTTAAAAATCATCACATTTCTTTTTCAGTGCATGTTTTGTCCCATGGTACTGTCACTGTTGTTCAGGCTTGAGTGTTTCAGGTTTGAAGGTTTGTGCAAATATGTCTTTATGTCTAAAAATGGCTTCATCTAACAAACATCATTACACAAGGACAAGGACTATTTCTGATTTTTCTGAACATGCAGCGAAAGCGTGAGGTGTTTATTTCAACAAAGCATTTTTAAGGTGCATTTTTCACCATGTCATGTATCACTGCAGTCTCTGGAAGTAATCTATAACAATTTCAGCTAAATTAAATATTTCATCCTGTTTCATTTATTTGACAAATAATTTTGTGTTGTAGTGTCAGGGGTATCATGCACTCATTATTTTTGAGGGAGCATGAGTGAGGGGGGGGGGGGGGGGGGGGGGGGGGGGGTGCTCTCATGCTTGTCATGTGACACACAGCAGCCACAATACCACTGTATAACTGATATAGGCTTATGTCCCTACTGGAAAATAAATAAATAAATAAATAAAAACAATAAAACCATCACAGAAAATTTTAATGGTTTACACTACAAATACCATTACAAACATTACAAATCATCAACATTTAACCATTAAAAAATGGTTTTCTGTAGTGTGTTTTAGGATATATTCCATTAGAATTTATTGGTTTTAACAAGCCACCAATAGAAGGCAACCAATTACCATAGAGATCAACGGGGTCCATTACAGTTTCCAGTAAAACCAATACAAGTCCCAATTTTCACTCTTCACATCAACAAAGGACACTACACTACTATAGTGTAGATTCTCTCTTCGGGTGCATATTAATCAGCTCCCTAGGTCAGTAGTCAGGGCACTGATCAGGGAGTACGCCGTTTTAAAGGCTCAATCGCAAAATCCTTTCAATCCACTGGAACTTGAAAAATCCCACAAATAATCACAAAAACTAGAAAGCATCGATGCGCACTATGCTCCCTTACCAGAAATTATGTCACATTTCTGAAGCGCAAAACATAGAACACATGAGCAAAAACTATAGAAATACAAAGGCTGTGTCCAAAAGCTCTAAAATGCTTCCTTCGGAGGCAGCATTCCAAGGCAGGAAGGCATCAAGGCACATCCGAATCCAAATTCTGCTTTACTGCCTGTCTCCGGAGGTACCTTCTTCTGATCGAATTATGAAGGCAGCATAGATGTATCCTTCGCTGCCTTTGATATCCCACAATCCTATGTGTTCCATTCCAGACGGTTGAGATAAAAATTAAAGATGGCTTCTGAAAGTTGCGCTTGGTGGTCATCAGTTTGTGTAAATGTATATTTCTGACTAACTTTTTGCACTTTTGATGTTATTTCTAGCGAGAAATCAGTATTATAGTAATTAAATATTTGTTTAGTTATCACCAAAACTCATTCTATTTTGTTGTAGATAATTAAACCGTTATGCTGCCTCAGAAGCCTGTCCGAAATCAGTTTCGAGAGGTGCCTTCGTGGAAAAACGCTGCCTGCAAAGTCATTGCCTCATAAGGCAGCGAGGCAGCAAGTCAGCTGCCGGACGCAGCCAAAGATGGTTCAATATTGTTTCTAATGAACGGGAGAAACTGCAACGTGCAATATGGCGGAGTAGTCCCACCTTCTGAATAAAACAGCCAATCGTTGATTGGTAAAGTCATTGCGTCACTGCAGCTGCCAAGAAACCTGAGCTTCCCATAGAAACCTGAGGGACTCAATCATAGATATGTCATATCTATGCTTGTGCTTAAGACTGCATATGTGCAGTGGCTGGTATAGCTTGAAAAATACGTTTTTTTTATGTTTTTTAAAGGAACAGCATTCTTGGGCAGTTAATTTGAGATTTTGTTGCTGACATATGTGATTTAATTAACCTGATTTATTAATAAAGTCATGTAAATGCAGCTTACTTGCCTTGTCAGGTTACTGATGTGCATGTAAACGGGGAAAACCGGTTATTTTACTAAGTTGACAGTTGTGAGTTATCAGCTTAGGCTGCTAGTGTGCATCATGTACAGGTGCTCAATGCTTATTCAGTGTTTATATATATATATATATATATATATATATATATATATATATATATATATATATATATTGTATGTTTGGGTATAACTATATGTGTTTTAAATAAAAGTTTACACCTTTTTAATACGTTTTGATATAAGTACAAATATCTAAGTCTAAGTACAAATATTTATTCAGTGTCACTTACCTAACTCCTGAACTTGACGTACAATATACACATAATGTAGCCTACACAACTTACAGCACACTAGAAATATCCACTATTCTAGAAATAAAACTAAAGTAAAAATGCAAAACATTAAACACTAATTTTAAAGATTAACAAAAAACTATAATAGTGTATCAGTGAAAGGCCTACTAATAACACTGACCAGAACATTGTAAGCAGTAGTAAAAATCAGCTGACAGCGGAGCCCCCTGCTGTGAGCAAGTGAAAATTAATTTGGATGAAGATATTTTTCTTTCTTTCTTTCTTTCTTTCTTTCTTTCTTTTATGAGCTGTGCATTAAATTATGGTGTACAGACAGGAACATCTAGCTGTGTTTGAGAGATGTTTCTGTCGCTCCTCCGTTGGGAACTACTAGCCTATAATCAGCAGACAAGAAATGTAGGCTACTAACTGTTTTTTGTTTATTGAACTATTATTAAATATCAGAAAGCAATGGTGCTGTGTTTCTTCTTTTCCTCTTCATTTTTCTGGTGTGGTCAGGGCTTGAATTTAACATTTTTTCATTCATAATTCTGGCTTTAGATGGCAGAATGTCTGTGGCTTGTGTTCAGAGCCTGTGGGCTCTTCTGGGGCGGTTTTGTGTGAGTTGTGACAGATCTGGGTTTTTCCTGAGGAATTCAGGGGAATAATATGCCTCTTTGTGTGCGTTATGGATGTTTGGATCATGAATGTGTGGCTGTTCATTTCTGCTTGTGTCACAATCACATCGGCCAATACACTCATACCGGCTCTTAAATCTTCCGCGACATTTTCATAATGCTCCCCATTGACGCATATAGCGGTTCTTATTCAAAAGCAGGATTCTGTACAGTGTGTGTTATGAGATGAAGTGCAGCGTTTGGCCTCTTTCTCTGTGTTGCTGTATATTGTCCACTAGAGGGGGCAATGGGTCCGTACAAGGCATTATTTTTCTCTCAAAACCAAACGTGGTTGCATTTGTATGAGTATATTAACGCATAACGACAATAACAAACAATGTATAATTAGTATATATATATATATATATATATATATATATATATATATATATATATATATATATATATATATATTGATAAATATATGATAAAAACTTACCTGCCTAGAACTTTCTTGTGATCCTGAAGACCTTGGTTAGCTTGTTATATGTTGATTAGGGTGGGCACTAAACTCTGCAGGAAAGTGGACCTTGAGGGCCTAAGCTGGAAACCCCTATTCTAAAATCTCAATGATAAAGTATCAGTGGTAAATACAGGTGCATCTCAATAAATTAGAATGTCGTGGAAAAGTTCATTTATTTCAGTAATTCAACTCATATTGTGAAACTCGTGTATTAAATCAATTCAATGCACACAGACTGAAGTAGTTTAAGTCTTTGGTTCTTTTAATTGTGATGATTTTGGCTCACATTTAACAAAAACCCACCAATTCATTATCTCAACAAATTAGAATACTTCATAAGACCAATAAAAAAAAAAAAATTAAAAAAAAAACATTTTTAGTGAATTGTTGGCCTTCTGGAAAGTATGTTCATTTACTGTATATGTACTCAATACTTGGTGGGGGCTCCTTTTGCTTTAATTACTGCCTCAATTCGGTGTGGCATGGAGGTGATCAGTCTGTGGCACTGCTGAGGTGGTATGGAAGCCCAAGTTTCTTTGACAGTGACCTTCAGCTCATCTGCATTTTTTAGTCTCTTGTTTCTCATTTTCCTCTTGACAATACCCCATAGATTCTCTGTGGGGTTCAGGTCTGGTGAGTTTGCTGGCCAGTCAAGCACACCAACACCATGGTCATTTAACCAACTTTTGGTGCTTTTGGCAGTGTGGGCAGGTGCCAAATCCTGCTGGAAAATGAAATCAGCATCTTTAAAAAGCTGGTCAGCAGAAGGAAGCATGACGTGCTCCAAAATTTCTTGGTAAACGGGTGCAGTGATTTTGGTTTTCAAAATACACAATGGACCAACACCAGCAGATGACATTGCACCCCAAATCATCACAGACTGTGGAAACTTAACACTGGACTTGAAGCTCATAGCAACTTGGGCTATGAGCTTCTCCACCCTTCCTCCAGACTCTAGGACCTTGGTTTCCAAATGAAATACAAAACTTGCTCTTATCTGAAAAGAGGACTTTGGACCACTGGGCAACAGTCTAGTTCTTCTTCTCCTTAGCCCAAGTAAGACGCCTCTGACGTTGTCTGTGGTTCAGGAGTGGCTTAACAAGAGGAATACGACAACTGTAGACTTGACACGTCTGTGTGTGGTGGCTCTTGATGCCTTGACCCCAGCCTCAGTCCATTCCTTGTGAAGTTCACCCAAATTCTTGAATCGATTTTGCTTGACAATCCTCATAAGGCTGTGGTTCTCTCAGTTGGTTGTGCATCTTTTTCTTCCACACTTTTTCCTTCCACTCAACTTTCTGTTAACATGCTTGGATACAGCACTCTGTGAACAGCCAGCTTCTTTGGCAACAAATGTTTGTGGTTTACCCTCCTTGTGAAGGGTGTCAATGATTGTCTTCTGGACAACTGTCAGATCAGCAGTCTTCCCCATGATTGTGTAGCCTAGTGAACCAAACTGAGAGACCATTTTGAAGGCTCAGGAAACCTTTGCAGGTGTTTTGAGTTGATTAGCTGATTGGCATGTCACCATATTCTAATTTGTTGAAATAGTGAATTGGTGGGTTTTTGTTAAATGTGAGCCAAAATCATCACAATTAAAAGAACCAAAGACTTAAACTACTTCAGTCTGTGTGCATTGAATTTATTTAATACACAAGTTTTCACAATTTGAGTTGAATTATTGAAATAAATGAACTTTTCCACGACATTATAATTTATTGAGATGCACCTATATATATATATATATATATATATATATATAAATGAAACAGCATTTACATGTACAATCTATACGAGATTAGAGCTCAGTTTTGGCATTTCTGAGACTTCACTTAGTTTAGCAAACACATACAGAGTGTTTTTTTTTTGTTTGTTTGTTTGTTTGCTTTTTCACTGTTCTTATTTTGTGTAATTAATACTCTACTAAAGTAATTTGGTCTTTACAGTAATGCAACTGCCTGATTTCTATGAGGTGACAAACTATTACAGGATCAAAAGTCATCATGACAAAAATTAATGTCTTGATCTCACAAATCTGAAATTGAACAAATACATATATTTAGTTTATATTTAGTTTAATTAATTAATTTATTTATTTGCTTGATTGTTAGCCTATATTTTTATGTTATCCACAAATGCAAGGTTATGAAAGTTATCCCCCACTTTTCTTACTTCTAAGAAGATATTAAAATTTATATTAAATCTTTATCTACCTCTTGTAACAAAAAGGCAACTAAAACTTTAAATGTATGCTCTCTTTTTGGTGTTTTTGTATAATTTTTATTTGATAATTAATTTATGTTTCTGAGGGAAGAGTATATTTATTGTTACGTGATCAGTTTATCTATTTTATTTATCTTATTTTTTCTCTTTTTTTTTCTTTCACTCTTTCTCTTTTGATTTGTAATTGCTATGTATTGTTTGGGCATCCTTGAACCCCTGGCTCTTTTCCTTGGCATATATTCTGTCACATTTGTCTTTCTGAGCAATTGTTTAATTCCTTGATATATGTTTTGTAACATTTGTGTTTCCGAGCAATTGTGTAATAAAAAAATAAATAAATAAAAAATAAAACTATAGGGAGATGAGAGGGTCTGTATTACTCACTATTGGAGAAAGCGTAACGGTCAACTTGGATCACGTGTCCCTTAATAACCAATCAGATTATAGCCTTAACGTCATAGAATTTCAGTCAGAGATGTGCTACGCTCATTCAAGTCAAGTCAAGTCACCTTTATTTATATAGCGCTTTTAACAGTACAGATTGTGTCAAAGCACTTAACAGTATCAAATTGGAGGATAGAGTGTCAGTAATGTATAATAATAAGATTAAACACTCAATTTTCAGTTAAAGGCATTTCATTATTGAATTCAGAGATGTCATTGTCTAGCTCAGTTTAGTTTAAATAGTATCTATGAAATCAAATTGATTATAATCGTTAGAAATTAAGTGTCCCCAACTGAGCAAGCCAGAGGCGACAGCGGCAAGGAACCAAAACTCCCTCTGTGACAGAATGGAGAAAAAAACCTTGGGAGAAACCAGGCTCAGTCGGGGGGCCAGTTCTCCTCTGGCCAGGATATTATTGTTTATTTATTTTTTACTTATTGTTTTAATTAAATTTTAAATGTATAAATGTATTATATTTCTATTTTTATATTGTTGCAATTTCTAACAATAATAGTATTATGTAGTTAGGTATTTTATTATATTTTTAGTTATTTTGTTTTATGTTTAGTTTTATTGTATTTAAGTCGAGGTCTTCACTGGGGATATGTCCCCAGGGCTCATCCAGGTGTCCGGCCTCCGTCGACGATCAGGGTCACAGACATCATCTCCTGGCACCGATCCACCATCTGATCTGGACACGGACTGAGAAACAGAATAAGAAAGAAACAGACAAATATTAGCGTAGATGCCATTCTTCTTACGATGTAAGGAGTACATCGTGTGTTATGAGGAGTGTTCCCGGTTCCGGTTGATCTAATTAATGCAGCCTAACAATCCTTTAATGGATTTGAATAATAGAAGTGTATTAGTGTGTTATCTGTAAACCAGGTTAAAGAAATGTGTCTTTAATCTAGATTTAAACTGACAGAGTGTGTCTGCCTCCCGAACAGTGTTAGGTAGATTGTTCCAGAGTTTGGGCGCTAAATAGGAAAAGGATCTGCCGGCCGCAGTCGATTTTGATATTCTAGGTATTATCAAATGGCCAGAGTTTTGAGAACGCAGCGGACGTGGAGGACAATAATGTGATAAGAGCTCGCTCAAGTACTGAGGAGCTAAGCCATTCAGGGCTTTATAAGTAATTAACAAGATTTTAAAATCTATCCGATGTTTGATAGGGAGCCAGTGCAGTGTTGACAGAACCGGGCAAATGTGGTCATACTTCCTGGTTCTAGTAAGGACTCTAGCTGCTGCATTTTGGACCAACTGTAGTTTATTGATCAAGCGTGCAGAACAACCACCCAGTAAAGCATTAGAATAGTCTAACCTTGAGGTCATAAACGCATGAATTAGCATTTCTGCATTTGACGTTGAGAGCATAGGTCGCAATTTAGATATGTTTTTGAGATGGAAAAACGCAGTTTTACAGATACTAGAAACATGGCTTTCAAATGAAAGATTGCTATCAAACAGCACACCTAGGTTCCTAACTGATGAAGAAGAATTGACAGAGCAGCCGTCAAGTGTTAGATAGTGTTCTAGGTTATTACATGTGGGGTTTTTAGGTCCGATAATTAACACCTCTGTTTTTTTTTTTTCAGAATTTAGCAGTAAGAAATTACTTGTCATCCAGTTTTTTATATCGACTATGCATTCCGTTAGTTTCTCAATTTGGTGTGTTTCACTGGGCCGTGAATAAATATAGAGCTGAGTATCATCAGCATAACAATGAAAGCTAACACCATGTCTCCTGATAATATCTCCCAAGGGTAACATGTAAAGCATGAAAAGTAACGGCCCTAGTACTGAGCCTTGAGGTACTCCAAACTGCACTTGTGATCGATATGATACCTCTTCATTTACTGCTACGAACTGATGGCGGTCAGATAAGAATGATTTGAACCATGCTAGGGCACTTCCACTAATGCCAACAAAGTTTTCTAATCTATTCAAAAGAATGTTGTGGTCGATAGTATCGAACGCAGCGCTAAGATCCAGTAGAACTAATAAAGAGGTACAACCACGATCAGATGATAGAAGCAGGTCATTTGTAACTCTAATGAGAGCAGTCTCAGTACTATGATACGGTCTAAATCCTGACTGGAATTCCTCACAGATTCCATTTTTCTCTAAGAAGGAATATAATTGTGAAGATATTACATTTTCTAGTATCTTTGACAGAAAAGGGAGATTTGAGATCGGTCTGTAATTAACTAGATCTTTGGGGTCAAGTTGTGGTTTTTTAATAAAAGGCTTAATAACAGCCAATTTGAAGGCTTTGGGGACATATCCTAATGACAATGATGAATTAATAATAGCCAAAAGAGGATCTATGACTTCTGGAAGCAGCTCTTTTAGTAGTTTAGATGGAATAGGGTCTAACATACATGTTGTTGGTTTAGATGATTTAATAAGTTTATACAATTCTTCCTCTCCTATAATAGAGAATGAGTGGAATTGTTCTTCAGGGGATCTATAGTTCACTATTTGATGCGATACTGTAGCTGACGGCTGCATGGTTACAATTTTATCTCTGATAGTATCGATCTTGGAAGTAAAGTAGTTCTTAAAGTCATTACAGCTGTGCTCTTGGGAAATGCCAACACCTGTTGATGCTTTATTTTTCATTAATTTAGTGACTGTATTGAATAAATACCGGGGGTTATGTTTGTATTCTTCTAGAAGAGACGAAAAGTAATCAGATCTAGCAGTTTTTAATGCTTTTCTGTAGGATAGGGTACTTTCCCGCCAAGCTATACGAAATACCTCTAGTTTTGTTTTCCTCCAGCTGCGCTCCATTTTCCGGGCTGCTCTCTTTAGGGTGCGAGTGTGCTCATTATACCATGGAGTCAGACTGTTTTCTTTGATCTTCCTTAAATGTAAAGGAGCAACTGTATCTAAAGTGCTAGAAAAGAGAGAGTCCATAGTTTCTGTTACATCATCAAGTTTTCCTGCACTGTTGGATATGCTGAAGAATTGAGATAAATCAGGAAGATTACTTACAAAGCAGTCTTTTGTGGTAGAAGTGATGGTTCTACCATACTTGTAACAAGGAGTAGAATTTACAGTTTTAGCTTACAGTTTTAGCTTGGAGTTTACACAAGACTAGATAATGATCTGAGATATCATCGCTTTGCTGCAGAATTACAACACCACTAACATCAATTCCTTGTGACAGTATTAAATCTAGAGTATGATTTCGACAATGAGTAGGTCCTGAAACATGTTGTCTAACCCCAGTAGAGATCAGAATGTCTATGAATGCTGATCCTAATGCATCTTTTACATTATCGACATGGATATTAAAATCACCAACAATTAAGACTTTATCTGCAGCCAGTACTAACTCAGATAGAAAATCAGAAAGTTCTTTAATAAAGTCTGTGTGGTGCCCTGGTGGCCTGTACACAGTAGCCAGTACAAACATCACAGGGGATTTATCACTAACACGTGTTTCTCTAGATAATTTTATATGCAGCACCATAACTTCAAACGAGTTATACTTAAAGCCTGCCCTCTGAGAAATACTGAGAATATTGCTATAAATTGTAGCAACAATTCCCCCTTTACCTTTTGGACGTGGCTCATTTTTATAGCAGTAGTCTTGGGGGGTAGACTCATTTAAAGTAATGTATTCATCTGGTTTTAGCCATGTTTCTGTCAAACAGAGCAAATCTAGGTTATGATCATTGATCAAATCATTTACAAATAGTGCTTTTGTAGAAAGAGACCTGATATTCAGTAAGCCAAGTTTTATCAATTGTTTCTCTGT
Organism: Spinibarbus caldwelli; assembly: GCA_039654775.1. Classification (NCBI taxonomy): domain Eukaryota; kingdom Metazoa; phylum Chordata; class Actinopteri; order Cypriniformes; family Cyprinidae; genus Spinibarbus; species Spinibarbus caldwelli. The sequence goes on along the minus strand of CM077222.1, from coordinate 8,542,985 downwards.
ATTGTAAACATTTTTTATTTGTTGAACATCAATTAAATTGTTACTATTACTTTGGTTTGGACGTTTTCTGTATTTTCTAGTTCGGGGAACAGACACAGTCTCTATAGTGTGATATCTAGGTGAAGGAGTCTCTATGTGCTGAGAATTAACTGACTTCTGTGACGTGAGGCGGCTAGCAGACGGTCGGTTTAGCCAGTCTGTCTGCTTCCTGACCTGGGCCCTAGTTAGTCAAGTACGAACTCTAAGACTATGTGCCATATTTCTAGAGAGAAGAGCGGCACCTCCCCAGGAGGGATGAACACCATCTCTTTTCAACAGGTCAGGTCTGCCCCAAAAATTCTTCCAATTGTCTATAAAGCCTATGTTATTCTACGGCTCACTGGCCGTTTACGGATTCCATAGGAATGAATGGTAAGTGCCATAAGCTGAATCACACCTGTCGCAAAAAGTCAGTGACTTCTCTTATAAAACAGAATTTTTTTCGTGGTAAACTCTAAAAATAGTTCAATCCATAAGTATTGTTTAGTGGGAAACATGTTGAAGATTAGCAGATAGGCTTTCGATTCATTAAATGATAAGCCGTTTCCTCTAAAAAGCTGTTTATGCAGCATAGTGAAGCCTCTCCTCCATTGACATCCATTAAAAAAAAATGGCCTCTGGTCTCCTTTCCAACGTACTGCCAGACCAGAAGCGTTAGCTTTAGCCGTTACGCTTTTTCGGCTAATGGTTGCAGGCTTGCCTTCTAGTGGCTTTGCAGTAATGCCTGATAAAGCAGCGTTTGTGAGCACAGTGCTGCTTTGTGTACTGTGTTACCAGGAAAACCGCTATTTTACTGCTCCAGAAGCGGCATCTTGTGGCAAAGAATGAATTTGCATTTTCATTCAGACCAACGCGAAAAGACCAACAAGTGGGCAGGCTATATGCTAATGTTTCATGGTGACATCAACATGAAACAGCTTGGGATTCGTTTTAAAAACGACTCGTTTCAATGATTCAGAGTCGACTCTTATTTTTTGAGAGACAGTAGGCTAACTTTATACAAGGTGCACTTTCAGATTTAAAACCTTGCAGGATGTTTTCATTCACTTAGAGCTGTGCATTCCATAATAGGGGAACTTTAAGATCATTAAGATGTTTTTGCATTGTGACATTTTTCAACAATTATGTTTCGGTTTTAATTTTCATTACTGTAATATGTCCAGATATTTCACTTAAGTCGTTTATGTGAAATTAATGAATTAATAAACTGCATATATATATATATATATATATATATATATATATGCTGGTTGGTAAGTGTAAAGGACACACACACACACAGATCATATGCTTACATGAGCCCTAACAGTAACACTTTTCAGGTTTGCTGACATCATCAGAGAGGAATATATTCAAAATATAGGGGGGGGGGAGTTGGTCAGGGACTGTTCATAAGGAGATTGTCTTTGACTCTAAGGAATAATGTGGTTTAATCTGTCGTGGCGCGTGGCGTGCCTGCATGCGCTCCTATTGTTTTAGCCTGTAGCATCTTGTGACACGGGCCTTATGACCCCGAATCACCCCTCCTCTTCCCCATCATAAGGAAATAATTATTGTATGTTTGGCAATAATCTGCTCTCGTATCCTATCAGCAGAGTGCTGGATGGGACAGTAGGGGTTTTAAGGAACTCTTTATTTAATGAATCTTAAGAGGAATCAAATCATCTGCTGTTTTAGCACAGCAGCAGGATTTTGGAAAAACTTGCTCTTTTAATACCCTCCATTTAAGAAACTCAAGGCTGCAAATGCAGGGCAAATATGAAATATGTGAGCAGCTTGGGCTTAAGGGATCATTATTTAATGAGCCTGTGAAATGCAGGTCTTCCTGGACTCTTGTCATCTAAGACCAGAGTCAGCAGAGCAGCAGTGTGTTTTTAGGGATTTTCCTTGAATAGCATGTAAGGACACCGTTCACAGATTTCATCTGCATATTCAAGAAAACTAGACATTTTTTGCACAGTAAACACTATTTTAACATAATCTGCACTCTTACAAACAAGCAGAGAAAATAATCTCTTGAAGATTAGAGTTAAATTTAATGCCATTATAATAGTATTTTACTGTGATTGAAAATGTCATATATGATATTTGGTTTTTATATCATTATCCTACAGAGAGTCACGTGATGATATTTATTATTTTTCATGATGTAGGCCTATCTATTTTGAAGATGTTTTTGAACATGACAGGCACCGTAAAAAAATGTGTCATTTTAAACATGGATTATAAGAGAGCGCTATCACACAATCAAACCACTAATTATTGGACTCATGATCTATCGTGTAAAACCACAGAATTTTCAGTCAAAAAAAGTTATTTTGAAAATAATTTAAATTTAAATTATATATAAATAAAAAATGTGTAGGCATTATTATTATTGTTACAGTTCCTCTGAATTTAAATGTCATGAAAAAAAAAATATCCCCATCACTTTTTTAATATTTATGTATTTATTTATTTGTAAAATTGCTCTTACATGGCTTGCAACAATTATCTTAGGATTACTCTTATAAATATATATAGTTAAAATGACATATAGTTAAAAAATATTATTTAAAAATATATAAATATAGTTTAAAATATTTGCATTGCAGAATAGAGGTTGCACTGTATTGTGTGACACCATGTGACAACTTGAAATAATATTTATAGCTGTTTTTCACACAGAAAATGTCTTCGTTTATCTTCAGAGTCAGAAATGAGATAATGAGACTGTTCAAAGAAGAGCACAGAAAGCTGTGTATGTGGTTTGATGTCCTTCACTTCTGGATTTGTTTTCTCTCATTGTCTTGAAAGGAAAGAAAAACAGGCTGTTTTGCCATCAAGCATATCTTTTAATCCACGGGTCACGTATTATGTCATATCGCAGCGGCACAGCTTATTACTGTACAGAGCAAGAAGAAAAATCCAAGACAAAATGAGATTTCAGTAAGCTGCTTGGAGGTTTAAAATGGCCAAATGAACTTTGATTTCCTTTGTTTTACTGTCCATCCAGTAAGTGCAAGAACCATCTGTTCTTTTTACTTTTCTTTTAATGCTCAGCTCATGTTGTTTTGTTTCTTCTGATCATATTTCTAGTACTGTTGTGTCCTCAGAGGAGCTTTAAGAAACATGTGGATGTACATTCACTCAAACAATCCAAATAGTCCAATAATGTCTTTAAAACAGACATTGCAATTATGTTTGCAAAATAACTTTATTTTCACCCAAAATATTGTTATTTGAACATTTATTTTTATTATACTAAGAATATTAAAATGTCCAGTTTTATTGTCGTAATTAGAACATTATTTAAAGATTAACACATTTCTTAAAATGTTCATCAAGTTCATAAGGACATTTTGAGAGTGTTGATCTGAGAACATTTTCTCTCAACTTTATGAGAATGTATATCAAATATTAATAATGTTATAAGAATGTTCCATAACTACCATAAAAAAAACCATTAGCAGGGAAAGTCACAAGGTGTGTCAAAACTTCCACAAACACATACAGGCTGCGTTAGGGCTTTTTTGTATAATTTATACAAAATTTATACTAAGATCTTATTGATTAAATGTTTTACAAAACAAGGTGCAAATTTATGAAATGAAAACTGGGGTGCATTTCATACTGACTAATTTACAGTATTATTAACCTTCTGGTGCTCCATGCAGAGTGGTCAATTTTTATTTTTATTAATTTTTATTTTTCATTTCATTGCAATGAAAGTCCTATATTTAGTTTAATAATATTTTGTATTTTTTAGGGGATTTTATGCTAATAAATTATATTTATGGAATAGTTATAATCCATTTATTACCTGTTAACCACTTGTTAAGCAAAACTTTCCAACCTAAACTGCTGTAAATCTTGAATGCTTAGGAGCACAGACTTACATTTGGTCTCTTTTTAAAGAAGACGATGGCAAATTACTTCTGAAAGCGAAAAAAAAGTTTAAAAAAAGTGAAATAAAAGAAGTTATGGAAAATTAAGTTTATTGTTATTATTGTTTACTGCTAATTTAAAAATTTATGTGAAATATGTGTATTATATGCACCGATCAGGCATAACATCTTTCTAATATTGTGTTGGTCCCACTTTTGCTACCAAAACAGCCCTGACCCGTCCAGGCATGGCCTCCACTAGACCCCTGAAGGTGTGCTGTGGTATCCGGCACCAAGATATTAGCAGCAGATCCTTTAAGTCCTGTAAGTTGCAAGGTGGGGCCTCCATGGATCGGACTTGTTTGTTCAGAACATCCCACAGATTCTTAATTGGATTGAGATCTGGGGAATTTGGAGGACAAGTCAACACCTCAAACTCATTGTTGTGCTCCCCAAACCATTCCTCAGCCATTTTTGTTTTGTGGCACGGCGCATTATCCTGCTGAAAGAGGCCACAGCCACCAGGGAATACTGTTTCCATGAAAGGGTGTACATGGTCTGCAACTATGCTTCGGTAGGTGGTATGTGTCAAAGTAACATCCACATGGATGGCAGGACCCAAGGTTTCCCAGCAGAACATTGCCTAAAGCATCACACTGCCTCCGCCGGCTTGCCTTCTTCCCATAGTGCTTCCTGGTGCCATGTGTTCCCCAGGTAAGCGATGCACATGCACCTGGCCATCCACGTGATGTAAAAGAACATTTTATTCATCAGACCAGGCCACCTGGTCTTCCATTGCTCTGTGGTCCAGTTCTGATGCTCACGTGCCTACTGTTGGCGCGTTCGGCGGTGGACAGGGGTCAGCATGGGCACCCTGACTGGTCTGCGGCTATGCAGCAACAAACTGCAATGCACTGTGTATTCTGACACCTTTCCACCAGAACCAGCATTAACTTCTTGAGCAATTTGAGCTACTGTAGCTCGTCTATTGGATCGGACCACACGAGCCAGCCTTCACTCCCCAAGTGCATCAGTGAGCCTTGGCCACCCATGACCCTGTCGCCGGTTCAGCCCTCTTCCTTCCTTGGACCACTTTTGATAGATAATGACCTCTGCAGACCAGGAACACCCCACAAGAGCTGACACAGTCTTCTAGCCATCACAATTTTGTCCTTGTTAAACTCATTCAAACCCTTAAGCTTGCCCATTTTTACTTCTTCTAACACATCAACTTTAAGGGCAAAATGTTCACTTGCTGCCTAGTGTTATTCACTTCACCTGTCAGTAGTCATAATGTTATGCCTGTCATTTTGGACCACAAACAGTACAAGTATGACTGTTTTCAGTCAAAAAGACCCAAGAGCATGAGGGATGTTTCTGGTTGTATGTATGTTGACCACTGTGGGAGAGACCATGATGTGAAAATGAAAACTTATGATTAGTCAGGTCAAAAACAGACATATTCAGTCATGCCCAGAAATGAGGATATCAGTTGAAAATAGGCTAGTGGGATGCCTCCCTAAGACCAGCAAACCAGCTTAGATTGGTTTAAGTTGGGCTGGTTTTCAGCAGGGTAGTCTATTTATACCGAGGCAGCTGTTGAGGAACAGCAGTGAACAGTGAACAGTTCTTCCTTTTGTTCCTGCATGTGCTGACGAGATTTTTTCAACAGCTTATTCTCAAGAACTAGTAACTGTGCTTCAACATTACTTAGAAGAAGAACATTACTACTGAAAAAAGGTTATTGCTGAAGTTTCAAGAAATGGCAGGACAGTGCTTCTAAAAAGACTTGTATCAACATAGGTTCATTGAAAAAAAAAAAAAACGTACCTCTACTCAAAATCTATCTACACAGTTTATTGCATTTCCGGCTGAAATTAACACTAGCAGTAAAACACCAACAACTTTAATTCATTTTCACACAAATTATGATTACAGGGGCAGATCATCAATTAATAAAGGCTTATTATTGTGCAAACATTTTCATCACATAACCAGCTCTATATGTTTGGCATTTCTGACATAGTAAACTTGCTCTGTAGCTCACCCGGTACAGCATTGCACTTTTGATGTGCAGCACTCGGGTATCCCGTCAAACATGAGTTACAAAAAAAGAGCTTAAAAACTTGTAGAATTGTAATTAAATACATTTGCTGAAGCAATGATAATATGATCAAAACCTGAAAATGGCAAATACCCAGTTGCTCCCTGGGCGCCGCAGCAAAAATGGCTGCCCACTCCTCCGAGTGTGTGTTCATGGTGTGTGTGTGTGTGTGTGTGTTTGTTCGCCACTCACTGCTGTGTGTGTGTGTGTGTGTGTGTGTGTGCACTTGGATGGGTGAAAGGCAGAGCACAAATTCTGAGAATGGGATGTCACTAAAATGGTATGGCTGCTTCAGCAAATGTGCATTTTTCTTACCTTTGCTTTAGTTAACATTGGTTATGTTTAGTGTAGATGCTATCTGCTGATCTGTAGGCTATATAACATTCTAAAAGTTAAAATTTTTACATTCTAAAAGTTATAGTGAAAAAAGTTCTTGAAAAGCATCTAGTGAAGGAATGTAATGAACTAATTTTTAAAGGTTATTTTTTTCAAGCTATTTTTTAAACATTTGCTGCATGGATTAAAAAAAAAAATCTGATATACACGTCAAAATTGCGTTGAGAAAAAAAAAATTACCAGTAAATCCTTTAAATTTGACTTTATTCAGAACAAAGCAAAATAAAAATAAGAAAATATAAGCAGCTATGAAATTATATTACAAATGTATATATACGGTTATAAAATAAAGCAAAATTCTTTCGCTTCATTATAAACAACATAAATGTGTAGCCAAAACAAATTTATTTAGAGAAACTGAAAGGCCTATCTACATCTCTCATTCGATCACGAATACAAAAGTTTTTCACGGTGCTCTGGCGATCAATTGGATTTTTCCCTTATTCTGTAACAGCAGAATAACTTAAAATACTCTCATTACTGTCATTTTTGGTCATACAGATACATTATTCAGAACTGTAAAGGGTTCGCTTTTATTTGTGTATATTCACAATAAAAACAAAATATTGTCCATTTGTAAAATAAAGAAAACAAACAGGATGTGCATCATAGCAGCAGCTAAGAAGCATTTGAAATGCCAAGAAGGTGCAGCTCTAAAGTCTTTTGTATAGAGTCTCTTGTGCGACAGAGAGAGTAAGCGATATATGTGTCAAATGTCACTGGTCAAACCGAGTGGTTCGGAAGCCACCAAACCAATTTACCTAATGAGAAAGTTGCAAATCCTCCCAAAGCCCCACTGCTGGACCAAAGCCGGCAGAGAGGAAGGGAGGGACTTCGGGCGGTGAGCTGGCAAATCCGCGGCATTGTTTTCATTCCGCTCGGCCACATCTTTGGGATCCGCTCATGGTACAAGACTTTTAGCCCTCCTCTAAAACCTTTTAAAACTCTCACCCAAGCTCACAATCCCAAGACAATTCCTCCGGCCGGCAGACAAGCTCCTTAGGCTAATGGCCATTTTGCCTTGACTTCCAGTGCGCTTTAGCCTGGCATTATGTCGTTCGGACCGCTCCGGTAAGCTGACTAGAGAAGTTTTCCGCATGTTGAGAAGATATTGACCCTGGTGTGCGAAAGACAAAATATACTGGACGTGGGGATCAGCGCCGAGGGGGATGAATTTCATGATTTACTCATCTTAATGTAATCCGTATTGTTGTTATTTTATTGTATTATGCTTATTGTTTTGTTTCCTTATGTTTGTTTTTCTGCCTGTTGTTTTTATGGGCTGCAAGACAAGAAAGAATGATATCATATCTTCATGCAGTCTCAAGATTTCCTCCTGACAGCTGTCCTTTATTGTCAGTGCAGTTTACTGCTCAGTAATATGCCCTGGTTTACCACTGACAGAAGGTGAACAATGGGTTGGAAAATAAGTGTTAGATCAATGCACAGGTTTGTTCTGACAGGTCACAGACAGCAAAGAAAACAAAAGAAAACAAAGCAAAATAATACACTGTATAATTTAGTAAAGCTGAACCAACCAAAATATGTTAATTTATACAAACAAAACTAGTTTTTATAGGTTAAATCAGGTAGAAATTGCTCTTTAAGCTAACAACATGGTTACTGCTTTTTATAGTGTAAAACGCAACCATGAACTTGCATGATTAGGATAGAAATAAATAGGTTTATCAGCTTATAAAAAGAAGGAGAAAAACAAACATGGACAGGTTGTATGATGCCTCTATTCTCAACCAAACTACATAAAGTCAAATGCAGTATGACTGGGGCAGGGGCAGTATGACTGGGACAGGGGCAGTCGTGGCCTAATGGATAGAGAGTCGGACTTGTAACTTGAAGGTCGTGGGTTCGAGTCTCAGGTCCAACAGGGATTGTAGGTGGGGGGAGTGAATAACCAGCACTCTCTCCACCCTCAATACCACGACTGAGGTGAGACCCTTGAGCAAGGCACCGAACCCCCAACTGCTCCCCGGGCGCCGCAGCATTGGCTGCCCACTGCTCCAGGTGTATGTTCACTACTGTGTGTGTGCACTTGGATGGGTTAAATGCAGAGCACAAATTCCAAGTATGGGTCACCATACTTGGCCACATACCACTTCCCTTTTTTTTCCCTTTCCCATTTAATGCTTGAAAAAAGGATGAACATAGTATGGTGTAAACTATTGTCTGCTGAAAGCATGAAAACATTAAAATCCAAGAGACATTTAGAAACCTAAATTGTAAAATTCAATTGTAAAAGCAAAATCCACCAATGTCTCTACAAGGGAAGAAAGGAGAGTTTGTTGTGATAGTTTCATCCATGCAGGTTTGTGATTGCTTGGGTGTCATGTGTTCCTGTCTGTGTTTGTATGTGGGTTAACCAGGTTTAGTTTAACCCTGACCTCTGCACTAAAAGCAGACACACAGTATTTTCTCAGGGTGAGAAAAACAGTCTCAAAGAAGTGAGTTCATGTTGCATTTACTCTCTGGACAACAACATGGATGTGAGGAAAAACACTTTTTAATGCAAGTGATGCAATCATGAGTTTAGGAATGAAACTCTAATCCGTAAAGCATATGGCAATGTGGAAGACTTCACTGATTGGGCATCATGGCAGATCACCATCTAGAAGAGCCCTGTTAAAGAAATACTTCACCCAAAAATGGACATTTGCTGAAAAGTTAGATGTAGTAAGTAGATGAGTTTGTTTCTTCATCAGATTTGGATAAATGCAGGATCCTCTGCAGTGAATGGGTGCCGTCAGAATGAGAGTCCAAACATCTGATAAAAACATCACAATAATCCACAAGTAATCCACACCACATGAGTCCATCAATTACCATCTTGAGAAGCCAAAAGCTGTGTTTTTGTAAGAAACAAATCCATCAAGACATTTTTAACTGCAAACTGTTGCTTTCAGCTAAAATATGAGTCCATAATAACACTTCCTCCAGTGAAAAAGTGGTCTGGTCTGAATCAGGAGCGAAATCTGCACAGATCAAACAGTCTTTACAAGCCAAAACAGTCCAAAACTGCTCTAAACAAATATGTTGGTGGATTGCAATGTGAGAGACAACAGAAGATGGACTTTTTCCCTGGAGGAAGCATTATTATGGATTATGGACTCATATTTTAGTTAAAAATGTCTTAATGGATGGATTTGTTTATATGCAGCTTTTGTCATACTTGTTCACTTGGTGGTTATCAGAGATGCACCTGCATCTGAGAGTTCCAAAAGTCCAAAAAGACATAAAATGAATGCTATTACTTAACATCAATGTGAAGAAGTAACACCCTAGCAACCACATAGCAACATGCTAAACAAACAATGCATATTTTCTGCAGAACATGTTAAATTGTAGTTATTCCTTCACAGTTTTATGCAGTGTATTTCAGAAGCAAAAAGCCTGTCTAATGGTGAGCAGAGAGAGATTTATTCATCTGCCATATGATGCTTTATGTAAAATTAAAAAAAACAAAAAAAAACAAAGCAAACACTTCACAAATGTACTATTAAAACAATAAGTTTGTGGATATTTTCTGGCCTGTTGGTTGCACTGAGCATTTGTGTGGCGTCCTAGCATGTCTTGCGTTACCTGTTGAGAAGGAGACTGGCTGCTGACCAGATGCTGAAGAGAGACGGACCGCTGCTGGCCGGGTTCAGTTACTGCCGTTACCATGGCAGCGGGTTCACCATCACAAAAGTAACCTTATGACAAACTCGGGTTTCAGTAGATGGAGCCAAATCAGCACAGCTGCATCTTTAGCTTAGCAATATTCCTGTGCCTCTGTGTTTTCAAAGCATCATGAACTTACAAAGACCCCATGACATGACCATGCGTGTTAGCTTTGAACTCATCTATGCTACAGTAGTTTATATGCATTTCGAATATCTCTCAAATATCTATTTCAAATAAATGTCTCTGTGTTATTATAGTTAAAAATGTCAAATTAAACCATTAAATAAACATTTTTGTTACTGAAAATAAAATAAACATTAACTGAAATCCAATAAAATATTAAGAAAAACTTGTTTTATTTCAGAAAATTGCAATTTTTCTGATTTTATATTTATTGATGGATTAAAATTAATTAAAACTATACAGACATATTTGGACAAAACACTCAACAAAAAAGAAAGTGGGAAATATAAAAATGAAGAGTAATTCAACATTTATGAAAACTATAATATCTCAATGATACTCAGTGTTGTTATTGTTATCTAAAACTGAAACTACAACTACTAAAATGTTTTATTAATTAAAATTAAGTATAAATATTACATGAAAATTAGAAATTGAATTGAATTAGAAACTTAAATACATTTTTGTTGAAGTACTAAAATTGCTAAAACTAAAATTGAAATAAATGGTATTGTATTGAATATATAAATGTAAATTGAAGCTAAATAAAAATAAACTAAATGACTAAAATTAAAATGAAAACTGAAAATATAGGTAACACTTTAGTATATGGACCCATTCTCATGATTAACTCGTGTGGTTAATAATAGCAATAATAATAGCATGCCTATTATTAACATATTGGCTGTTTATTAGTACTTATAAAGCACATATTCTGCTGGACCATATTCTACATCCCTACTACCTTACTAACTATTAATAAGCAGCAAATTGAGGCAAAAGCTGTGGTTAATGGTTTGTTAATAGCGAGAATTGGACCTAAAAATAAAGTGTGACCAAAATGGCTAAAATAAAGGCCAAATTAAAAATATTAATAAATAATGTTATAGTATATAAATACTAACATAACACTTCTGGGAAAACAGACCAATAACAGGACTCTTTTGGCTAATAATTAGATTTTTATTCGTCCATAGCAGAGATTTTGCTGGACTCTATCATAAATTAAAGGCTAAATTGGCTATATTATTTAACAAATGAACAAGCTCTTCAAAACCCACTCCAAACTGCACTTGTGAAACCGTTCAACATTTCAGCGCATCACTTTGAGTACAGAAGCAGCCCGATGCCCATGTTTGGGCTGAGGTCAGGCGCTGCTCTCCTCTGGTTCTTGGCCTACTTTAGCAGGAGGTGGATCAGGGACAGGGATTATCAGAGCCCGTCCCACACACTTACAGTCCCACACAAAAGAGTGTCCAGAGACGAGGAAAACAGCATGTCACCATGATATGAGCTCCTGTTTGTCTTTGTCCTATTTCCATAAAGAAGGCCTAAGATAATGCAGCGCTCTCTTTTATCCCTTTATGTCAATGGATGATCTGCACTAAATGCTGGATTATAAGAAGGAATTGAATAGGATCTCGCAGAAATCCAGGCTCCTCAGGTTTAAGAGTGTGGGATCTGTTTTTCTACACACTGAACTGATTCAGCTCAGCAACTAAATGATTGTGAGGTCGATTCAGCTGAAATATCAGCATAATTTCTTTAATGCTGAACGTAAACTGCCAGATCTGTCAGCAAAAATCAGATGTCTGATGAATAATGATCAATATGATTGTTTTTTTTTTTGTCAGTTTTGACATGTTTGATTCCAAGGGAACTGAAATTGCACGTGCATGACTTGAAAATAAATAGGTGAAACTTTAGAAAAACACTGCATTAATTAACGGGGTGAAATAAATGAAGAAAAAAAAAGAGAGAAAAATACAATTCTGTCATCATTTACTCACCCTAATGTTTGTTCAAACCTGTATAAGTTGCTTTCTTCTGTTGAACACAAAAGAAGATTGTGAACAATGTTCATAACCAAAGAGTTGATGGCAGCCATTGACTTCCATAGTATATTGTTCCATGCAATGAACAGTCATTGGCTACCAGCAACTATTTGGTTACCAACATTATTTAAAATATCATCGTTTGTTTTCAACACAGAAAAGAAATTCATAATGGTTTGGAATGACATGAGAGTGAAAAAATGATGACAGAATTTTATTTTTTGGGTGAACTGTCCCTTTAATTAGCTGTTCCAGTGCGTTTGATCGCAACACACTTGTGCAACTCTAAGAGTTTTATCTTTCTTCTCTGAGATGCAGCGTGTTTAGAAGCAGTTCAGTGACCCTTGTGGATCGTTCTTTCTCCGGCTAACAGGATGAGGCCCCCAGGGACCCGTGCTCTGCCCTTTGGGTTTGTCTTTGACCTGCTGCCCTCCGGCTCACCCGCCTCGCACACGAGCGCCTCTCCACACCGGCCGGACGGCCCATCACCCGCACCGCTCCTCCAGGAAAGTGGGTCATGAGTCTGAGACTGTGGGATTATGGGCTGGGAGACGAGTGTGTGATTCCTAAATCCTGTTGCCCCTGAAAGAAAGAAAGGAAAAAACACAACACGTCCCCCTCTTGACCCAGACTGGCTCCCCTTCCCAAAACAAACCCCCTCCGTCCGCTTCTCCTTTAGTTAGTGCGCATGAAAGATGTCACTCAATCTCCATGAAAACTATTCCAATAAACCACCGGAGAGAAAAAACGAGGAATGTCCTCCTGCACCTACACCTGTGTGATCTGCAGAGCGCTGGATGAATTGTTTTCTAATCAAGAGCGGCTCAGCATTAATGACGTATAATAATGACACACTGATGAATGTGGGCTTTTAAACGGCTGACCCCGGAGCTCCTCACGGAAGCACATTCGTCCCGGATTCACTGACATGCTGCAAATGAATTACACATAATAAATCCATTCATTTTGGAGCTGATTCGTTACATCCATCATTATATGAGTCAGTCCTGCTCTGATCCGTCTCTGATGACATTGTCCTGATGATTCTCTGAAAGACTCACTGCTGACTGAAGACTCTGAATGTGTTGCATGTTAAAAAAAAAAAAAAAAAAACATGATTTATATAGAAATGCCTATAAACATACTATAAGTGAAAAACTGATTGCTGGATTTGGGTAATGTATATTTAATGTGTAGGATAAAATAGTTATTTAGGACATTTTTGCATTTCTGATTTACTGTAGTCAGTGCCGGGTACATTACTTACAATTTGTAGTATGTTAGTGATTCCAAATTACTAAAATTGTAGTTAGTAACGTAATCCATTACATTACACGTTTGGTAATATAATCTAACTACTTCCTGATTACTTTTACTTTACTTTTGACCTAACCCATTTATCGCATTGATTTAAATAGGATAATCTTGTAACATATTGACATAAAAATATAAAGAGAAAGGAAATATATTCTATTTGTTGTTATTAACAGCATGAAGTGCATTAACCCTCTGGTGCTCTTTGGTCACTTTTGACAGAAAAAAATTCTGTTTTGAATTTTTAAAAATCACAGCTTCATCGGAATGGTATGAAACTTGGTGACTTTTATGGCATTTGGAATGTGAACAAACAAACAAAAAAAAAAAAATTGAGGGCATGATTCAAGCAGGCTAAGTGCTCGTAAAAAAAATAGTCACACTTGTGGTCTTCGGTCAAAAATGACCGACCATAGGAAATTAATGGGAAATCGACAAAAACACAAAAATTCTAAGAATGTTTGTGTGTACAATCTACAAAAGTATACAGCAATGACAGGGTGAAACTCTGAAACATCAAGAGTGCAAAACCAACACATCCACTCACACACACACGCGTACACACTTATACACACACACCTATGAACTGGTGTGACTGTAACACAGCAAATATGTAAAATAAAAGCACTAATTCAACTACGATGCAGTAAAAAGTGGACAGCAAGGAAGGGGTTACACTTTAAAACATCAAGAGTGCAAAACAGACACATCCACACACACACATATACGCACACACACTCACAGACACACACACATACACAATTATACACACTCAATTGAATTGGTATGGCTATAACCATATAGCCAAAAAGAGTCAGAAAACTGAAATCAGATCAGACTCAGAAGAATTAAGCTCTGATAAAACATTCCTGTTCATCTTTGTTTCGTGTTTATAGAATTTCAATGTTTTGTGTAACAAAATGCTTTCTGTGTTCAGGTTTTACTGATTTTTTTTGGGGGGGTAACTGATGACTAAAATGATTGTTATGGTCCTAATAATAGGCATTGCTTTCTTTATGCAAATTATGGTTTCTTTGTGGAGTGAAATATGACCTGGACGGGTTTTCATAGGTTTCATAAGATTCATTTTTGATTATTTTTCTTTTAGTCACACAAACAGCAAAATATTAAGAAGTGATAACAGTAGATTCAGTCTTGAGTGAAAATATTCTGGCTTTTCTATTTGTTTTCTGCAGGTAAAAGATCAGACCACCTACAGAAGAGCTCAACCGCTCCAGAAGGACGTGTTAACTTCTCTTAAGGGCTTTGAACTTTGACCTCTCATAATGCGTCTGACCTGACGTCTGTTGTCTTTACTCTTTTAGACAAACTCCTCAAAATAAAGAAGGGGTCTTAAGGGTCACTCAAAGCAACATGAAATATGGGGCAGTTGCGCTGAGGAACAAAAAGGCCAGCGAGAGCGCAGAGATTCCTCAGCGGTGGACAGTTGTGGCTTCGTATTGTTGCAGGATGAAGCCAGTGACACATGCTGGGCTGTAAATGTGTCGGCCGTGAGCTAAAGGCCATTGTTGTGGAGAGAGTCACAGCATTCTGCCTTTGTGCCATTATGTGCTCCATCATTACCATCTCAATATTAGGAGGCTGATGTCAGTAGAAGTGCAGTCGCACTTTGAACCGAGCAGCATCTCAAAACCACTGCCGTCTGATGAGACACTCACTGCACTGACGTGCTGGAGGTTCTGCATCAAACACCTACCAGTTTGTCAAGGGTATGAGTCTGTAAATAACAGGGTTATTATAGTTAACTAAACTATAAACTGTAGTAAACTAAAACTAAAAACCGAAATAAATAACAAATTACAAAAAAAGTTAACTAAAATTAAAATACAGGAAATATAAAAAGTTAAAACTTATTCAAAACATTAATAAAAACTATAATAGTATCTCAATGATACAAAATAACACTGGTAAATAATTAGTCAAGGTTTGATGCTGCTGTGATGTTCTTTTGTACATAATCATGTTTATTTTTATGTTTTTATTTACACTATCTACACTTTGTTTTTATTTACACTAAAAGTTTTTTTTCATGTTTTAAAGTCTCTTCTGCTCACCAAGGTTATATTTATTTGATCAAAAATACAGTAAAAATTGTGAAATATTATTTCAATTTCAAATAGCTGTTTTCTATGTAAATATTTTGTAAAATGTAATTTATTGCTGTGATCAAAGCTGAATTTCAGCATCATTACTCCAGTCTTCAGTGTCACATGATCCTTCACAAATCATTCTAATATGCTGATTTGCTGCTTAAGAAACATTTCTAAAAACAATTGTGCTTCCAAATATTTTTGTGGAAACTGTGATACATTTTATTTTTCAGGCTTCGCTGATGAATAGAAAGTTCAAAAGAACAGCATATATTTGAAATAGAAATATTTTGTAAGATTAGAAATGTCTTGACTGCCACTTTTAATCAATCTTTATGTCCTTGATGAATTAAAATATACTTTTTTTCTTCAAAAAAAATTTAAAATAAAAACAAAAATATCGTACTGACTCCAGAACAGAAGTAGGCCTATATGCTTTAAAAACAAATCAAAAACTGCAGATTCAACTTAATATCATGAATATGCAATGACTAAAATAAATTAATCTACCAAAAAAATAAAAAATAGATAAATAACAAATAATTATCAGACACTGACTGACTGACACACACGCTTGTTACTGATAATGAGTGAAGTGGTAGGTATCACTATCACTGCTGACTCTGTTTAACGGGGTTGTGCACCACAGCTAATCATATTCAGACAGTTACAGTAGGATACTAGTAAACAAAAGGTTCAATGGTGTCACCCGTCCAGACCCGCCGTGGCCCGCTGACCCTCTGAATGGTCAGCACACTCTGGCGGCAGTTGGGCAGTCAGGAACGCGCGGACAAGAGCAGTTGGGCAGTTTAGCCAGCTGCTCTGGAAGCCATCGCTCGCCAATGAAACTGCCAGATGGACACACTTTCAGAACAATGAGAGTTTACTGCGCTAGCGGCTAGGCTAACAGATAGCCAGACATGCAGCCGAGGGCCACGCGGGTCATCAACAAAGCCTCGAAACGTCCTGCTCAGACTGGGACGCAGCTTTTGGATGTCTAGTGAGAAATCTTCACTTCCTCTTAAATAAACCCGGATGCAAAAACTTATCCAAGATCCCTGAGTTTCCATGTTCCAGTCTGGCTGGTGTTCCCTCAGACGGCAACAGGCTGAGTGTCCTGCGATCACCACTACATTGAGTAACCAAGCCTGTTTAATGAGGCATGTGATTGGTGCCCTCCTTCCCCGCACAAGACGCTGCATTCAGAGGCGTGATTGATTATGACAGACACACAATGGAGAGCTGGTGTCAGGACCAGCATGCTCAACCTCTGACCACCAGACTCCAGCATCTATGCACACGCCGCTTGTTTACATGCTTACAAATGCATGCATATGCGCAAGGACTTATGCATACATGAAGATGACCTGTGTGAACTGGTTTATGTCAACCCAGTAGTTTATTAAACCCAGTAATAATTACTGATCATTTAAAATTTGCACAAATATTGAAGCTGCATATGATATACTGAAAAATATTTGATGGAGAAAAAAATTTCACTTTGAAATTGTGGGTAAATTTTATTAATAATTGCAAAGAAACATGAAATTTAGATGCAGAAAAACTGAATCTGTATCACTTATAATGTTTTTTCTTTTAAAGCATACTCAAAAGAATCTTTGTTTTATTTTTACTTTGAAAAAATCTTTTTTGTGTATGTAGGATTTACTTTGAAACCGTTTTTGCTTAGAAACTGCTATTAAATATCACAAACATTTACAAAGAAATGAATTAAACATTACCTTATTAAATAGAAAGACTAAAATAGTAAAGCATACTCCAATAATTTTAATTACAGCTGCAATACATCATTTTTTACAGTGTACTGTTATTAAACTCTTATACACTTTTACACTTATACACTCTCAATTTTTCCTCCTTTACTCCAGCTAGCTTATGATTTGCTGGAATATTGCACAGTATATACTGTATAGTATGTGAAACAGAATGCATAATTACACAACAATAAACATGTCATACATGTGTGTTATGCTGAATGTTTCATTTAGCAAGTTGCATCCATTTGACAATGTTTATTTCACATTTCGGTCACATTTTATGTTAGGTGGCCTTATGTACTTATCCATTTGGTACAATATATTATGTTCATACAGCACATGTCATTATATTTCAGGTACTTGCATTTGATTAACATTTGTAGTTACTTTACTTCTAACCATAACCCAAACTTTACCCCAAAACCTAATAACTATAACCCTTAAAACCCTAGCCTTAACCCTACCTTTACTTCTAAATCTAACCATTCCAAAACTCATTAGCAGTAAATGTGAGAATCTTCCAGAACAGTAACAATGTTACATACAGTGTACATAATAGTAATATGTACATAGGCCCCCTGATATAAAGTGTGACCCATCATTTTAATACAATTTTGTGTATGATATCTTGATTTTTAGCAGTCCGATCAAATTATGCCATTTACATTTACATGTATTCATTTAGCAGACACTTTTATCCAAAGCAACTTACAATTGGGGAATACATCAAGCGATTCATCTTAAAGAGGGAAATAGACACAGGAAGTGCTCGTAATACCATGTTTCAAGCATTGTTCAAATAAGTACAAGCTAGACAGGAAAAGATTAAAGAAAAGAGAAAGCAAAGTTTTTGTTTGTTTGTTTGTTTGTTTGTTTTTTTAGGATGAAGTCAAATATAGTGACAAAAGATATGAGTTTTCAGCTGTCGCTTGAAAATTCTCAGGGCCATGATTATGAGCCATGATAGAGAAATTAAGCATCAAAATTGATATTACTTCAGTTGTCACACTGAAAATGGAAGATCACATCAACCTAACATTAATTCATACCAACATCACTAAATGTAATGGGTTAAAACAAGTAAAAATATATCTTTAAGCTTACAAATGCATATTGTACAAAGTATAATGCTCATTTTGGCAAATCATGCAGATATTAAGTGCATGCTGCTGACAAATGGCATATCATTATGATATTTGGAGCATAGCCACCACATTTTTATATCTTTATAAAGTAAAACTCTCAATAGTGAACTCGTAAAACAGGTTTTGTTTGTCATTTGATAACAGTGCTAAATATTGAATAAGAACATTATGAATATAATTTGTAATTAATCCATGATTAAATTTAAAGGCATAGCTCACCCAAAAATAATATTTTGAAGAATGTAAGTAACCAGTCAGCTGCTAGCCATAGACTTCCACAGTATGGGAAAAAATACTATGAAAGTCAGTGGCCAACAATTGTTTGGTTACCAACATGATCAAATGATGACAGAATTTTCATTTTTGGATAAACTATTCAATTAAATGAACTATCAATGTGATTTTAAGAAAAGAGCATCCACCTGTAGTATAAAGAAAGTTTGTGCAATGTTTAGGTGTACAGTGATTAATACACACACAACACTAACTACAAACAGGATTTTTCTGGAGATTGTTCTGCTCTTGTTTTCTTTGTAATGGTTCCGTGGCTTTTGGAAGCTCTTAGCGTCACTATGTTTCTGTGCATGTGCTGTTCCTCAAGCATGCTGTAAATCCATAACGACCCTGCAATCAATATCCGCATGCAGTAATGCGCCGCTTACGTATGCAAAGAAGCTCCGCGCCTCGCTTTGAATTTACAGAGCAAATCAAGCTTTTCTTAGCAAACTCGTTAATCTTATTTAGGATATTTAGAGCGCATATACATTAGTGAAGTAAAGGAATGGAAATCATATTTCGAATCTGCCTTTCAGTACTCACAGGTCATCGTTACAGATTGTTAACTTGATTTGTGGCCTGAGCTTCTGGGCACCTGCTGTTTTATATCCACCCCACCGGCACATTTATTTTCAACACTATGAAATGATGATGCATTTCAAAATATTAGCAGATTTAGAATGGATAATATCTTGGACAGAATTTAAGACTTATACTTGCACACTTACAGATGAGAGTGTGTGTGTGTGTGTGTTAAAAAGAGGCAGGAGATGCTGAAGGACTCCAGGCTGCCATCTTTACTGTATGCATGCGAGTGGATTTAGTTTATATTGCTCGTAAACCCAGCATGACTGAATAACTGTGCGATTGCTACTCGTGGTACGAAAGAAACTTGCAAATCACACTGCCATTGAATTCCTAGCCTTGCTTTTATATGACTAGTTCACCCAAAAATGAAAATGTTATGAAAATGTCCTCATCTTCAGGCCATCCAAGATGTAGATGAGTTTGTTTCTTCATCAGATTTGGAGAAATATAGCATTCCATCACTTGCTAACCAATGGATAGTCAGCAGAGAATGGGTGCCGTCAGAATGAGAGTCCAAACAGCTGATAAAAACATCACAATAATCCACAAGTAATCCATACCACTCCAATCCATCAATTAACATCTTGTGAAGCCAAAAGTTGCATGTTTGTAAGAAACTCCATAATCCATAATAACACTTCCTCCAGTGAAAAAAATCAATCTCCTTGTCTTCTCACATCAAAACCCACCCACATCTTTGTTTAGAACTGTTTTGCACTGTTATGATTTGTAAACGGTACTTGATCTGTGCACATTTCTCTCCTGATTCAGACCAGACGATTTTTTCACTGGAGGAAGCATTATTAAGGATTATGGACTTGTATTTCAGATGAAAGCAATATTTTGAAGTTAAAAACACCATAATGATAGATTTGTGTCTGACAAACATGCAGATTTTGGCTTCACAAGATGTTAATTGGTGGACTGAAGATGTGTGGATGACTTGTGGATTATTATGATGTTTTTATCAGCTGTTTGGACTCTCATTCTGACGGCACCCATTCACTGCTTACTATCCATTGGTTAGCAAGTGATGGAATGCTTCAATTCTCCAAATCTGATGAACAAACAAACTCATCTACATCTTGGGTGACCAGAGGGTGAGGACATTTTCAGCTATTTTTATTTATTTATTTATTTATTTATTTTTTGATGAACTAGTCCTTTAAAATATGCACAGCAGAAGCACAGAGTTGATGGCATGACTTTGGTTTATTTGGAATATGATGCATCCACTTTCATCTGGTCCTGTTTCTCTAGATGACTCTATCACACGACGGTCCTCACAAAGAGACAAACGTGCAGACCATTGATGTTCGCAGCCCTTAAATGCACAATCATTTAAAAAAGCTGGACATTCCACTCCAAAATAATATATAGTTTTGATCTGCTGTGTGCTCCTCACAACACAAGGATCTTCAAGTGTCTCTCGCTGAGCTCAGAGGACGTGCTGTTTCCTGCATGTGTGCGATGAGCTGAAGCTCTGCCACCAGGCCGCACACTCGGGGGCAAATGCTACAGAGCTCTATTAAAGCCTGATTGAAATGGCCCTGTGAGTGGGCCCCAGGTGCATTAACACTTTAGCAATTTACTGAAATCGAGTGAAACAAGAGGCACAGTGCAGAGACAAGAGCTGAAATGCTCAGACTTGAGAGAGACGCTCTATTGAGGAAGTGTATTGGTAGGATGCTAGTAGGTCTGAGTTTTTGAGAGTATCAAAAGGCCAGTTGTGCTTGTGTGTGTGTGTGTGTGTGTGTGTGTGTGTGTGTGTGTGTGTGTGTGTGTGTGTGTGTGTGTGTGTGTGTGTGTGTGTGTGATGGGTCATAGATGCCACCAAAGGACAATTAAAAAAGTGACCAACTGATCATGTAATATTATCCATTATCAACTATAACATCATAACTGCCAGTGTAATTGTTATACCATCATTGTTTGATATGATGTCTGATATGACTATGAAAAATACATATTAATTTGATCTGTATTACAGGAAGTTACACAACAACATATTTACATGTATGTCTTCTGGTGTATCTGTGGTGCTTTTTTTTCCTTTTGTCAGTAATATCTATAACAATAGCAAACTTGTTATTTATTTAATTTTTGCTTTACATTTGAATAATCGTAATTTAGAAGAAGCGTGATTTAGACAGAAAGGTATGTCAGCACTTTTTACAGTGCAGAAAACAAACCTTGCTCTAATTTGTTTGTTTGTAGTAGATGAAGTTGTAGGAACATCATTTTTGGTTTAAATTTTAATGACAGTTTTAATGACAGGGATCCTTTTGTGCCAAACTTGTTGAAACAGGCTTAAAATGGAAGGTTAAATTAAGGTTATTAAAAATCAAAGCAGCTCTTATGACTTTCATCCACAACAAACAAATAAAACAGACAGACGGACAGAAAGACAGATAGATAGATAGATAGATAGATAGATAGATAGATAGATAGATAGATAGATAGATAGATAGATAGATA
This sequence comes from Spinibarbus caldwelli, assembly GCA_039654775.1. Classification (NCBI taxonomy): domain Eukaryota; kingdom Metazoa; phylum Chordata; class Actinopteri; order Cypriniformes; family Cyprinidae; genus Spinibarbus; species Spinibarbus caldwelli. Next base: position 8,521,194 of record CM077222.1, on the reverse strand, counting down.
GATAGATAGATCTGTCTATCTGTCTGTCTGTTTTATACACTGAAAAAAATGACTCATTGAATTTACTAATTTTTTTTTAAGGTAAGTGGTTGCAATCAATTTATTTTAGCTACATTTAAATAAACAAATTTAGTTGAAAGTTAGTCAACTAAATTTGTTTATTTAAATGTAGCTAAAATAAATTGATTGCAACCACTTACCTTAAAAAAAATTAGTAAATTCAATGAGTCATTTTTTTCAGTGTATGTTTGTGGTGGTTGAAAGGTGGTGGGGGTTTTTTTTGTGTGTGTGGTGTAGTGTGGTGGTTGTTTTTTTTTTTGTTTTTTTGCTTTAATTTTTAATAATCTTAATTTAACCTTCCAAGAACGTGGCTTTGTTCGATAATCTTATAAGGACTTCAACTGAACGCTCTTTAATTATAATTCTTATGTTTCTTTTGTCATAGGATAAAATGAACGACCCTGAATCGTCCGTCACTGGAAACAGGCGTTGTTCGCTGTCTTTCCGCCCGTGGGTCGCGATGGTCCCGGGATGTTTTTATCTCCAGTCTCTGACCGTGTCAGATGGAGATGCTCGGGAGGAACGTTTGACTCGGAGACACGCGTGCAGGCGGGGTGGGGTGGGGTGCAGTGGGTGGGGGTGTCGGTCGGTGTGTTCACGTCTCTGTAGGAACTCCTTCAGCACCGCGGACAGAGACACACACACACACACACACACACACACGCACACACACACACACACACACACACGTGACGCGCTCCGCTCCTGCGCTTTTGTGATGTTAAACAACTGCAGGTCATCAGGATTCCTCCTCCCTCAGACCTCCTGAACAACACATTTGAAAAGTTGTAGAGCCCCGAAACACCGAGGGACCGCCGCCCGGGCCGTTTTCTGTGAATTATTTTGTTGGGCCGCTCTTATTTATTTTATTTTTCACCACTCATTTTAAACAGTCCTATATTGTTTTTCGCTTTAATAATTTTATCTTATTAGTTTATTTTCATTTGCGTCAGAATGTTGTTAGAACATCCGGGATCAAGCTGTCAAAATGCTGGGAATTACACCAGATACAGTTCGAGTCAAGGTAAGAGAGCTATTTCTCTACATTTCATTATGGAAGATTCCTTTGAGCAGTTATACATGGAAATCGACAAGAAAACTGACAAGCTCCCAATGAGCTTTGACATGTCATCGAAAACACAAGAGCAACAATACTTCTTTACAAAATATAGGCTACTTTTAAAGTCTGTAATAGGCTATTTATCATATACGCGTCGTAGACGGCCTGTTTGAGTCGAAATTGTACATGCATTTTATCTCTCACTCAAAAACGGATATATGTTCTTATGCACTGGCCTAGGCTACATAATAAATTAACTTTAATATTTTTACTTAATAAGTACAGCCTAATGTCACTGGGCATCCTATTTAAGACCCTGAAAGAATTTTATTCCCGACTTCTTTAAATGTCAGTATCAGTGCATTCGAAATTATACGAAAAGCTCATGCTCGTATTACACATCTAACACATTTAAACGTCTAAAGTACCGTTTGCTTAAGCTCAAGAGCCCTACACAGCTAAAGCAGTTAAGGAGAAGTGAATGGCTTCGCTGAACCTCATGGACCTGTCTGAAGAGTGTTTGGTGGATGAAGCGTTGCTTTGAAGGTCAAGCGTTTCTGGAGTTTCTGCATTAGACACCTACATGCACATACAAGTAATACTGATAGTCTTGAAAAAGTCGTCTTTTTCGACAAACTAACAAATGTTCCTGCTCCGAACATTCGCCTGTCGGACGCCGTATGAATATGTAATGAGCAACATTGTTAGCGCGTGGAACAGATGTGAAGCGCACGCTGTCACGGTTGTCATGAGAGACCCACGAATGGACCGAAGCTCAGTCCGCGAGACCAGCAGGTATCAGGTTTCCCTCAACAGGTGCAGCACCTGAACCAGAGGAGACCCGGTTTAGGGCTGTTCTGGAGAGTTAAACCTGGAGTATAATATTTATGTGTTTTCTCAACACATTCTGTCTTTGAGACGCGAGAGGCTTGGTTTTCTTGTCATGTTACACATATGTTGATAATTATTAATTAGGCTATTATAGTAACAATACGTATTAGCAGCTCAACAAATTAATTGTTCGGTCACTACAAGTTGTCACTTAGACCTCTGTACATAAGCAGTCAAATTGTCACTATCAAATATAGCAACCTTTAAAAAATATTTAAAAATAATAAAATTAAACAAGTGGTGTTGTTATAGAGCTGTCAAAATGAAATGGTCTAAAATAGTTGTCAAAAATTTCCCACCCCGCCTTCAGTCGTGAGATTTTGTTACATCAAAGGTGAACAGGTCAATATGACATAAAAATGATAAAGCTGAAAGTAAGGAGGAACATTGCGGCACCTTTCGCCGATATGTGCTTCATAAAGTGTGGAAATCCAAGCAAATGTGGCATTGATTTTGAGTTTATCATGCGGCAGCCGCAGTGGCACTAAAGCTGATTTCCCCAGACACAGCAGATCAGTGTCAATAACATTCATCTGGAGCTTGAGCAGCTCGATCAGCATTTCACACAACTGTCCTCTCTTTCCTACAGCAAACAGTTGTCTGACCCAAATCTATGTTGAGAAATGGACTGATCTGGATTTAAAAGTTCACAGTTTATGCGCATCTCAAAAGGACATGATTCATTTTCGCTTTGTAGAAGCAAAAGCATTGCGCCAAACTACAGGTTGATAAAAAGTGCATTGATCAGAAACAGATTCATTTGTATTGTTTGCGTTGACACCATGTGGAACACTTTCTACAACTGGCCATGTAATAATTAAATCGTTTTGAAATTGGCATATATATATATAGGCCTATTTAAGTTTAGTCTGTTTGCATCGGTGTCAAGATTTCTTGTCCATCATTGTTTGTTATACCAATTTATATTGTTATAAAAGTAGATACAACTGTATCATTCAGTTGAGAATAGAAAATAAGAAGACAAGCGGAGAAATTGTTTGATTTAAATGACGCCAATTTCATCGTGTGTGTCTATCGAAAATAATTCAGACGCTGATGTTTACTCTAATTGGACTTTTTACTTTTAAGTTAACAGCTGCTTCGATGTGCAAAATGCATTTTCTCATTGCATGCGGTAGAAATGTGTCAGTACGCATAGTCTTTCTTGTGTATTCGCATGTTTCTTCTTTAATTGCAAATTTAGTGGTTGTATTTTGCCAGTATGCTTTACGCACTGCTACAGGGTGGATTATGAATACTTCAGATCTAGATCAAGATGCGGATTTGACAGGTGCGCATGTTTATGTGATGGACACACACACCTGCTTTTGGGAAACAGTCGCCATCGTTCACAACAAATTGTTGCTAGTTGAGAGCATCATGTGAACATTTATGGAAATTAGCGTGAAGAATATTTGTGTCTCTCGCGCAAAAGAACTAAAAGGATTATGTGGACAGTGGATATTTGTGGACGTTTCTCACAGAAACTCTGTTGTGCTGGTTTTGTCCAGGTGATGCTCATCTGTTTTATCAGTCGTCAGAGTAACGGGGCGGCGTTTCTTTTGCGCAACAAGAGCCACAAGACGCAGAAAGTCGCCGCGCGATGGATGTGTTTCTGACACGGGCGCGTCTTCTGCCAATTCTGCGCTGCATATAACGCTTAGATAGTTATAACCTATTATAGCACGCGTTTTGTCTTTCTTTATCGGAATAATGAAAATGGAGCAGAATAAGGCTCGGGTTTCGCCGAAAGAGCCGTCCTCTCATCACACGGAGATGCTGCTGGCTTTACTCACGCAGAGAGAGGAGTTACGGAAAGGTACAGCCGACATCAGAACACGGAAGAAACTTACAGATCAATTCAGACCTAGAAAAATATGAAGCACCTCAGAGTATAAATCCAATCTTGCGTGAGTTGCACATTTGCTGAAAACTTGTAATTTAATTACCCTTAAAAATGCACGTTAGGTGACTGTTGTTTAATGCTCGTTGTGTTTAAGTTTAATAGATGATTTGTGATTGTGGAGTAGATCTTCTCTCAGTAGAGTTTATTTCTCCTGCACGCGTAACGCTTGCAGCTCTAATGCTCTGGATTAGGAATGATTGTGTTTCTGTGGGATTAAATCTTAAACAGCGGCTCACAACAACATATGTCTGCATCTGTCTGTTTCCACAAATCGGCAACATTTCTCATTATGGACTTTGACGCGCATGATAGATATTAAGGTGCAAAATCGGGGTTTGATTTGTATCTACGTGGAAAGTCCTTGGTGCACAAATAGGCTACATTTTAGAAAACGAAATAAAACGAAAACAATACACTGAGTGTTGAGAAATAATGACAATTTTTCAGAAACAGCCCGTCATTCTGAGTGAAGGCTGCAGGAGGACAGAAACTATTTCAGACGCTATGTTTGAACCAAAAATGTGAGATTTCTGCCCTTTATAGACTAATAATTAGAGCTGTAGGTTGCTTGAATAATTGATAGGTACTCGTGCACCTGTTCATGACGTGTGTGTTGATGTCAGAGAAGTAGCTTCACGCTCAAAGACACATGATTTGCCAGATAAAACGCGCCTCGACCTTATTTATTTAATTGTTATTATTAATAATAAACCTCGAGTAGTGATCATGGATCGTGGTTTAATTTAATTTTAATCAGAATTTGACCAAATATGTTAGAGTAAAGAAGATGTAATCAAAAGTGTGTTTTCTGGATATTTATGACAGTCATATGGTTACAGAGAACTGTTATTTAAGGACACCCACAGAGCAAGCGGGTTCGCGAAATTTAGCATTTATTCATCAACATAAGCACATGAAAACTGCTGTTTTGAGCACAACATAAATATTAATATTAATATTAATAGTGTAGCTATTTATTGTTGTTATATTTGTTCATGTAGTTTATTTTATTTTATATGCTTTATGTACCTGTGTAATGGAAAGGGTGTTGCTTTTTGTTCAAGTTTTTATAAAACATTTTTAAACAAAGACAGACATAAGATTTACATCATAAATACTTAAGTACACAATACTAAATAAACACAGTAAAGTTCTCAGTTTTATGTTGTTAAAGAGAATGATTGGTTTAATAAAAGCTCCTCTGTTTACCGGTGTAGTTTATTGTGACCTTGAGTTGCATTGTGATTTATCACGAGACTGTGCTTACATGCTGTAATATTTTATAATAATAATAATAATAATAATAATAATAATAATAATAATGTAAAGATTGTTATTATTATTGTTATTATTATTATTATTATTATTATTATACCTATTCATATAATAATAATAATAATAATAATATTACGGTTAAATGATCTTTATGTCTGACATTATATAGCCTATATCTGGTACACTTTTACAGCTCTTTTATTGAGCTTTCTTTCTTTCTTTCTTTCTTTCTTTCTTTCTTTTTCATGCGTAAAAACGGAAGGCGCAATCACATCTTTTCGGGGAATATTATCGCGATGAAATCATGTGCTTTGATGTTTTACTGAAAAAAAGCAGACCTTTGCTCTTCATTCCTCCAATATGGCTTATTTGTAATAAACAACTACACAAAAAAAAAAAGAATGACTTGTGTGGTGATTTTTAATATATATATATATATATATATATATATATATATATATATATATATATATATATATATATATATATATATATATATATGTAGGCCTATATTACTTAATATATGTTTAGTAAATAAAACCACACTGAAAAACAAATTAAATGCACATCATAATCAAAGCACGAACGCAAGCGACTTTCAAGCGAGGGCAACAAATAGCCGTCACCTTTTAAATGATTTGTCTTTTTTCATTTTTTAAATGTTTAGTTTTTTTTATTTTTAAATGTTTTTTAAAAATGACCTCTGGTTTTCTTATTCGCAAAAAGGTTCATGATGCATTTCATTCTGATACAGTATTTGATATTAACCGCTTTCTTGTTTGTTTGTTTTTTTCTACTTGCAGATATTCCCGTTTGCGCGGGCTGTAACCAGCACATAGTCGATCGTTTTATCCTGAAGGTTTTGGATCGACAGTGGCACAGCAAATGTCTGAAATGCAGCGACTGTCAGTCTCAGCTGGCCGACAAATGCTTCAGTCGAGGCGACAGTGTTTACTGCAAAGACGACTTCTTCAAGTCAGTCCTTCATGTTTAAGCACTTGCATGGTTTCATATCGCATATCGTTCACACTCACGCTTCTGGTGCCATCTGACCGTTGTTTGACTGTATTTTGTCTGCAGGAGATTCGGGACCAAGTGCGCTGCGTGTCAGCAGGGCATCCCGCCGACACAGGTGGTCCGGAGGGCGCAGGACTTCGTGTATCACCTGCACTGCTTCGCCTGTATCGTGTGTAAGAGGCAGCTGGCCACAGGTGACGAGTATTACCTGATGGAGGACAGTCGACTGGTGTGTAAAGCCGATTATGAGACCGCCAAACAGAGAGGTACATGCACACCCGACATCTTTGTTTATTCAGCAGATGTTTATTTTTGTAAGAGAAAATCAGAGAAGTTAGGCTACCTCAAGCGCAGTTTTATATGAGCAGGCACAGTTCCCTAAGTCTTAATTGTTTTACTTCTTTCATTCGATGACCTCACATTGATTGGCCGCTTTTAACTCTGAGCTTAATCTCGCTGGTCGTGGGCTCGTCCATAAACATTTGACCCGGCTCAGGTAATTGCGAACTCGCCAGCCTCCAAATCGATAAGTGCCAACGCCGTACAGAAGCGTTCTAGTGAGCGCTGAACACACGCACTAGAGCTGATCTATGGAGCCAGAGAGACACAATCTGCATTCAGGGCAGTTTTCAGCCAGATTCAGCGCTTTAATACTGGACAAATCGGACTGAGTAGTGATTTATTTGGAAATGGAGTCTGGAAAGGCCCTTAGTGTCATCCGTTGAGTAGATAAACTCACGTTACACAGCTCATCACTGAATATAGTGCATTCTAATTGTTCAAAACATGCGTTTCAGTAGACATCCTATAGAAAAGAATAGAATAGAATAGAATAGAATAGACATTTCAAAATAAAGGCTCCAAAAGGGGGTTTTCGAAACAATTCCACAGAAGAACAATTTTTGGTTCCCCAAAGAACCTTTTAGCTTAAAAAAAAATCATTTTTTCTTAGTAAAGAATATTTAGTGCAAAAGAAAGATTCTATGGATGTAAAGGTTCTTAACAGGACCATCTATGAAAATAAAGAACTTTTTTAAAGAATAGAAAACGGGCATTTTTAGAATAGAATACACTAGAATTAGAATAGAATAGAATAGAATAGAATAGATGATAAAAAAGAGCATACATCTCGAAATAAGAATAGATTCTAATGTCTATAAGAAATAAATTTGTTTGTTAAATTAAAATATGTTTCTTATATTACAGAGACGGAACGCTTGTTGTGAATTATTTAGAAACGGGGTCTGGAAGAGACCCTGAGCGTCATTCATTGAGCAGATAATCTTACATTACACTGAATAACTGCATTCTAAATGTTTAATACAGGCCTTCAGTGCCTTCACCTCACCGACGCTCAGATTCGAATAGAATAGAACGTATAATGTGAAATTGTTTCTGTAAAGATATTACAACTTGACTTGCATTCGTTTAACCTAATTTAAATAATAATAATAATAATAATAATAATAATAATATAGTTTTGACTGGAATAAAGTTAGATATTATTTGAAATGCGTTTACATTTGTAGACTGATTGTAGAATAAGAAATAAATTCGTTTTACAAATCAAAATATGTTTCTTATATTACAGAGGCGGATTCGACAGCAAAACGCCCGCGCACAACAATCACCGCCAAACAGCTGGAGACACTGAAGAACGCGTACAATAACTCACCGAAACCCGCGCGCCACGTGCGGGAGCAGCTGTCGTCGGAGACCGGCCTCGACATGCGGGTGGTGCAGGTAACAGCTACATCTACATCACACCTATAGCTCGTTCTCAACACAACAAATGTGCGTTACAACAGAACTAAACCGAGAAAACGAGCGGTTATTTATCCCACTCTTAAAAAATGCAACTTATAGTTTGTCCGTGATATTAAATGTGACCCTGCCTGGACCACAAAACTAGTCATAAGTAGCACGGGTATATTTGTAGCAATAGCCAACAATACATTGTATGGGTCAAAATGATCTAAATTAAATTTCTTTTATGCCAAAAATCATTAGGATATTAAGTAAAGATCATGTTCCATGAAGATGTTTTGTAAATTTCCTACCGTAAATAGGCTATATCAAAACTTAATTTCTGATTAGTAATATGCATTGCTAAGAACTTCATTTGGGCAACTTTAAAGGCGGTTTTCTCAGTATTTTGATTTTTTTCACCCTCGGATTCCAGATTTTCAAATAGTTGTATTTCAGCCAAATATTGTCATATCCTAACAAACCATAGCTAATATCGACTTGGACGTAGGCCTATATAATATTCATAGGATATCCAGTATGTATTGTTCCCTGTAATATTTTCACGCTATTATTCACAAAAGAAATGTATTCAAGTATCATCTATTTCATACAATTCATGTATTATTTCCTATTATTTACGCTATTATTTATAGTGCCTCGTGACCTCGTGTGTAAAATGGAGCGCAATAAGTGTCACTGAATCGCACAGAAAACGTACATTATTATCTTAATGCGCCACATAATCACTATACGATTTTAACGGTTGTTTCCTTTTTGTTTCTGCTTTGGGCTCATGTCAGATAGAAATAGCTTTTTATTTTTTTTACAACAACTTTTTACAGTGATGCCTCAAAATTTTGTAAGATCAGCAATGGTGTGAAATTGACCCATGTCTCTGCGCAGGTCTGGTTTCAAAACAGAAGAGCAAAAGAGAAAAGACTGAAAAAAGATGCAGGTAGACAGAGATGGGGACAGTACTTCAGAAACATGAAGAGGTCACGCGGGAGCTCCAAATCAGATAAAGACAGCACTCAGGAGGAGGGCATGGACAGCGATGCTGAGGTCTCTTTCACGGGTATGTTTGCTCCCAAAACCCTATATAAATATGACTAATGTGTGTATTAAAAACTTTCTCTGAACCAAGGACGAATTTATCACCCCAAAATGTTCATGAATGATTTTCAAAAAATGTTTTGCTTTGAATCAAATATTGCAATGTCAAAGCAAGACTAATTTAAAGCATAGAACTGTTTATTAAATAATTTTCTGAAAAGCTTGTCTAGAAAATAAATGGAAAAAGTGAGAGCTCCTATATACTGCATGCCAGCTTTTCCTTGAGATTTTTGGTCGAAATTCTGGCATCCATCACAAACAGCCACACTCTCTTCAAAATAAAGGTTCCAGAAGGGGCTTTTCACAGTCTCACAGAGCCATTTAGGATCCCCAAAGAATCTTTTAGTTTAACAGTTCTTAAAAGAACCTTTTTTCTTAGTGTAAAGAACATTTTATTAATCTAAAGAATCGTTTTCCACTTTAAAGGAACCATCGATGGCAATACATGAAAGAGTGTGGATATGTTTAAAATAATTAAATTTTTGTGTATTGAACAATCCACCACTCACTTTAATTTTTTTCCTTCGACATGTTCTACATGCAGATGAGCCGCCCATGTCGGAGCTGGGTCACTCCAATGGCATTTACAGCAGTCTAAGTGAAAGCTCTCCGGCTCTGAGTCGTCAGGGTGGAGGTCATCCGCCCTTCCCGCTGGAGCATGGTGCCATCATCCCCTCACAGGAGCAATACCACGACATCCAGGCCAGCAGCCCCTACAGCCTCCCGCAGTCTCCAGGCTCACTACAGGCCCTTCCCAGACACCAGCCCCTCATCTCCAGCCTGGTCTACCCAGAGTCTGGACTGCCCATGGTGGGTCAGAGCGGAAGCCAGAACATGACTCCGGGGGTTCGCATGATGGCCGGAGGAAACGGGCCGAGCTCTGATTTGTCTACAGGAAGCAGCGGTGGGTACCCGGACTTCCCTGCGAGCCCAGCGTCCTGGTTGGATGAAGTGGATCATACCCAATTCTGATAGTTTTGAAGATGCTCATTTGGAAAGAGACCTAGAGCAGATCTCCACCAGTGGACAGGGATTACAAAGCGGATGAAGTTTGTATCTTCTATAAAATTGGTTAGCGATGGACCCAAGACTTGATCTGAAAAGTTTCGCCAAGGCTTTGAACTTCTGGTTGGTTTTAAAAGAACACGACATTGAGTGGGGAGCTTTCAGCAACTATTGGAGCTCTTCACCAACTTTTACCTAGACCATGACTTTTAATTATACGATAATGCAAAGATTTTATTTTCTTCTTCAAGATGAGAATTCAAGTCAGTTACAGTAAGACAGAAGTATGGTGCACCAAGCAAAACGAAATCATCCATCATTGCTGTTACTGATGTGTATAAATGTGATATCACCAGTTTGGTCCAAGTGTCTGGTCGTTGCCAAATGTCTATATACATTGTATAACATTTTATCAATGTGGAGTCTTTATTTTTATACTACCTCCTTGGACGATATGATCACAGAGACTTTGTATGTTTCACAACAAGGGATAGACAAGTTGTAGTTGTTGTCTCTTTCTATTCAGTAGGAGTTCCTCTATGCATTTGTGTGTTTTCAGACGTGTCTGGTTCATTTCACTGTGTTGGAAACGTTTGGCCGAGGCGCTGTGGCTCCTGTATGTATGTGAAAAAAAAAAAAAAAAAAAAAAAAAAATGTTTTATGTCTTATTTATTCTCTGTGATGATGGTTAAGTCATAAAAGGTCTTTAATAAATTTGTCAGTGAAATCCTCAAGTAGCCATCGCTTCCTGGCAGAGCTCTTTTACGCTGTGGGCTTGTGTTTTTATTTCTTCATTTACTAAAAGGATGCAAATTTCTGTCGTTTATAGCCTCCCCATTGTTCTGCGCTCTAAAGCGGAGGAGCGGCCATCTGATCCGGGAAGGTTTCTCCAGTGCCTCGTTGGCAGCGAGAGCGTTAGAACGGGCTTGGATATTTATTTCTTTTTTTCCGAGATTAATCACATTGATCTTATATCAGGGCACAGATAATGGACCCGGATCTGGCTGAGTCGGCGAATCGCCGGTCTGGCTTGTGACCAGAGGCGTATCAAGAGTTCAACGCATCTTTAGCAGAGAAATTCGAGGCGGACGCTACTGCAACATGTCGATTTGGAGATAAGTGTGCCATGTTTACCCGGTTGCCCCGACGGGACAGAAATATTCAATCTATTAGCATGTCAGGGTTCGGTTTATTTACTATTTCACAATTTAATTCAATTACACAGATGAAATGCTGCAAGTCGCTGTTTATATTTTATTCGACGTAATGACGCACCCCCAAGTAACTGTTTGTTTGTTTGTTTGTTCATGAATGTATGTAGGCTATGTATGCATGCATACTTTAAAGGTCTGTAATTAGAAAGTCCAATTTAGATATGCCTTCATATCGGAATCAGTTTTAATTTACCTGATGGGAGCTTTACCTGTTGGGTTCCTCGGCTGGCGCGGGGCCTCCTGGATGCACGCTGGATTTTCTTTTCAGTTTTTAGCTGAATCGTGAATTCCATTTGACTCAGTGATCTTTGCAGCTGTTAGGAGCCCTCCAAAAGTATCAAGTGAAAGAACTGGTTAAATTATTAATATAAAATAGGCTAATGATTAGGCCTAAACAAAATGTATGATACTTCAAATAACTGTATATTTTTTCACCGTCATTATTGGAGAAATATGCTTTTATAGGCCTGTTAACACCAACGCGAATGTTCAGCAGGAAAATTCAATCCGATTTTTGCATGTGATTGTCTGTTTAGAGCAGTGCATAAAAACGGCAGACGGGTTGAATAAAAATGATAGCGCACTCTATGACAGTAGGTTGCGCTAAAAGAAAAGAAATAGCGGTAGTGGGCCTACACAATGCATTACGTAACTTTCCGTTTCTGACACGAGTGGAGGAGAAAGTAAGTCATACGGTATTTCACACCGTTTTCAAAAAGTAGTTTTTGTATTTTTGTATTTGCTATAGCCTAGTATTATCAAACAATACAAAATGCAAAAATACAGAGTGCCGGGTCGCTTAGCAAAATAGTCTGTTCGTCTGCGCCGGCTCTGGGCACATGACCAAAAGAGCGACTCTTGCTCAGTGTGTGCATTGTGCACCTTCTGCTTCATTCTCTGTGGCAATCAATGAAAAAATGTAAATGTAGGTAAAGCATCAGTTACACATATGTTAGAGCAGAGGTTTTCAAACTTGTTCCTGGGGACCCACAGCTCTGCACATTTTGCATGTCTCCCTAATTTACACATCTGATTCAGATCATCAGCTCATTAGGAAAGAGCTCCAAGAACTCAAATGAGTGTGTCAGATAAGGGAGACATGCAAAACCTGCAGAGTAGTGGGTCCCGAAAAACAGGATTGAAAACCACTGTGTTAGAGCATATTTTGTTCTTCATGTTTTGTTCCTACTAAAAAGCATGCTTCCTATATTTAGAAGTGGAAAAAAAGAAAAATAAGTAGGCCTCATCCATTTTATTCTACGATTTCCAAACTTGTAAGAGGGAACTTTTCATTAGGACTTGTCGCGTTGTTGAGAATTGTTTTGCAAACCTTTATGCCAGACATTTTATTATTATTATTATTATTATTATTATTATTATTATTATTATTATTATTATTATTATTATTATTTTCTAATTTATTTACTCTAAACATTTAGTTTAGTTTTAGAGTATTTAAGCTGAATTTCTCCTCCAGTCTGGTCAAGGTTACAACCATCTGAATCAACTCTGTCCTAAGTGTTTCTTTTCACCATTCTAGAAACTCTCATACTTCTAAATTAAGATTGACTGGGCTTCTGTCATTTGGTTTAGCTTTAATTGTGATCCATGTAACGTGAGGCATGTGGGACTCAGCCCAACGAGACAATGAAATGTAAAAGCAAAGCTAATCTGAGCAGATCTGATCTCTGGTCAGTTTACAGAACACTTTCTACCAGCAAGGATTTGTCAGTAAAACGGTTATTCACACTGATTAAGCAGACACATAGGAGTTTTAAGGTGGGTTTTCTCTTTTCCTCCCACCTCAGATGCTGCAGTGACAGGTGTGCGAGTGAGACATAAAGCACAGATTACACATGCAGATGTCCGCTGTGTGAACCGTACTGAGAGATTACCCTTCCCATACTCCCATTAACTGCAGCGCTTCACACAGGTGCTTTTATGTAAGGAGGGTTTATTTTCCCAGCATATAATGTGTAAAGTGAATTTCCTCTAGTTGTTTGTGTGTGTGTGTGTGTGTGTGTGTGTGGCCTGTTGCATCATTCACCCATTAATTCATTTGCACGCTTTGTGTTTTCATTTCAGTTTTATAAGAACATTAGCATTAAAAATAGATATTTAGAAATGTATTTCAGGTTTTTGACATAAAAACATTGCAGGAAGTCTCAAAATTTTGATTTCTGCATAGCTAAATATACACACGTGGTCAGAATTGTTGGTACCCGTGGTAAATATGATCAAAGAAGGCTGTGAAAATAAACCTGCATTATTGATCCTTTTGATCTTTTATTTAAAACAAATAAAAAAAATCTAACCTTTCATTGAACTAAAACAATTGAAAATGGGGAAAAATCTCATTATGAAATAAATGTTTTTCTCAAATACACGTTGGGCACAATTATTGGTACCCCTAGAAATTCTTGAGTAAAATATCTGTGAGGTATATTCCCATTCATATTTACAATTTTGATCACTCCAGTGTGATTATGAACATGAAATTATCCAGCCATGGCTTCCTGTTTCACAGGAATATAAATAGGAGGGAAAACAAAGGCCAAACTCATCCATCACAATGAGGAAAAACATAATATATTTCTCATGTGCAGCAGCAGATAATTGATCTTCACAAATTAGAAAGTGACTTTAAGAAAAGAGGTAGAGCAGTGAAAATTCCCATTTCCACCATCAGGGCAATAATTAAGAATTTCCAATCAACATAAAATTTTACAAACCTGCCTGGAAGAGTACGTGTGTCTATATCGTCCTAATGCACGGTGAGGAAGAGAATTTGAGTGGCTAAAGACTCTCCAAGGACCACAGCTAGAGAATTGCAGAAAATAGCTCAGGGTCAGGGTCAGAAAACCTTAAATATATATATATATCAAACAGCATCTACATCACCACATGTTGTTTGGGAGGGTTTCAAGAAAAAAAAATCAAGAAAAGAAAATGCTCTCATTCAAAAACAATCTCCAGCATATTCAGATGTCAGACACGACTGGAACTTCAAATGGGACTGGCTTCTATGGTCAGATGTGACAAAAAATTTGCTTTTTAGCAGCAAACACTCAAGATGGATTTGGTGAACACAGGGATAAAAAGTACCCCATGTGTACAATGAAATATACTGCTGTATTTTTAATGTTGTGGGCCTATATTTCTGCTGGAGGTCCTGGACATCTTGTTTAGATGCATGGCATCATTGATTCTATCAAATACCAACAGATAAAAAATCAAAACGTGACTGACTCTGTTAGAAATCTTATAATGGGCCATGTTTGGATCTTCCAACTGGACAATAATCCAAAAACAAACTTTAAAAACACAAAAATAGGTCACTGGGCACAAAACCAAGCTTCTGCTATGGCCATTCCAGTCCTCTGACCTGAACCCTATAGAAAATGAGTGGGGTGAACTGAGTGGGGTGAAAATGAGTGGGGTGGACCCCCCCCCCCCCCCCCCCCCCCCCCCCAATGAAAGGTTAGATTTTTGTGATTTTTTAAATAAAAGATCAAAAGGATTAACAATGTAGATTTATTTCACAGCCGCCTTTGATCATATTTACCATGGGTACCAACAATTTTGACCACGTGTGTATGTAATTGCTCATGTGAGCTGATATTTTCTGTGAAATATGGAACATATCACTCACAACTTAGCTTATAGCTTGAACAGTACATCATTTACCAAGTGATATCTAATTCGTATTTCCAGTCAAACCGAAATCATATACAAGAAGAATAAAGAAAACGTGTACTGACAGAATTATTGACCATTCTGAGTGAGTTGAGTGAAGGGAAGGATGGGTGAGGGGAAGGAAGGGGATGAAAAGGAACTGATGCATATGTGAGAGAGGCGCTTTCCCGCATTTTCTCTCAGTGGGATGTGGAAACAGATGTCTGTTTGTTAATACACTGTGTGTGTGTTGTCCATCTCAGAAGTACAAAGTTTCTGAGGTTCTGTAATTCTTACAACGTTTTACCCTATAACTGCATGAAAATCAAAGCAATGAATCTAAACAAGTTGTGCTCCAAATTTGAGGTTGATATCTTAAAGAATGCTTTCAATAAGATTTTATTTGGGCACAATACTAAACATTTTGATGAAATTTGATTCCCATTCATTTCAACTTATGATTAAACATGCCGTGCAATAAACATACTGCATCATCTGCCAGTAGTTTGTGATATTATTAAAGCAATTTATGCATATTCTCCTTTTGTTCATAAGCATGTTGAATTACTGCTAAATCAAGTCTAATGTTACTGTGTGTCCAAATATGACAGTATTAGTCAGAGTGTTCCGGTCAGCTGAAGGGAAAGCTACTGTACATGTGGGTGGATCTCACAGCTGGTTTGGCGTCAGATGGCCAGAGTAAATCAGTTCTGGCAGTAACACTTCCCCAGGGTCCCACACATCACCCGCAGCATTCAGGCCTAATGGAGCAGCCCTAAAGACACAGTCAGAGCTGGCGCAGAGCGGCCCATGTCTACTGGGCCTCTGGGATACACTACAGCACTCAACGACTTTCATGAGTAAACAATCAATTAACTCTGCTAATGAGTAATATCCTCTGCTGCGTGAGAGAGTCATGCTGGAGGAGGAGACACAACACTGTGAAAAAGCAACAATGAATACTTGATGAACAATGAACAATGAATACCTCAAACACAGTTATCTAAAGAAAGGTTTTTTAAACTGAACAATAATCCAGCATGCACTGCAGCATGAATAAATGATATAGTTACAGCATTACTGTTGTTTTGATGTTAAGAGCTCATCTTTTTTTGTTGTCACCGTTCCTGAGATTTGATAAGATAGCATAGTTCACTTCACATATTAAGAATCCTGAATGGCTACCAAATTATAGATCAATTTATGTATTAGTAATTTGTAGACATCACTAGTTGCCTCAGTGAAGTAGTGTTACTTAGACAAATTTTAATGCATAAATTTCCATTTTTTTATGTTTTCTCAATTCCTTTTTAAAAATGCATGCTTTAGTGAGGTTTAAAGGATTTGAGCAGGTGTTAAATAAATGTTCTTGTAGCGGTATCTGACAACATATTTCATTTAATCAAATAAATCATGTATGTCTCAAGAAATCAATGCAAAAAGAGATTATAAGTCTGAAATACAATAATGCATAAAAGAAACTCAATCTTTCTTCACCTTGTTTTCTTACGATTAGCACATCAGGTTTTGAATTTCTTTTTGAACTGATTGATCATCTTATTGATTTAAGCTTATGTTCAAAGCATTATTTGTGGATAATTTTGGCAATGCTCACTCAAAAACTGAGCATAAGCTCAGATCAGTGAGGCCATGATCAATCAGTTGCAAAAAGAAACACAAAACATGTGCCAATTGAAAGAAACAAAAAGACTGAATCCACGATTTGGTGATTATTTAGCATAATGAGAGATTTATAAGCAATTTTAAAAGGTCGGTCATTTTTGACCAGGAATGCCAAATTAAGCAGAGGATTTTCAGCACAAGGGTTAAATACTGATCACCACAATGTTTTTGCATTGTTGTATTAAATGGTTACTATGTGGTTACTAGGGTTGCTTACGTCCTCTGTGATCTTCTGGTCCGAAAATATTGCTCGGGTTCCTCCTTCAGGATTTTTCCACCTGTTTTATGGCCCAGCAGGTGAATATTGTGTAAAGTACAAGCAAAACTCTCCTCAACAAGACACGTGACTTAAGGAATCATTCATTCAAGTCAGCTGATCAAGCTCAGCGCTCAAACTCTTTGTGACGTTTCTCTAATTTCACTAATGATTGTTGAGTTGTTGATTGTTATTTTCAGAGACAAAATATGAGATGTTCATGAAATGAAGCATCTCTGCTCAAACATCTGAAGTACCGACTCCAAAAGCAGATTCATAAAGACTGATAATCGTGCTCATTTATTTCCCAGAACCTCAGTAATCACCAGCTATCTCATTAGGCCCTTCTGAGTGCTCGGCGGTCCCCCAGGGGCCCTTTATGTCTATGAGGTGTTAACAGCTCCCCGAGGGCTGCCGTCTGCCCCGCTCAGACCCACACAGCACACAGACACAGATGGTCCCCGCAGACGCCACACTTTTCAATTACGGCATGCTGTGAAGAGCCCATTCCTCACCACTGCCAAATGACTGCGCGTGTGTGTGTGTGTGTGTATGAAATACCCACATTGCAGCGGCCCACACACATGCCATTAGAATATCAATCTTGAGCTGTGCATCTGTACGTGGAGGT
This sequence comes from Spinibarbus caldwelli, assembly GCA_039654775.1. Lineage (NCBI taxonomy): Eukaryota > Metazoa > Chordata > Actinopteri > Cypriniformes > Cyprinidae > Spinibarbus > Spinibarbus caldwelli. The sequence continues at coordinate 8,503,659 of CM077222.1, read as the reverse complement.
CATTTTTTAACACAGCACAGCTGTAGGTTGGTGCGGTTGGTGCTGATTGATTCTGCCGTTTTGATGTGATGATAAATCACGGCATGCGTTACGAGGCATCGGTCCAGTCTGTGCCGCCCACGTGTGCGTCTCGTGAGCTGGACCAGGGATCTGAGGGCATGTGCCACGCTGACACACTCGTTAGCGCTTCATTTGAATACAGTGTTATTATCACAGCTGGGCGTGAGTATGACGATTAATAAAACTAGTTTCGTTTTTACTCCCTCTGTGATTTAACCGATGACTTATTTACTTGAAATGCTCAAAAGCAATAATGAATTTTTTGTGTTTTACAAAAAGGAGGATGTGCATTAGTGGCTTGCAAAGTCAGTCATCAGGATTACTATTGCTCATAGTCATTGAAATAATGACTTGAAGTATTAAAGTCCAAATCATGTGGCTTGTTGAGAAGCAGATTTTCAGCACGCTCAGACTTGATATTTTCACCTGGAAGATAAGCAAGAATACTGAGCAAGAAATTTACCAGATGATGAAGGATCATCCAGAACATCCCACCACTTACCTAACAACCACTTAGAACACCCTAGCAACGCCATATCAACCAGCAAGACCAACATAGCAACCACATAGTATTATTATTCGCTGTTGCACATTCTCTTAATATGCTGCACACGTGGCACATTAATTCCTGCTTGTGTTGTTGTTGGGTTGACAACAAATCAATCAGGTGGTGGGTCCTTTTCTCAGATCAAAACCGCTCTCATTACATGGCAGCAGACTGCAGGACATCATTATCATGCTAGATGAAAGCAGCATGGAAAAACCAGCCCACCTGCATTTACTTCTGCCATTCAGATGGTATTGTTTCATGATAACTGCTCTTCAGGGTGATCTTGAGCTGAGTCTCAGGACGCAGGAACATTTGGATAAACACTGAAACATGAAATATCAACATGCTGACAGCATTTAAAACATAAACACTCTTATGCAAGAGCAGCTTGAGATGTGAGATGTATTTAGAAATAAATCCCATGTATGACTTATAAAATAAAACATATTTGATGTCTGTAGCTTTGAACTCATCTATATACTTCAGTCATGCATAGTCTTTCTCTTCCTGATGACATCATCTTGCACCGCACAGATTTTTGTCCAATCAGATGCTCTTTTGAACGAGAGAAAACAAAACACAGTGAACCTGTAATAATGTAAAATAAAGTGCACGTTAACTGTCAAATGTGATGACGTGCCATATTTCATGAATCTTACATCTAAATTAATTTCCTTTATTTTAATCTCCTTAAATTAAAAAATAATAATAATAATAAAACTATAAACAGCATCCATAAATACACAGATTAATTAAAACAATTACATGGGTCAGTCAATACACATTTAAGTACATTTTTAAAAATATGAAAAGAAGAAATTGTTTCCAAATGAGTAGCCTAATTGTTTGGAATTCATTCCACAGCTTGGAGCATGGACCTAATTTTCCATGCTCTGAAAGCACCCCATGCACGAACTTTTAACTGAGTCCCATTTGAAGATCTGGTGATTTAATTTTTTCTATGTAAGGATAAAAGACTAGTAAAGTAATTTGGAAGCAATTTGCCCAGCAATGCTTTAG